>OW052233.1:18335214-18665287 GCA_932527175.1 Operophtera brumata | reverse complement strand
TTCAAGTAATTACTGTATTAACATCAAGTTTGCAACCTTTACTGATAGTGAGTGAGCATGTAATGAAACGACTCCAAAATTTTAACATAGCGTCTAATTGAAGAAGTTGTATTTCCTCTTTCTTTTTTGTAACAGTAAAAAGACATTAGGTACTTTACTATGGGAAAATGCCCCACGGCGGACAACGATGAAACGTACTGTTATTTTAAAGCTTCAGAACTGTAGGTATGTTTACTGTAAGCGCTATGTAGTGACATGAGGGAATTTTGAGATAGCCATACAAAAGACGTTTTTGAAAAATGGGGCAAAAAGTACCCTATGTCATTTGATATTTGTAATACCTACTAAAAGTATTATTTTTATTTTGTAGCACTGTTTTAAGGTAAAAGACGTAACCATGTACTTATGCGTTACCTACAAATTTCACATAATGTATGCGCTCCTTAACAATTTTGCGTTACCATTTTGCGTCACTCTGCGCGACGGACTCGTAGAAATTTTTGCAACACCTTTGCGCCATTTGTGGCAAAATCTACGGCCTGACCCAGGTATGACCTCAATGCTGTTGGTGCTACTCCGCACTCTGCTGAGAAAAGAAGCTGTTTTCTTGCGAATTATGGCGTGAGACCATCGACTCGCGTCTCCGCAAACATAGTAGATGCGTTGCAGAAGCGAGGCAGCCCCAACAGCATCCTAAACCCGTAATGCGAACTGCTAAGGAATGGAACAAGTTGCCGTCGTCTGTCTTTCCTGAAAACTATAATGGGTCTTGTGCTCCATCGTCGGCCGCATCGTCACTTACCAACAGGTGAGCGGTCAAACGAAAGACTATCAAAGTAAAAAAAAACCGGCTAAGTGCTAGTTGGACTCGCGTATGATGGGTTCCGTACAAAACGGAACGTACGTTATCTACAAAAACGGCAAAAAAAACACGTTTGTTGTATGGGAGCCCCCTTGAATATTTATTTTATTCTGTTTTTTAGTATTTGTTGTTATAGCGGCAACAGAAATACATCATCTGTCAAAACTTCAACTGTCTAACTATCACGGTTCATGAGATACAGCCTGGTGACAGACAGACAGACGGACAGCGAAGTCTTAGTAATAGGGGCCCCTTTTACCATTTGGGTACGGAAAAGGGCTCTCCCCGCCATTTTTGAAGAGAGACGTCGTCTTCTTTTATTTCATTTTAATTTTAGCTAAACGGTCAATGGCTAATTGACTAATTATTGACTATTGGTTAATTATTATGCTTATTTAGTGTTGTAAAACGGCCACCGTTTTACTAAAACATGACTTAACTTTGACGACTTGGAAGGATTGTAACGTTGTAAATTATACTGAAAATACACTAATGAAAATGAAAAATAACTTGAAAATGGCAAATGCCCAAGCCGAGCGGCGCCAAACATAAAAAAAAGTAAAAGGTCAAAAAAAAAAAAATAAGGACGTACACATGGCAGCGGTAATATAATATCTTGATCGATAACGAATGCAAAAATATACGTCTAAGAGCTTATTCACGTCGTTTGAAACCATTTTTAGGGTTCCGTAACCAAAAATTACGGAACCCTTATAGATTCGTCATGTCTGTCTGTCCGTGTATGTCACAGCCACTTTTTTCCGAAACTATAAGAGCTAGGCTGTTGAAACTTGGTAAGTAGATGTATTCTGTGAACCGAATTAAGAATTTTACAAAAAAATTGAAAAAAACAGTAAATGGTTGGGGTTTCCCATACTTAGAACTGAAACTAAAAAAAAAAAAAAAAACATACGTGGATATACGTGATCTATGAATAGGTCTTCAAAAATGATATTGAGGTTTCCAATATTTTTTTTTTCTAAATTGAATAGTTTGCGCGAGAGACACTTCCAAAGTGGTAAAAAGTGTCCCCCCCCCCATAACTGATAAAATAAGAGAATGATAAAACTAAAAAAAAAAAATGATGTACATTACCATGTAAACTTCCAACGAAAATTGGTTTGAACGAGATCTAGTAAGTAGTTTTTTTAATACACTCTTATTAAAACATCGATCAAAGTTACAACAAACTACAAGAACTTTTATATTATGCTACTTGCTGCTACGGAACCCTTCATGGGCGAGTCCGACTCGCACTTGGCCGCTCTTTTTAAATACCATAATGTCACAACGCTATAGTTTTGATCCGAGAATATATCGACGAGATATATATTTTCGTAAATCTCGAATAACGTAACGACTGAAAAAAAAGCCAAAGATAATCTCGAATGGAAAACCACCACTTTTTTTTATATTGTATTGTCAGTTATGTTGTTTTTCTTCTAGTCTATTCCAAAGAAAATCTTTAATTAAATATCTCGAAAAGCAAATCTCAAATGACAATTCTCGAATGAAAAATATCAAATGCCATACTTAGGTTTTATTTATCCGCTCCGTGTGAGAAGGCCTTTACGAGTTATTAAATTTACGGTAATTAATAAATGTACAATTTTAATGAAATTTTCGTGGACCCAGGTGTCTTGGAGTCTACTGCATTGTGTTCGAATTGGACACTCATCGTTGGTCGGAGCAAACACGGCGTGAACAAACACGTCGGCACCTATATAAAGGGGGAACCTTGCCAACTTCAGCACTTCACGAAGACGGGGAACAGGCAGCAAAATGAAAACAACTTGCGTGAGTATTTTTAATTAATTATTTGTTGGTAATTAATTATTTCGCTTGTAAAGCCCTTCTCCCATAACTATACGCACAGGCGATTCAAGTATCCTGACTGAAGGTATCCTGCAAGTCTCGGAGACTAGTCACCGCCAAGTATCTCACATACATTTGAATGACATACAAGGCTCACACACTAGCCTGCATTCAAATGTATGTGAGATACTTGGCGGCGACTAGTCTCCGAGACTTGCAGGATACTTGAATCGCCTGTGCGTATCGTAATGGGAGAAGGGCTTTAGAGTTAATACATAGGTATATCTATCATAAACCAGTACCTAAGTCATCATGGTCTTGCCCTTTTCCCAATTTATTTGTGGTCGCCGCTGTACGTCCATAGGTTGTCTGGAAGAGATCGCTCTCAGCGATAAGACCGCCCATTGTACTTCCATAGGTACTTATTTTCTGATTGTTTTTAATGTTATTTTTATTTTTGTGGTGTGCAATAAAGTGTTATCTATCTATCTATCTATCAACGTCTTTTTCTTCCACTCTCCCCTGTCAGCCTTATCATTCACTCCCTTTCATTCATATCATCTCTCACGCAATCCATCCATCTTTTCTTAGGTCTTCCTCTTCCTTTTCATCCACCAACATACATATTAATAACTTTCTTAGTTACATGCGTTTCAACGCTCCTCATAACATGTCCTTTCAGCTTTCTGTCTCTGGTGCAATTTTCAAACTTCCTCCTAATTAATTCCTCGGTCTCAATTATTTGTCTATTATCTATAAAATTCTTATAACTAATGTGCATTGTAACTATTTGTACTGCAGATATTTGTTCAGGGTGTTCTGGGTATTTTCTATATATAATACTAGCTAGCTATTTGGATAGCTATTTGACATGGAACACACATATAGACCATATTAAAACTAAACTTTCATCACGTATTGGATCTCTACGTAACATTGTCCGGTGTGTTCCGCGTCAATTACGCTACACCATTTACAAATCACTCGTAAAACCGCATCTATTATACCTAATAGAAATTTGGGGCAACGCCGCTAAAACTAGATTATCTGAACTGCAAATTCTACAAAACAAAATTATCAAATTGCTTTTTAATTATCCATATTTAACATCAACTAAAAAAATCTACAAAGAAACTAAAATTATGAACTTAAAACAGCTATTCATTTATAATACATGCATTCTCGTGCGAAAAATCCTCAAGAAATCGATCCACACTAATCTAACGTTTACTAAAACAAGGGAAGTGTCAAAGCAAAGTACGCGACGCGCTAGCTTTCTTGTCTTGCCCAAGTGTCGTACTTACGGGAAAAAAACGGTAGTTTACGAAGGCGCGCAGCTTTACAATAACTTAAACTCAGATATAAAAAAATTAAATACATTTAACGCATTCAAAACTAAACTTTCTCATCATATATCAAATGTTTACTAATAATTTTATGCGTCATAATGTGTTGATTGAGTTCCTATCGATATTAACTTGAACGACCTAAACTATTTTTACTTTGTATTGATTCTCATGTAAGTGATAATAATTATCTTTTTGAGAATAAATGATTATTAAACTGATACTAGCGACTCGTCCCGGCTTCGGAAGGGTAGTTTTAGGATGAAAAACAGCCCCCCCTTCCCCCCCTCCTATCCCCCCTGGTAGCCTTCAGGGTGAATGTAGCTTTCAAATGGTGAAATAATTTTAGTAATCGGCACAGTAGTTTTTGAGTTATGGGGGATAGGTATGGGGAATATATTAAATACAATACAATACAACAATACAATATATTAAATAGATAGATATTTTTATACATTTTCCTTGAAGCAATACATGTCGTCATAACCAAGCGGAAAAACCTCATATGGAAGCTCATTCCATAGTTTGTACTTACATACAGCTAGCTTCCATCTATGGGGAAGAAATGATCTCGAGAAACGAGTCGTACGAGAAACCCAGGGATGAGGATGAATGATGATGTGTGGATGAGGTTTGTCATGTTACCGGGAAGAACGATGGTAAAATCTCGATGCCGGGATGAGATCGAAAAGCTCGTCGGAACATTTCCCGTTGTAGAGGCGGTAGAACACGCAAAGAGATCCAATGGCTCTGCGCTGGCTAAGCGGTTCTGAGTATATTTTTCATTTATTTCGGTTGATTCCCAGAAGAACCAAGTAATTTTTAGAAAATCTTTGACGACTACTATTACTAACTAATTGACAATTATTAAGTTTTTAAAATATAATAAAGTCTCATTTGAGAAAAATATCGAATCTACAATATTTATGGTACTTTCCCTTCATGTGGCATGGTCTTGGGACGCCCTGAATACGCCGTTTCGTCCAAGTTGACTCCGAAAACTAGTTTCGCTCGTTCAATAATTAGGTATTTGTTCCAGTTGCTGGCTGTGTTGGCGATGATGGTGGCGTGCGCTGTGGCGCGGTGCTGTGACGGCGCCAATGATATTGGATCCGCGGCTAGCGGCGCCGGCGCCGGCAGCATCGCCGCCGGCGCCGCCGCCGGGCTCGGGGCCGGCGTCGCTGCCCAGGGTGTCGCTGGTGTTGGCGCCAGGGCTGGCCTCGCCACCGGGACGCAGTTCGGGGCAGCCTTAGGGTCTGCGGGTGGCGACGGCTCCAGTCTAGTACCAGACAACAATGCGCCATCAGTAGTACAGGACAACGGAGGCGCCGGGAACGGGGTCAAGTCCGGGGGTGACCAAAGCACTGGTCAAGGATATGAAAGCAATGGGCAATCGTCCGGTCAGGACTCCAGTTGCGGCGGGGATAAGAGCGGGTCTGGGGTTGACAAAAGCAATGGGCAATCGTCAGGTCAGAACAACGGTAGCGGTGGGGACAAGAGCGGGTCTGAGGCTGACAAAAACAATGGGCAATCGTCAGGTCAGAACAACGGTAGTGGTGGGGACAAGAGCGGGTCTGAGGCTGACAAAAACAATGGACAATCGTCAGGTCAGAACAACGGTAGCGGTGGGGATAATACCGGGTCTGGGGCTGACAAAAGCAATGGTCAAGAACCAGGAAGCAATGGGAAATCGTCCGGTCAGGACTCCAGTTGCGGCGGGGACAAGAGCGGGTCTGGGGTTGACAAAAGCAATGGGCAATCGTCAGGTCAGAACAACGGTAGCGGTGGGGACAAGACCGGGTCTGGGGCTGACAAAAGCACTGGTCAAGAATCAGGGAGCAATGGGAAATCGTCCGGTCAGGACTCCAGTTGCGGCGGTGACAAGAGCGGGTCTGGGGTTGACAAAAGCAATTGGCAATCGTCAGGTCAGAACAACGGTAGCGGTGGGGACAAGACCGGGTCTGGGGCTGACAAAAGCACTGGTCAAGAATCAGGGAGCAATGGGAAATCGTCCGGTCAGGACTCCAGTTGCGGCGGTGACAAGAGCGGGTCTGGGGTTGACAAAAGCAATTGGCAATCGTCAGGTCAGAACAACGGTAGCGGTGGGGACAAGACCGGGTCTGGGGCTGACAAAAGCACTGGTCAAGAATCAGGGAGCAATGGGAAATCGTCCGGTCAGGACTCCAGTTGCGGCGGTGACAAGAGCGGGTCTGGGGTTGACAAAAGCAATGGGCAATCGTCGGGTCAGAACAACGGTAGCGGTGGGGACAAGACCGGGTCTGGGGCTGACAAAAGCACTGGTCAAGAATCAGGGAGCAATGGGAAATCGTCTGGTCAGGACTCCAGTTGCGGCGGGGACAAGAGCGGGTCTGGGTTTGACACAAGCATTGATCAAGGATCAGTAAACAGCGTGCCATTGGCAGGTCAGGGCGCCGCCACCGGTGCACAGCAAGGTATCGATGCCGGTATCGGCTTCGGGGCAAAATTCGGGAGCAGGGTCGGCTCCAGGGTTGGGAATGGCTCCGGGGTCGGGAGTGGCTGCGGCGGCTCTCGATGAACGTCAACACTGTAGGCGATGCAGCACGCGTCTAGCAGAATAGATAACTCTTAAATGTATACCGTACCGATACTAAATTAAAGGAAGAATGCTTACAACCTAAAATCGATGTTTCTTTTGTCTTGCAATAATAAAAATCGTGATGATTATTATCATTCATTTTGTAAATAAGTTTCTTATAAGTTTCAAAACACGCTTTTATAAAATTGGTAAGTACCTTATCGGAACAGTGAGCTGATCAAAACTCAGAACATTGCAGGCCTCCGTAAAATGAGCCCAAACAGTGCTAGTCTACTAATTATCCATCGAATTGTTCCGATGTCCACCTTCAGTCTCCATCATCAAAAGGTACAGACCAAGCTTATAAAAGCGTGTAAAATGGAAACTCCGTAGATTAGAGCTAAACGGGACGTGGAGGGAGTATATTATATAAAGTTTTTAAGTATGTAATGACAGGATCAAATCACATGAGGGACCATAAGTGGAAACCCTCGTTTTCAAAACAGGGAGAGTTAGTTACTGATCAAAAATGTGTCATGTGGTGAAAGAGAATAGCTAGTTATTCCAGTTACGACCTCATATATTAAGTTTATTTCAGAAGGGTTATAATGGGTTTGTACAGGCAATTTTTTTTAAGTAAATACTGTTGGAGGCCTCAAATGTAAGAGGATGTAGATAAATTCAAAGCAGGATGTGATTTGTATCAAGCCAGCCGAAATAGTTGTCCATTGGTATCCTGGAAACCAAGTCAAAGTAATTTTAAAAGAATTCATGTTGATTTTTTTATGAGTCTGATACTTATCTTTTGATAGTGGATTCAAAATCAAAATGGTTAAATATTCATATTATTATTAAAAACACAACAGCAGCACTAGTCATAGAAACATCTGTCAAACATTTGCTATAATGGGGGTACCACCTGAGTTAGTAAGTGATAATGGGCCACCGTTCATTTATTAAGTGTTTTTTTTTAATATTATTGGTTGTCACCCCCATACCACCCCATACCACTAATATTATAAAGGCGTCAGTTTGTGTGTGTGTGTGTGTGTAGTGTGTTTGTTACTTCTTCACGCTGAAACGGCTGGACGGATTTAGATGAAATTTGGAATGGAGATAACTGGAATCCCGGAATAACACATAGGCACCTTTTTATCCCCATGTTCCCACGGGATCGAGACTTATGCCGGTGAAACTGGGCGTTGCGTGACTGATTCACTGACTATCAACCTACAGCCTAAACTGTTAGTCCTAGAGACCTGGAATTTGGAGGCTATGTTCCTTTTATGGTCTAGGGATGCACTAAGCAAGTAATTTTAGATATTAGCTCCCTAAGGGGTCCAAAATGGGCTTTTAATATACAACAAAAAAGCTCTGTATTTCGGAAACCATCGGTAGTAGTACCTTGAAAATTTAAAAGAAGAATCCTCAAATAAAATAAACATATACGTATATCAGCGGTACCTGAAATTTTCCTGAAAACTTTAGTAAAATAAAACTTTATTTTTTACAACGCATAGCCTAAACCACTGGTCGTAGAGACTTGAAATTTGGAGAGTATTTATTTATTTTAAGGTGTAAAGATGTAGGTACTAAGAAAGGAATTTGAAAAAAAAACCTCTTTAGGGTTCCAACAAAAAAGGGCTTCTAATGATCTTAGCGTTTTGCAACGCACAGCCTAAACCGCTGGACCTAGACACATGAAATTTGGAGGATGTATTTCTTTTTGGGTGTAGGATTGTACCACAGTTAAAATAATACTATACGTTGTTCTAAAAAAGGATTCCGGAAAATTCACACTGTAAGGGGTCCAAAACGGCTTTTAATGTAAAACTAAAATGCTTCGTATTTCGGAATCAGTTGGTAGTAGATACTACGATATTAAAAAAAAATGCAAACTTTATGTGTCGGGCAGTACCTGAAATTTTACTTAAAAAAGGTATGTGAACGTTTTCTTTGCAAATAAATACACTTTACGTTTTAGCCAGATTTCAGCGTATTTTGACAATTTAAAAGTTATTATCTTGGTTGAGATCTAAATATTTTCAGGACCTCAAGGTTAAAATAGAACCCCTTAATTGAAAAACTTGAGTATAGTGTCGTTTCAAAGGACGTTACACGGTATAGTTGTTGGGATTAAAATATTTTCAGGAACTCATGGTTAAAATGGGACCTCTAAATTTAAAAACTTGCGTATGGTGTCGTTTCACGGTGTAGCCGTGACGTTGTATTGACGTATAAAATATAAGAGACATACACTTATGTATAAAAATTTAAATGTCAAGCTAAAAAAAAAACAGTTCATAAAATCCTGCTACCGCAGCGACTCTGCGACTGCCATGCACAGAAATTGACACAAAGTTAAATTAGAAACACATAAAAACACACACAATAAAATCAAGCAAAAAACAGTAAAAAAGCTACCGCAGCAACTGCTATGCAAGCTATAAATTTTGATATAAAAAAATATTAGAGACACCTAAAACCACAAAGTTAAGTCAAGCAAAAAACCAGTTAAAAAAATCCAGCTACCGCAGTGATTGCAATGCACGCTATAAATATTGACACATAAAGTTAAGTTAGAGACACATACAAACACACTTAAGTCAAGCAAAAAACCAGTAAAAAAACCATCTATCGCAGCGACTGCTATGCACGCTAGAAATATTGTCATTATAAAAACATTAGATATACATAGAAACACACACACTTAAGTTTAGCAAAAAACCAATTAAAAAAATCCAGCTACCGCAGCGTCTGCTATGCACGCTATAAATATTGACATTCAAAACAATAGAGACACATAAAAACACACACTTATGTCAAGCCAAGAAACCAGTTTAAAATATCCAGCTACCGTAGTGACTGCTATGTTCGCCATAAATATTGACACATACAGTTCAATTAAAAATAACCAAAAACACACACTTAAGTCAACTAAAAAATCAGTTAATCAAATCCAGCTACCACAGCGACTGCTATGCACGCCATAAATATTGAAACATACAGTTCAATTAGAGAAACCTAATAACACACTGTTAAGTCAAGCAAAAAACCAATTTATAAAACCAGCTACCGCAGCGACTGCTATGCACGCTATAAATATTGACATTCAACACATTAGAGACACACACACACACTTATGTCATGCCTAGAAACCAGTTTAAAATATCCAGCTACCGTAGCGACTGCTATGTTCGCCATAAATATTGACACATACAGTTCAATTAGAGATTCCTAAAAACACAGGCAAAAAAACAGTTAAAAAAATCCAGCTACCGCAGTGATTGCTATGCACGCTATGAATATTGACACATAAAGTTAAGTTAGAGACACATACAAACACACACACTTAAGTCAAGCAAAAAACCAGTAAAAAAAACCAGCTACCGCAGCGACTGCTATGCACGCTAGAAATATTGTCATTAAAAACATTAGAGATACATAGAAACACACACACTTAATTCAAGCAAAAAACCAGTTAAAATCAAGCTACCGCAGCAACTGCTATGCACGCTATAAATATTGACACAAAGTTATATAAGAGACACATAAAAACACACACACATAAGTCAGCAAAAACCCAGTTTAAAAAAATCCCCTTGAAAGTGGCCTTCTCAATCACTATAAATAAGAGTCAAGGACAAACCTCAAAAGTGGCAGGTATTCATCTGGGCAGCCCTGTGGTGCGATCAGCTAAATATGTTTCAAACGATTTCTATCGTCCGCTTGATGCTAACAAAATAATATTTCTATCGATGTTTTCCGATCAGCTATCTTTTCTTGCTCCGATTTCTATGGACTTCTATCGATGTATTACAATCTGAAGTTTGTTCGCATTATGGATGACCCGACGACTTTACAAAGTACGATTACGTTATGAACCGTGTATCAACGTACTAACCATTTTTAATCAAACGTATAATACGACTCTTATATGCTTTGTCTATGATAGAAACATATTTTTACTCTGTGCTGTGTGACTTGTGCGATGCGTAGTATCCTATTAGTCAATCCTTGTGAGAAAAGTTTGTTTACATTTTAACAAATATACGAATTATCAAATAATTAAGGTTTGGAAGAAAAGTAAGTAACCACATTGAAGTGAAATGTAAATATACCTATAGACCCAAGTTGTGTTGATTCGTTCGACTCCAATTTAATATTTTTTAATAAAATTGCGCAATACCACTAAATAGTAGTAAAAGTGCTTTGTACGTAGTGAATGTTTTTAAATGGTTTGGAATGTAATTAAAACCATGTTCAAACAATAAAAAAATCCACTTTTATGGCTTACCTTTTAGATTTCTATGGTTTGAAACAACCATTTACTTGTTTCTATTGCAATAGGTTGTGTTGCGATCAAATGCTGTCATTATTCATTGAAACAGCCGTACATAATCGCTACTTCATTCGCTTCATACTATCGATAGAAACACTACATGTCAAAATGCTTTTTGTTGCAATCAAGGTTTGTTAGCAACAGGGTGAGTTGCATGATCGCTAAAACGTCATTTTCAATAGAAACAGCATTGAAACAGCGCAATGTTGATAGAAACAGGAGATAGCTAATCGCTTGACAGATGTAGATGCTTTGATGATTTCAGTAGATTTCTGATTATCCTTACACCCCGAGACAATTTTGATCTTATCCGTGCTAAGCATGTCGCAAACAGCTTATTCTAATGACATTTTCCAATAATGTTGTCCATGTTTTAAAAAGAGAGTTGTGAGCGACAAGTTCTGTCAGCTAGGGTCCATCAGGAACAACTCATTCTCATCGTCTTAAAACTTGGTGCGTTTTTTTTTCGATGTCGCGTGGTTGTCTGGATCGCATGTGACTGGCAATACGCTGATACGCGTGGATAGTGAATTTAAGAATTGTATTTTTTCTATAAATCGCAGTTTAACCGCGGGTGAAACCGCGGGGCTCAGCTAGTACAATATATTACATAGAAAGATATTTTTTATTATACTTAGAAAATACCCAGAACACCCTGAACAAATATTTGCGATCGCACAAATATTTGTTCCGAGGCGGGAATCGAACCCGCAACCTCCTGCGTCGCAGGCGAACGTTCGCCCGCCGCGCCACAGTGGTCGCAATGTCCACTCATTAGTGCTCGATTTACTAAAAACAACTTATACAAAAGAACAAAAGCTACTTAAGGTGAATGCTCACGTTTGCGGCGCGAGATTCAAATTTTTTGGTGTTTTTTGCCCTTTACAGGTCATCAACACTTCTTCAGATGACGAAAGTTGAGTTCGCGACAACTAAGAGACCTAACACACATGTTTTAATTGATTGTATCTCATAAATATCATCAGTTTAGCTACGATACCCCTAAACAAACAAAAACACTGTAAAAATGTGTTTAGGGGTATCATAGCTAAACTGATGATATTTATGAAATACTATCACTTAAAACATGTGTGTTAAGTCTCCTAGTTGTCGCAAACTCAACTTTCGTTATCTGAAGAAGTGTTGATGAGCTGTAATGGGCAAAAAACAACAAAAAATTTGAATTTCGCGCCGCAAGCGTGCGCATCCACCTTAAGGTGGTTGCTTTTTCATACTAACGTATTTTACCAAATATAAGAATAAGAATAAGAATAAGAATAAGAATAATTTTATTTGGCAAAAACTAAAAAACAGTTGTATACTCACAAACTTAGAATTACAGATGCAACTTAGGTGGTATAAATTAGAATGTTTATTTTTTTTTTATTTTTTTTTTATACTACTTGAATGACGGAACAAGCTGATGGCCCACCTGATGCGGTAACCTCTGCCTATGAACAGTGCATTACCTCATAGGTCATGTCCACCTAGGACGCGCCCTATGTGGCATTGCACTGCGCCCGCCATCCTGAGACATAAAGATGAATAGTCTCATGTGCCTGTAATTTCACCGGCACCCTTACCCTTCAAACCGGAACACAGCAATGCGAGCACTACTGCTTTGCGGCAGAAATAGGTATGGTGGTAGTACTTCCCCGGACGAACTCTTTCACAAAAAAGCTCTACTACTACTAATTAGAATTTAACAGGCAAACAAACAAAAAATAAGGTAGATAAGTAAAGTATACAGTTCGAGGAGACCATTACCTCCCGTGCTAGTTATAAACTGTGTTACGGCGAGGTAATGATTCTCGTCCCATACAAATACGGCTTATTATTGAATGTCCGGTTACACCGAACAATAAAACCGAGCAAATCAGTTCCATTGTCAAGCTCGGTAGCAAAACGTAAAACAACTCCACAAGTTTAGTAATGCAGTATATGTTCGCAGAACAGACAAATCATATTGAATAGGTACTATGGATAATTTACAAAAATTAAAGCTACTTATTAGATAGTTAAAATACGTAAATGTATTATAGAACACAACATCTTGGTACCATAACATACATACATACATACATAAACTCACGCCTGTTTCCCGGAGGGGTAGGCAGAGACCACGGATTTCCACTTGCTACGATCCTGACACACCTCTTTTGCTTCATTCACTCTCATCACATTCTTCATAGATGCTCGTCGGTTAAGGGTACTCTTGACCTGGCCTTTTTCCAGAACGTCTCCGATCTGGTCTGAATATGTTCGCCGAGGTCTTCCCCTTCCCACTGTCCCATTCACGCTCGTCTTATGTACCCGTTTCGTCAATCTACTGTCGTCCATCCTTTCTAAATGCCCAAACCATCTAAGCATACCTTTCTCAATCCTAGTCACTACGTCTTCTTTAATTTCACAACGCTCTCTTATCACACTATTCCTTATTCTATCTCTCAAAGTCACACCACACATACTTCTCAAAGCTTCTCAAAGCTGGTACCATAACAATAGAACAATTATAGCTTTCGTAACTTAGCTCATTTAATGTTTACTTTAGCATTTGCAGAAAATTTTCGGTTTTTTGATAGTCAAAATTGAGTAGAAATACATCAAGTGTTTTAACGCATACATATTTAGTTTTATCGTATAATTGAACCTCCTTGTTAATGCGATTATATAATAATGGAGCCAGAAAAAACGAAAAACCTTGCGCATACCTTGTCTTACATGAAGGAACATAAAATATTTCATGCGACCTTCTTTTACTTAACATATCTGAGCGAATTGGACGAAAATGTTGTCTCAGGACAATAATCTTGATGAAAAGTTGACGTACAGTAAGAACCAGGACCTCTTTTTATAGGTCTGTTGTGGGGTATCTGAACAGCTTAAAATGTAACACTTTTAAGATACAGCGCTGAGCACATTCTAATTTAATTAGGAACGTCTTTTTTGCTCCTCCCCAAGCCGAAATACCGTAGGTTATTATTGATTGGCATAAGGTTAAATATACTACTTTATTGGTTTTGTCATCTCTCAAATGCCTTAGCTTCGTGAAAATTGGTATGAGTTTACGGATACGAGACTAGAAAATAACATCGAAATTTTAGTCAATACAATTTATTTATTTATTTATTTATACAACTAGTACGGCCTGGGCCAGTTATATACAAGTTATTTTGATGTTAATTTCACTATTAGTCCACTGTTTTATAAAACCAAATATGGTTTGACGCAAATAATGACCAATATAAAAGCCAACAACAGTAATTTCAGTGTAAAATTATACTTTGTTTGCCCATATTTGTGCAAATACGTTAGTATGAAAAAGCAACCTATTGATTTTAATTTTTCCCAAGCATTTTTTATTCGAAAGCTTGTGACTCACGCTATGACGTCATCATCACAACCTTTCGGCGGATGCTCGGTAAAGGAATGCGTACCGTGAAACGACCGACGTCTCTCCGAATCGTTTTTGAAAGGCTGCCTAGAGAATAAAAACAAGTAAGTAACCTAGTAAATTGCACTCACGATGGTGTAACCCATGGTGAAAAGAGGCCCATTTGAGGCACTGCCTTTCAGAAAAAAGGTGTGTGTTTATGTATGTATGTATCTCTTAACGATTTTTTTTATTGTAATTGAGGTTCCCACTGTGTCAAAGTGCATGGGCGCTTATTGAGTTTCAATGCAAAAATCCATATGTCACCACACGTCTTTTCCATAATATCTGTTTCAAGCCCGTACCATGTAAGTTTAATACACGTATGAGCTCGTAGGTAACTATTAAACAGTTTTTATCTAGGTATGTCTCATTACTTGCCAAAATGTAATTTTAAAGTGGTTTCACGGTTTCACAGTTCACGGGCTCAGTGACGCGTGTTGGGAGAGGCAACACCAATCGTAACCGTTCGGTGTAAGTCACTTCTACTTGGTTATTATGGTGTAAACATAAACAATGTGACAGATTGACAGATTCTTTGTCTTTTTTGTCACAATATTTTCTTGGGATGGATCGTAGACAGAGTATTCTCGCTCTACGAGATGGATAATTAATTTTCTAGGAGAAAAGCTGCGGTTGTGGTCGTCACTGGCTGGCTGGGTGGGTCTGTGGCTGGCTTTATAATCCTTCTCCACCCGTCTCGTACCCTACCAGAGAACTCTGTGCTCGTACCGCTGCCGTTCTGGTGAATTCATGCAGTGAACTGTCCAAAGGAGTTAGAATTTGCCATTTTTGAAAGAAACGTCATCATTTTTATTTTATTACATTTTTATGTATTTTTTTCGTGTAATTTTAATGGCATTTTAACCGGTGTAACTTGGATAAATGGCACATGTGTGATGTAGTGAAATTTAAGTGTATTGCGTGTCTTTTGGACATGGTGGATTTTTCCCCGTAAAAACTCAGTTTTTCTGCCACTGATTAAACTGGGTTATGATTGTCTGAGACTCTTGACAACTTGACTATAAAAATATACTATTATATCACTTGACATTGGCTAAATTGTTGCAAATAACGCACAGAAGCCATTACTTAAGTTAAGAAGAAGAACTGTCCAAAGCTGTCTTTATTTGGTCAGTCCATCTCATGGGGGATCTGCCCTGTGCGCGTGTGCCCTCAACTCTACTCTGAACCACAAGGCGTTCAATGGACACCTCTCCGCGTAGTGACACGTGTACGAAGAAAATGAGGAAACAGTGCCTAATATTGTAAATAAATATTTTGTAACCAACTTATTTGTATTAATAAAACCGTTTTCCCCCCGAAGGGTAGGAGCTGTCGCTAAACCAAAAGGAAGGCAAGTCATTTCGTAGACTGTATTATCGAAATTGAAGGCCAAAAATCTCTGATGAGGTTTACTAATCGGAATATGGAAATATGCCTGATATAAATCTATTTTAATCATGTAATCCAGATTATTTAGACAAAGAGGAATTCTATGGTGGTTTATCAATCGGAATTTTGGGGGCCGGAGGTAATTGTTGAGAACTCTTAGGTTAAAAATGGGCCTATTAGAACCATCAGGCTTCTTCCTTAAAAACATTGGAGAGAGAAAGCCTGATTTGCTCGATCACTTAACAATTGCCTTACAGGCTAGCATTTTATGAATTTGCACTGCCATGTCTGAGGAAAATTTTACCAAAAGCCGGTCACTGTTCTCAGGGGAGGAGAGCCTTTCAAACAAACAAAAAAAAACAAAGCAGTTCATTCGTTCGGGAGCTACGATGCCACATACAGACACACACACAGACACGTCAAGCCGTCGTTTTTGCGTCGGGGATAGTATTATGTTATCTGTGGTCGGGGGTTAAAAAGAGAAAGTTTCTGAAAAAGATTTGAATGTTGTGAACAGAGTAACGAGTAAGTCAGTTTCTCCAAGTTCGGTCTTCCGCGATGTACCTGTATCTATAGGAGATCACCTCAAGCTCTTAGGTGTTTCACTCACGCCTAATCTCAACTTTGGCTCTTACATCGAGTATAAGGCAAAAACAGCTGCCATGAAGCTAGGCATCCTGAATAAGCTATTTAAAGCGTTACTTCACACCAGGACAGCTTCTCAGTCTATATAAAGCACAAGTCCGGGCTGGTATAGAGTAGTCCCTCCGTAGACCAAGACATGTTCTTGGTGATCCCGATGACCCTATCACTACAGCTAATACAGTAGTGACATCATCCAGTCAAGACAGAGACAACACTCTACCTTTGCACCGACCTCGCCGGCGAGGTCGACGAACCTAAATCGGTACAAGCATGTTCCGGGGCGTTTTGCTCGTTCATCCCCAAACCGGCAACAGCCCAAGCCGAAGTCCGTACCTAAGTACAAATACAAATACAAATGTTTTATTTACAAATAATAGTGGCTATTGATAATTAACAATGGGTACCGCACTAGGACAAGCCTGTATTGAGGATACCCGAAACAACAAGAAAGTTTATGCAGAAAAAACAATATACTTACGAGGCAAACATTGCAAAAACTAAATTTAAACAGTACAATAACAAAAATGGGTGAGTGAAAAAAGATTAATTGCGTGTATGGGTGAGTGTGTGAGGGTGTATAGGTGGGTGTGGGCGGGTGAGCGCGTGTGTGAGGCACTCCTGCTACCACCAGTCTCATAAGAGTCTGGGTATCACAGGAGTAGCCACCGTGTGTATGTATTTGGGTGTGTATGTGGAATGTTACGAATTACGAATGTAATAACAGAAACCAGAAACGGGCCTTATCTGATGAAATAAGTCCCAACTCAATTATGCAAGAAAATAGAAGAAACATTAAGAAAAATAGAACTACAAGCTCGTCAGAAAATAGAAACATCACGCAGTACCTAACGACCCAGAATAAAAAATCCAAAGAAAAGTAAAAAAAAAAAAAAAAAAAAAAGTGATCGATAACATCGAGGTAGCGTGCCGCAAACTAAATGATTGGTAAAGTTTTGAATAAAACTATAAACCTTTCCCAATATGGCTGGTCCCCACGGGAATGAGTAGACCGTAACCCTTCAACCGAATCAAATAGGAAATTAACTATTGTACTTAAATAATTTGAATGTAAAATTAAAATATATATTTACGTAATACACATTTAAGATCAAATAAATCATGGTTGGAGGAGGCCTTATGTCCTATAATGGACACCCCTATGACTCTAAAGGAGTTAATTTAAAATTTTTGCTTATAAATTAATTCTGGATAAAAATGGATACTATAATATTTTTGTTATTCGTTTACGAGTGTTTTGAATTGTACTTAAAATATTTATTATTATTATTTTGTTTTGTAATTAAAATATATAGAATTTAATGCAATAAATAAAGGAAAACAAATGGTGTAAGTGGAATATGTTCCAAATAATGAACGCTAGGACACGCATGAACATACTAATGCGTGGTTGATAGTGTTTTAAATTATGTGTATTTAATAACTAAGAGCAAATTAAGAATAATTGTTTATTGTAAGGTAATCAACTTATGTAATTAATTAATGTCACTAACTGTATATTGTAAATAAGGGAATAAGTGGCTTTTATTATTATTATTATTATGTGGAATGTTGAGTGTGTTGGAGTTTGTGAAAGTGTGGGTGTGTGGATGAGTGGATAAAACATGGTATAAATTATGTGAAGGCAACTAATAATGACTCTGTCTCGTCATAGTCAAGTGCGATCAGCCATTTCCTGATCCTTACTTTGGAACTGTATAACGAGCACGATTTAAGATCACACTTAATGAGCGCAAGCCTATAAATGAAAGGGGCAGCAAATAATCTAAAGCATGTTGCAAATGCAGTTTTTACTTTAGGAACTCTGATTCTTTGCCGACGAGCATTTGGACAACTGGTCGTCGTTGCACATGCCCTATGCATAGTGCTGCTTTCTGAATATAAAGTTGACGAACTGTAAGTGTTTCGGATTCTTGGTGGAAAAATTTAGTCGAGTACCTGAAAGGTTTCCGAAACATCACCTTCAGGACGGACCTTTGTGCTCTTTCAAGTTTTATTAAAGAGGTCTTAGCCACTCCGCCCCAGACCGTCAGACAATAACAAATAACAGATTGACAAAGAGACGTGTAGACCATCTTAAGAACATCCCTGTCAGCTCCGTCGCGAAGTAATTTCATGATATGAATAAGCTTGCGGACCCGACCCGAAAGTGTTTTAATGTGTTGGTCAAAAGTCAGTTTTTGTCTAGTACAACTCCCAGATACTTGATATAATCTGCATGATCAATCATATTGCAGGTGCAGTTTGGTTTCTGTGATGTTCTTGAGTTACCGCACTTGTGTATTTTCATATTTAAAGAAACTGGCGGAGACGAGACATTAGTAATGTGAAAGCAGAGGTATTTGGTTTTGTCTGCATTGAGCGTGAGTAAATTAGAATTCAACCATGTCGCAACCAATGACAGTCCCTCCTCTGCCTTGTTAAAGACTTCCTTCCAGGTTTCACCTTTGAAAACAATGGCCATGTCGTCAGCGTAACATACGATTTAAGTGTCCCTGTCCGAGATAAACAGATTAGCAATATCATTGATATAAACGGTGAAAAGTGTGGGCCCCAGAATGCTACCCTGGGGTACGCCAAAAAATATATTTTGGACACCACTAGCATGGTCAGCAACCGAAACACACTGTCCTCTATTTGATAGGTAACTTCTAAACCAGTCCAAGGCACTCCCACGAATTCCGACACATTCCAGTTTTCTTAGTAAAATTAAAGGAGAAACGGTGTCGAATGCTTTGGCCAGATCCAAAAATATCCCTATGCTTTTTTGACCGTCATCAAGAGCAGAGGCAACGTGTTCTACTAACTTAGATACCGCATCTTCGGTAGACTTCCCCTGTCTGAAACCGTATTGAAAAGGAGTCAAAATATTTTCCTGTTCCAATAATTTCGCAAGTCTTTTGTTCACAACCTTTTCAAAAATTTTAGAGAACACCGGAAGTAGCGATATAGGGCGATAGTTAGCTGGGGAACTTTTAGGACCACTTTTATGGATAGGAACCACTGAAGTTATTTTCCAGCAGTCTGGAAAAGAACCCGTTGATAAGCTCAGATTTATAATGTAAGCTAGTGGCTCTACCAGCAAGTGGGCCATTTATTTTATAAGTTAGTTTCTGATACCGTCTAACCCAGAGGCGCTATTGTTCCTCAAATTCTGTATTATGCCCAGAATCTCAACTGGATCAGTAGGGGTCATAAACAAATAATTGGATGCGTTTGCGTTAATGGTCACCTTCGCAGCTAAATCTTCCTCGGTCTTTCCAAGAGTACTCAGAATATTGTTGGCTAAGTTTTGACCAACGTTAACAAAGTAGTCGTTACACACATCTAATGACTGGGATGGACAAGTTTTAAACTTTGTAAGTTCGAGATTAACTTCTTTGTTCTTATTAAGTTCACATATTATATTCTTTATCGTTTTCCACATTCTGCTTGGCTGGCCTCTGCTTTCCAAAAGCTCTCTTTTATTGTGGTCCTTTCTAAGATTTTTCAAGAGTGCTGAGAACGTATTTCTGTACCTCTTGTAGTTTTGAATTATCTCATTATAAAAAGGATTATTTCTAACCTCTATATGCAGTAAATCCCTATATTTCATAGACCTGATCAGCCCCGGAGTTATCCAGTCCTTCAGATTTGTTTTTCTATGGCTGACGGAAACATGCTTAGAGTGTTTATCGACTAAAGCCTTGAGCCTGGAGGACAACTTACAAGCAGCAACAGACACATCTGACCCTTCTAAAAGATCCTGCCAGTGAAAATTGTCTAAATCGGAAGAGATCACGTCAAATCAATTTTAGTAAAGCTTTTTCGACGATCAGATTTTATAAAGCTAGTAGAAATTCCCGCCATAACAAGATCGTGGTCTGTAGTACCCACCTTGCAAACCAGTCCAACCGCCTGCGACTGGAAGTCTGCCAAAATGTGATTCAGGCAAGAAGGTCCTCTGGTCGGGACATTGATGAGGTTCTGCAGACCCAACTGAGCCACAAGACAAACATATTCATCAGCTTGAGGATGTTGGCAGTAATTATTAATTATTAATTAAAGGCTATTAATATTGAAGTCTCCTGTTACAATTAGGCTAGCTTTAGATAGAGTCTTACCTTTTACGATAGAGTCAAGAGACAAAAGAAATTGATTTATATTGCCAAAAGAAGGAGATCTGTATATACCAAGAATTGATTTGGAGTTAGGCAATTCTACGAGGATGCTATCCGCGTTACAGAGCGCAGGTTCACTTACAGTAGCATTCCAATCCGCTCGGACATAAGCCACCACTCCCCCAGCTTGATTGTTAATTTGTGACGAACCATAGTGACGATAGCTGGGAAGACTTCTGATTAGCGGACAGGTACCAAGGTGGCACTCAGTGAGTATAATTACGTCAAACATTATATCTAGTCTTTTTAAAGTAATCAAAAACTCGTCAAAGTTCTTTTGAAGACTTCTTATATTAAAAGTAAGTATTTTAAAATCATATTGATTGCCTAAGGTATCTTTGCATGTTTCGACTAAATTGTGAGAGCGGCACATAACAGAAAAGGATTCATCAAGCTCGTTTACTAAATCTAAAGAGGCCATTTGTGAAAACAACTGTTTCACAATTATTAATGGTGGCTCCAAGGTTTCGAAATTATATGCCGCGCTGACTATATCAATGATATTTCCATGTTTTTTGTGTGAATGACGTATGAATGTGTCGTGTGTGAAAGTGTCGTGTGTGAAAGTGTTGTGAGTGAATATGTACTTACAATGTTTTAAATTGAATATTGTAGGGTGGTTGAAAGAAACACAGGATGATCCAAATGTATGGTTTATTGTACTTGACACAATTACAGTTTTACAGGTAGCTTAAGTAGGTATCCGTGAATAACGTACACTCTTAGTATTATCACTGAGTAAGGAATAATACTAACGTACAAGTATTATGTAGGTATACGTCGTACGTAGATAGATACGCCTTTCCAGCGAGTTATATCGTACTTAGGTAGGTACGCTTTACGATGTACGTCGTACGTAGGTACGCGTTTGCCATCGTACTTGTTGTTGATGCCTAGCTAAGTATAAGAATACTTCCCGAGGGACGGAGGGGACGACGTAAGTATTACGTGATCGCCTTCCTGAGCCCAGATGCGTAGATCTAAAGGGGCTACGATTAGTATACCGTTACCGCCAGGAGCAGGAGATCTGCTAGATAACTGTTTTTTTTTTTTTTTTTTTTTTTTCGGAAGTATTTATATGCAATTGACCGCCTGGGGCCATGACTGCTTTACCGGGCTTTTGGTGAGCGCAGATGGCGCTCAACCTGTAAAGTTAGGTTTTGGGCAACGAGCACAAGGGCACCACTTAGGTACGAACCTCGGCTTGGGCTGTTGCCAGGTTGGGAGGATCGGACAGTTTTTTTTTTTTTTTTTTTTTTTTCGAATGGAATTTAATGCAGTTGACCGCCTGGGGCCATGACTGCTTTACCGGGCTTTTGGTGAGCGCAGATGGCGCTCAACCTGTAAAGTTAGGTTGGGGCAACGAGCACAAGGGCACCACTAGGTACGAACCTCGGCTTGGGCTGTTGCCAGGTTGGAAGGATCGAACAGAACGCCCCGGAACATGCTTGTACCGGTTTAGGCGAAGGTACAGAAGGTACTTAGAAGGTTCTTCGACCTCGCCGGCGAGGTCGGTGTAAGGGTGTAGTGTTTTCTCTGTCTTGACTGGATGACGTCACTACCGCATTAGCGGCAGTGATAGGGTCATCGGGATCACCAAGAACATGTCTTGGTCTACGGAGGGACTGATCAGAAGGAGGCTCTGTGGGGTAGTCGGGGATGGAGGATATGAGAGGGTTGGTATGATTTATTGCCAGGTCATAATGCCGCCGGGAGGCGAGCTTCATGAAACTGGCAATCGACTCTAAATCTAGGTCGCGGTGGAGGTCTACATTGCGTACGTACCAAGGCGAACCTGTGGCCTTACGCAAGAAACGGTTTTGGACTACTTGGATCTTTCGGACATGTTGGGAATGAGCAAACACCACAGAGGCGTATGTCATGATAGGTCGTATGCAAGTTTTGTAGAGTGTCACCTTATTTCTAAGGGACATTTTACTCTCCTTGCATACGAGAGGAGTAAGACGACCGAGAATGAATTTAGCGTGATTGCTAACTTTTTTGATATGAGGGAGAAAGGTCAAGCGACTATCAAGGATCACTCCCAAGTAACGGGCTGACTTTACCCAGGGAATGGGTTTGTCAAAGAGATGGATCGCACGGGGTGTAGGGCGCCCCCGCGAAAAGTACACTGCTGCACTCTTCGTTGGGTTTACCTCTATACGCCATTTGCGGAACCATTCACCTAGTGCTGTGAGAGCGGTTTGCAGACGTATACACACCCGATTGGGGTTACAATCTGAGGGCTGAGTCGCAGTTTTGCACACGATGACACCAATCGTCCGTCGTACTTACACTACGCTTACACCATACACCGGTGTGTGTGGGACATAAGTGAGTCTTAGTGGTTCAACACCGTCGTATACCACCCATCGTAGGGACACGATCGTATAACACCGGAAGACGCCAAAATTGGCTATGATATGTTGTCGAAATGAATTTAAAACTGATAAAAAGGTATTTGTCTATGGAATTTGATTGTTGAATGTGTCAGTTGTCACTGTAAAGATGTCAAAGTCAAATTGTATTTTCATTTTTGAAGTTGAAGTTGAAGTTGGTTTTCGCCATTATGAAGAAGAAGAAGGTGTAGTAGTTAGTCAAATTCAAGTATTTTCATTAATTTCCAAACAAAGAAAGTATTCAAAGATTTATAAGTAACAAACCTCTTCGTGCAAACATGGATGCAACTCCGCAACACTAATAAACACAATGAACGCTGGGCACGGACCACGGGCTGCATACAGTCAAGAGCTGCCCTACCGGCTGGCTTGGCTTACCTACAACAACTGATACGTCGCCTGCTCAACTTTCAAAGAATAACCCTTCGCACCATCGTGGGTTCGTGGGGACACTCATAGGACACAGTCTCAACGCCTCTTCAACATCGGAGCCACATACAGCCCACTCTGCAGAGGGTGTCTGACCGAAGAAGAATCGGCTGCCCACTTAATCCTGGAATGTGTGGAAATAGCAGCTCAACGTAAACAAATCCTCAACAACCCGAGAAGCCTGCGAAGACCCCAGTAAACTTCTGTGCTTGTGGAGTGATTGTACCTTGTGATTTCAATGAATAAAATACTTTTGACTTACTTTGGTGGTAATTTCAATGACTGAATTTTTCGTATTGGGCAGGAGCGCATAACTTTCTAGTATCACTTATGATTTCCCCCCTAGTTTAGGCCATTGGGAGAAGTGTTGTTTTTTAAGAATATTTTTGGTAAACACATTCATATAAGGCCCGAAACCAAAAATCATCTAGATAAATCTATAAAATATAAATATAGATATATATATATAGATCTAGTAAAGTCATGGTAGCAGCGACCTAACTGACAAGTCCAAGAAATTAGATCTTGTTTATTTACACAGGGTAACAGGACAGGTAAGTTGCCTATATTATTTCACTATGATCATAATCGCAGATACCTTAAACCTTACCGACCTTACCTTACTGAGACCATTAACTTTTTTCATCCGGTTCCTAAGAATAAAAATATTTTACTAGCTCGAATACAGGTAACTTACTTCTAAGAGGTGTTACAATACAATTATAACACCTCTTTCGCTAGCTTGCTTTTAAACATAAGAACATAAATAAACAAAAAATGCTGGACAGTTCACACAACATTATCTAGCCCCAAGCTAAGCAGAGCTTGTGTTATGGGTACTAGATAACTGATATACTTAATGGCAAATCCATGAATTTGGTATTTTATTATAGATCCGTATGGCATTTACATTTATTATATATATTTCTCTTATAAGTCTGCAGTTTAAGTTTGGGTAAATAAAGTATAAATGGATTTCTAGGCTCAACATTTTTTACAACTAGGTAGGTATATCTGATTGCTATGAAGCAATCAGATAAAGTATTCTGGGTGTTGTTTCACAAGAATACACAATTCTCTTATGTACAGGTACATGCAAGCCAAGGGTAAGATAATTGTAGTCCTATATTCTCTTGATTTAGTTATGTATCTACCTATCAGCAATGAAACCACGTTTTGGACAACCAGATGTTTATTTTTATGCAAAGAATTTAGAATTTGTATGATATCTTATCCTCTACTAGTTGTATCCGTAGGGTTTGATCACTGATGTGAGGCTTACGGCCACCTTTTCTCCGGAGTCCTTCGTGATTTTCTGAAACAAGAAATACATACCTAAGTTATAAACATTGCTAAAGTAAAATTTTCTAGGAATGATTTTTGATTTTTTGATCTAACATGACTCCCAAGTACTTAGTTGAGGAGACTTTGTTAATTATGAGACAGTTACACTGGTCGTCATGTATGTTTTCATAATTATGTATCCGTATGTTGAAATCCCTTCCAGGTTGGGTTCTATTATATATTGTATAGCACATATAGTTAGTTTTTTGAGCATTAAGTACCTAAGTAGGTAATTTGTATCATCAAAGAAGAATCTTTCACCACGCTAGGTCTTCGAAACGAACCAGAGACAGGGGTAAAGAAAGAAACCACAATCTACAAGCAAAATAAGGCCTAGAGCAGGTAAATCGTAGAGCGTACCTCTATACTCTGTCTACGAGGTAAATTATTGACAAAACTAATATAGGTACTCACTTTTACTTCAAGGCTCACACGCTGCTTAGGCCTTTGGTCGGTCGGTCGGTACGCTGTCGCAGCTCTTCGCATAGGAATACGAAGGCTTCTTTCGACAGCCGGTATTCCTAAATTCGGTCTCCGGGAGATCTTATACAGGATCAAAGGATGCCCGAAGACTGTCTCGCATTTCCTGTAGCTCACGAGCCCGTTCTTCTTCATCAACATCCATGCAAGAAAATATGTCGCAGACATCCTCAATAACAAAGAACCCCACAAAAGTCCACAATTACACAGAAAAATTAACACTACCGTGTAGCGCTCACCTCTCACCGCCAAAAACACAAGTGTTGATCGTAACGCTCATCGTCGCCGTCGTGTCATCGTATTCCAAGCGTGAAGCTGTCAAATTTGGCACTCGGACTCAGAAATAAATGAAAAACCGTTAAAAACGGTACGTAAGTGCTTGCGATACGACGGCCGTGGCTCGGCTTATACGATCGGTGTATAGTGTAACGACGATGATCGTAAGCATGGCAGCTGGGACTCAGAATATAAGTTCTCAAAGTGTACGCTAGGGGCGCTTATCATATTCCCATACAAAAATGCGTGTTACACTACACCATACACCAGTGTCAAATGTTTGGTAAAAGCCAGACTCAGCACATGATGGTGGGAGCGGGGAATGAAACAGCAGACAGTGTGCGAGCGAGAAAGTATTCGAGCTCGCGCGCATGGGTTGAGGCGGAGTTTTATCTATACTATATACTATAATATTATAAAGCTGAAGAGTTTGTTTGTTTGTTTGTTTGTTTGAACGCGCTAATCTCCGAAACTACTGGTTCGAATTGAATAATTCTTTTTGTGTTGGATAGTCCAGTTATCGAGGAAGGCTATAGGCTATATAACATCACGCTACGACCAATAGGAGCAAAGATATAGTGGTAAATGTGTAAAAAACGGGAGAAATTATAAGTAATAAAATATCGCGGGCGGGCTGTTTTTCACCGGGGGCTACCCGTGCGAAGCCGGGGCGAGCCGCTAGTAAATTATATCTTCCTACAATATGAATTAAATTGCCCGAAAAATATAAGCAACAAAAATAATATCATAAGAAAAAACTACCGGTAATGCACAAAAATAAGATGAAAAAAGTATAACTACGTTTCCTAAGCAACGGTGAAGCAGACGAGGAGACTTTGCTAGACGGCGCGATGTAACATCTAATTTCCTTGAGACGCAGAGTAGCCCCCTCCGAGTCTGTCGGCGAGTTCCACGGAGTTTTGGATGCGTATTGCGGGGCTATCTTCCTGCTTTCGAACGTTGATGAAGCCATTACTAGCCCAGCAGAACTTATACCCCGCCTGCGAAGCACGTATTCTTGCCTCACGAAATAATAGCCTGTTCTCACGAGTCAATCGCTCGTTAAAAAATACTTTAGTAGGCTTATCCCCAACCTGTAAGTCCAAGGCAGTGATTGACTTTCTGCCCTTAGTTGCCTTCAACAACTCATCACGTTTGGTACGTCTTACCAGACGCATAACAACTGGCCGGCAAAATTGTGCGACTTCCATCCTAGAACTTACACTTGCATGAGTTGATTTAGCCTGGATTGGTCCTGCTCTTGTAATCCAATCAACATCCTGATCCTTGAGGTCGACTCCTAATTTCTTGGCAGCAACCATTGCAATATGTTGCAGGTTCTCATTTGACGACTCGGCAAGCCGATGATTTCGATTTCGTTTTGAACGTGAGCCTGCGCCTGCGTGTTTAATTGCTCCTGTAGTGAGGAAACTTGTTGTTTTAGTAAGGCGCTCTCCGTTTCAGATCGCTTTTCAAGAGCAGAAATTCGGACATCTGTTATAGATATACAGTGGTGGCCATATAATTAAGAACGCTGATATAAAGGGAAGATGTTTTCCAACTAAGATGCAAAACTAATTGTATGCATTTGTTTTTATTTATCTCGGTATCGTAAAACATTTCCATATTACCACTGTATTCATTGATACACATGATTGGCTAAAAATCAATAGGCAAACTTTTTACACTACTTTTAAACAAAGTATTCCTTATTACTGGCTGGTCACGTAATTAAGAACGCTAAGTAGTTTATACCTTTATTCAAATTTAAATACAGAACACTCAGTCGATTTGTTACTGTTTGTATAATTTTGGCGCCATTACGTGCTGTAAAAGATTAAAGGTGATTGCTTCTTTAGAAAAAACAATGGGAAAAAATAAAAGTTGTGATAAATCTACAAGGGAAGTAATAATAAAACTTCGCCGGAAGAATTGGTCTTATAAAAAGATAGCCGACCATCTGCAATGTTCAAAAACGATGGTTTTCCACGCTGTAAAGCATTTTGCTACGTATCAAACTACTTCGAATGTTCCACGTGTACCTAAACAGAGAAAAACAACTCCTCGAGATGACCGAAACATCGTTCGTATGGCAAAACAAAATCCTTTTAAAGGGTCCAATGAGCTTAGAAAAGAATATTTTGGTGAAAACAACCCTTCAGCAATCTCAGCACGCACTATTCGAAGACGTTTGGTAGAAGAAAAATTGCACAGTAGGATAGCAAGAAAGGTAACCATGTTAAAACTTTGCCACAGGCAAGCCCGGCTTGCATTTGCGAGAAAGTATGAAAACTGGACTGTGCAACAGTGGAAAAATGTACTTTTTTCTGACGAGACGAAAATAAACAGAGTACGTTCTGATGGAAAACGATATGTACGACGTCCCCCGAATACAGCATTCGACCCAAAGTACACGAAAGTTACATTAAAGCACGGTGGTGGAAATGTGAAAATTTGAAGTTGCTTTTCTGGACATGGTGTAGGACCTGTAAAGTTGATAGAAGGTAACATGGATCAGTTCCAATACAAAAATATACTGGAAGAAACAATGTTACCATACGCTGAAGACGTTCTACCGGTCATTTGGACATTCCAGCATGACAATGATCCAAAGCACACTGCACGCACCGTAAAGGAATTTCTTACAGCGCAATTAGTTTCTGTCTTAGACTGGCCTGCTAACAGTCCAGATCAAAACCCAATAGAGAATCTGTGGTTTGAAGTAAAGAAAAAGGTTTCAAATACAAAGTGTGGAAATTTAAGAGAGCTGCATGACGTTTTTTTAGAAGAATGGAACTCAATTTCTCTTGCGAAATGTCAAAAATTAATAGAGTCAATGCCTCGCTGGTGTAAAGCTGTAATTAAAAGCCGTGGATATGCTATTAACTATTAATTTTAGTTAAATATTTATTAAATTTCTTTTTATGTTTCCTGTGCTACATAATATTGTGATTTTTTAAATCTAAGTGTCATACAAAACAATTCCCGAGCAGTTAAATAAATCGTTCTTAATTATTTGTCCAGTTTCAGTACTATTTGAATGTGTTACTTTGATAAAATCAATAAAATGTGCAAAAAATAGTTAGCGATTTCATACTTTATTCTTAAGTCAGGTTGCTCTATTAATGTGACTATTATATAACATAACTAGTTGCTTCTCAGAAGGTACACATCTCTGTGTATGATACGATTTAAATAAAAAACTTCTAGAACTTCAAATCGTTCTTAATTATATGACCACAACTGTATGCGCGACCACTTAAAAATGAAAAAATGAAAAACATTTATTTGGCACACAACAAAAAACAAACAGAACGAACAGAATACTAGGAAAACAGTAGGACAAAAAGCAGAAAAATAAATAAAAAATAACAACCAAAAACATAAAAAAATAGATACAAAAACATAATTTAGATACTTAAGTAATAAAGAAAATAAAATCAAAAATTTAAAAAAAGAAAGAAAATCAATGTTTACTAATTGAAAATAAATAAATAAATGTCCCACGCATCCAATCTGTCCGAAACAAATTAAAAAATGAAACAAAAAGTTGCGCCAAAATGGCATCAGCTCAGCATAATGCGGAGTAGGCAGATTATCCTACCTACTCAGCGCTGATTTTCAGCTGCCTCCAACTGCTTATTTATCTTGGAGACGGACGACGATATCGTCTCTATTTCCTTCTTGAAAGAGAACACCGTTGCTCGAAGAAGGTGAATTTCATCGGTAAGTGCCTGAAGGTCCGATGAAGACAAGGCCATCTTTGATTGAGGCAGTTGCGCCTGCAGGTTCGATGGAGGCAATGTTTCCTTTAGTTCAGGTGAAAGCGCCTGTGAGTCCGATGAAGGCAAATCTTTCATTTTCTGAGGTGGTACGCTACGTGATTCAGGTGATCGCAACGTACCTCTGCCTGGCGTAGGCGGATTTTTAGCACCTCCCATTCTACTCTCGCAAACACATTGTGGACATATCCAGGTACTTAATTCACCATCAAGCAGAATGGGACCAATACCACAGAATAAATATTAGCCCTTCTTAACCGTGGTCCGGTTGTGTAGTCCGGCCAGCCGGACTGTGGAAAATTTATTTTTTCTGTGATACGGTTAACCGCACCAAGGAAAGAAATAACATTTCAGCTGTCCGGTCAATCGGACCATTGAAAATCTTAACCACTTGTAATAAATGCAGAATGTAATCTGTTTGCTCGACTGTCACTTGTAGTGAAGTATGTATAATTATTCAAAGATAAAACACGAAACATTCATATTTTTTTTAATTTATTAATCCAGGATTTACATTTATCTTATAGTTAGTTATAAGCTATACACTATATGCTATTCTGAAACCAATTTAAATCCACATTTTGTATACAGTTGTGACAGTAGACAGTGATCTGACTTTACTGTTTATCAAATCGCATTGCGTTGGTTGTATTAATTTTAAATCAATAGATAGATGGAGACATATTTATATGTATTGTGTCGTTAAGGCGTCGAGACAATTTAACGGGGGATTTGTTCGCCAGCCGGATTATGGAAAATTTGTATTTTTCGATTGTTCGGTGGCGATATTACCGGACCAAGGTACAGTGTACAGATGTACAACCAACCAAACAGTATCGCCGCCGGACAATCGAAAAAATAAATTTTCCACGGTCCGGCTGGCCGGACTACACAACCGGACCACGGTTAAGAAGGGAATATTAGGGCCAATACAATCATCATTATTGTAGCGCTTTCCGCAGGAAGTGCGTGAGCAATCAATGATTTTATCTCTACGGCTAAGCCCAGACGTGCATCCAGCACAGCTGCTAATTGTCTGCGTGGACATACTTGTTTAGATATGCTCAAGGCAATATTCAAAAATGAGTGGATAAAATTAAATAGAAGCGAGAGCGATATTCACTATTTAGTCAAAAGAGTCACTTGCTCAGACGCGCAGCGGTAGATATGTAATTGTGACTCACGCACTGACAGCGACTGGCTAAACCGAGCGGAACGCAGGCGCAGTGATTATGCGCACCGGCCCGGCCGGGTTATTGCGTAGCAGACTGACGTTTGATGTCGATTACCAGTTTGCTGTTCATTGCGCAGCGTGTTTTAGCTTTTTTACAAGAACAGAAATGTTTAAAACACGCTGCGCAATGAATAGCAAACTGGACATCGAAATCAAACGTCAGTCTACTACGCAATAACCCGGCGGGTCTTGAACACTGACAGGAACTTTTCGGAGGTGGAGTCCAACACTTTGCCTCTCGCTTGCGTCCGCGTTTTTTGTGGAGCCTGCCGTAAGCACGATGTAGGAAGAAACGAGAGCCACTAAGAAATTACTAACAGCCAATAGGAAAATTTAAATTCAAATATTCAAATAAAAGTTACATTTCGGGGAATGCTCCCAGGAGCTTCACGATCTGATCCCACCATCTGCTTTTCATCATAGGACGAGCAGGCGCACGGCTCGGCGGTACCATCCTTTCCTCATTAGTATACCCTCTATTCGTACTAAACGTTTCAGTTCTATCTTTATAATGCGAACTGCTGAGGAATGGAATACACTGCCGTCGTCTGTCTTTCCTGAAAACTATTGTTACGAGCTAGGGTTCAGGATAAAATAAACTCTTAAAACACCGGTGAAAAAATTAACACTTTTTAATAAAACAATCCAAAAAGCACAAATTCACACTTCCGTTAACCGCACTATTCAAAATTATCACTTTCACCACTTTACTTGCACTACACTACGCTGTTCTAAATTATCCCTCTCAGGTCTCTTGATTACCTGAGTCTGGCTTTTACCAAACAATTGACACTGGTGTATGGTGTAGTGTAACACGCATTTTTGTATGGGAATATGATAAGCGCCCCTAGCGTACACTTTGAGAACTTATATTCTGAGTCCCAGCTGCCATGCTTACGATCATCGTCGTTACACTATACACCGATCGTATAAGCCGAGCCACGGCCGTCGTATCGCAAGCACTTACGTGCCGTTTTTAACGGTTTTTCTTTTATTTCTGAGTCCGAGTGCCAAATTTGACAGCTTCACGCTTGGAATATGATGACACGACGGCGACGATGAGCGTTACGCTCAACACTTGTGTTTTTGGCGGTGAGAGGTGAGCGCTACACGGTAGTGTTTATTTTTCTGTGTAATTGTGGACTTTTGTGGGGTTCTTTGTTATTGAGAATGTCTGCGAGATATTTTCTTGCATAGATGTTGATGAAGAAGAACGGGCTCGTGAGCTGCGGGAAATGCGAGACAGTCTTCGGGCATCCTTTGATCCTGTATAAGATCTCCCGGAGACCGAATTTAGGAATACCTGCTGTCGAAAGAAGCCTTCGTATTCCTATGCGAAGAGCTGCGACAGCGTACCGGCCGACCGACCAAAGGCCTAAGCAGCGTGTGAGCCTTGAAGTAAAAGTGAGTACCTATATTACTTTTGTCAATAATTTACCTCGTAGACAGAGTATAGAGGTACGCTCTACGATTTACCTGCTCTAGGCCTTATTTTGCTTGTAGATTGTGGTTTCTTTCTTTACCCCTGTCTCTGGTTCGTTTCGAAGACCTAGCGTGGTGAAAGATTCTTCTTTGATGATACAAATTACCTACTTAGGTACTTAATGCTCAAAAAACTAACTATATGTGCTATACAATATATAATAGAACCCAACCTGGAAGGGATTTCAACATACGGATACATAATTATGAAAACATACATGACGACCAGTGTAACTGTCTCATAATTAACAAAGTCTCCTCAACTAAGTACTTGGGAGTCATTTTAGATCAAAAAATCAAAAATCATTCCTAGAAAATTTTACTTTAGCAATGTTTATAACTTAGGTATGTATTTCTTGTTTCAGAAAATCACGAAGGACTCCGGAGAAAAGGTGGCCGTAAGCCTCACATCAGTCATCAAACCCTACGGATACAACTAGTAGAGGATAAGATATCATACAAATTCTAAATTCTTTGCATAAAAATAAACATCTGGTTGTCCAAAACGTGGTTTCATTGCTGATAGGTAGATACATAACTAAATCAAGAGAATATAGGACTACAATTATCTTACCCTTGGCTTGCATGTACCTGTACATAAGAGAATTGTGTATTCTTGTGAAACAACACCCAGAATACTTTATCTGATTGCTTCATAGCAATCAGATCAGATATACCTACCTAGTTGTAAAAAATGTTGAGCCTAGAAATCCATTTATACTTTATTTACCCAAACTTAAACTGCAGACTTACAAGAGAAATATATATGATAAATGTAAATGCCATACGGGTCTATAATAAAATACCAAATTCATGGATTTGCCATTAAGTATATCAGTTATCTAGTACCCATAACACAAGCTCTGCTTAGCTTGGGGCTAGATAATGTTGTGTGAACTGTCCAGCATTATTTATTTATTTATGTTCTTATGTTTAAAAGCAAGCTAGCGAAAGAGGTGTTATAATTGTATTGTAACACCTCTTAGAAATAAGTTACCTGTATTCGAGCTAGTAAAATATTTTTATTCTTAGGAACCGGATGAAAAAAGTTAATGGTCTCAGTAAGGTAAGGTCGGTAAGGTTTAAGGTATCTGCGATTATGATCATAGTGAAATAATATAGGCAACTTACCTGTCCTGTTACCCTGTGTAAATAAACAAGATGTAATTTCTTGGACTTGTCAGTTAGGTCGCTGCTACCATGACTTTACTAGATCTATATATATATATCTATATTTATATTTTATAGATTTATCTAGATGATTTTTGGTTTCGGGCCTTATATGAATGTGTTTACCAAAAATATTCTTAAAAAACAACACTTCTCCCAATGGCCTAAACTAGGGGGGAAATCATAAGTGATACTAGAAAGTTATGCGCTCCTGCCCAATACGAAAAATTCAGTCATTGAAATTACCACCAAAGTAAGTCAAAAGTATTTTATTCATTGAAATCACAAGGTACAATCACTCCACTAGCACAGAAGTTTACTGGGGTCTTCGAAGGCTTCTCGGGTTGTTGAGGATTTGTTTACGTTGAGCTGCTATTTCCACACATTCCAGGATTAAGTGGGCAGCCGATTCTTCTTCGGTCAGACACCCTCTGCAGAGTGGGCTGTATGTGGCTCCGATGTTGAAGAGGCGTTGAGACTGTGTCCTATGAGTGTCCCCAGGAACCCACGATGGTGCGAAGGGTTATTCTTTGAAAGTTGAGCAGGCGACGTATCAGTTGTTGTAGGTAAGCCAAGCCAGCCGGTAGGGCAGCTCTTGACTGTATGCAGCCCGTGGTCCGTGCCCAGCGTTCATTGTGTTTATTAGTGTTGCGGAGTTGCATCCATGTTTGCACGAAGAGGTTTGTTACTTATAAATCTTTGAATACTTTCTTTGTTTGGAAATTAATGAAAATACTTGAATTTGACTACTACAGCTTCTTCTTCTTCATAATGGCGAAAACCAACTTCAACTTCAACTTCAAAAATCAAAATACAATTTGACTTTGACATCTTTACAGTGACAACTGACACATTCAACAATCAAATTCCATAGACAAATACCTTTTTATCAGTTTTAAATTCATTTCGACAACATATCATAGCCAATTTTGGCGTCTTCCGGTGTTAAACGATCGTGTCCCTACGATGGGTGGTATACGACGGTGTTGAACCACTAAGACTCACTTATGTCCCACACACACCGGTGTATGGTGTAAGCGTAGTGTAAGTACGACGGACAATTGGTGTCATCGTGTGCAAAACTGAGACTCAGCCCTCTCTTAGCTAGTATTCAACTCATCTCCACGAATTAATTTACGACTTTATATACGAGCGTCTTAGAGTCTCGAATATTCTAACAATTACGAGCAATCTGTAGAAACGTCTACCATAGTCTAGAACTATCGGGAACTATATCTATCCTGCTCTAACAACAGGATAGCAGGCTCCCGCTAGACTTCTCTGACACATCTTTACTCTATGGGTAGAGCCACAGGTTCAGCTATTCGTCAATAGATGGCGTTACGAGGCTCTAAATGTGTTGCCGAATGACTTTATCTGTGGTGCCATATTCATTCTGTGTTGGCGCGTAACACTATAATCTGGGTCTCTTCTAGGCTAGAGTGAATAGGTGCCTTCTATACCTTTGTGCTCCATCTTCAGCCTCATCGTCACTTACCAACAGGTAAGATCGTGGTCAAACAAAGGTCTAACAATGTTAAAAAAATACATGTGCCTGGGAAGGAAGATAGTTTATTATTTTTCAAATATAAGATAGTGAAGATAGTATTGAGAGAAAAGAAGTAATAAATGATGATGAAGAACAAGGTAATTTTAATGAAGAGTTATGGAAAGAGGACGTTATTGGCAAGGAGGTTGTGTCAGGGAGGGAAGTGGTATTGAAGACAAGGTAATTTTAATGAAGAGTTATGGAAAGAGGACTGTATTGGCAAGGAGGTTATGACAGGAAGGGAAATGGTATTGAAGACAAGGTAATTTTAATGAAGATTTATGGAAAGAGGACGGTATTGGCAAGGAGGTTGTGTCAGGGAGGGAAGTGGTATTGAAGACAAGGTAATTTTAATGAAGAGTTATGGAAAGAGGACTGTATTGGCAAGGAGGTTGTGTCAGGGAGGGAAGTGGTATTGAAGACAAGGTAATTTGAATGAAGAGTTATGGAAAGAGGACTGTATTGGCAAGAGGTTGTGTCAGGGAGAGAAGTGGTATTGAAGACAAGGTAATTTTAATGAAGACTTATGGAAAGAGGACTGTATTGGCAAGGAGGTTGTGTCAGGGAGGGAAGTAGTATTGAAGTTTCAACCCTGGTAGGTATGGAAGTTAATGAACGCGAGTCCATCGAAATCAGAAGGTCTAGTAGGTTAACAAAAAATAAACAGCTTTTGAATTTATAGCAGGTTAGTACCTATATGGTTTAGGCAGATTTATACATAGTTCGTCTTTTAGATATCAGCATCAATGTGTCACTCATATCTTTCAAAAAGGGGACGACTGTTGTGTATCTGCCCTTATAATATATATGGGCTAATAGAGAGATAAGTAGACGACCTCTGTGGCGCGGCGGCCGAAGGTTCGCCTGCGACGCAGGAGGTTGCGGGTTCGATTTCCGCCTAGGAACAAATATTTGTACGATCTGCAGATATTTGTTCAGAACTTCAGGTTGTTCTGGGTATTTTCTATGCATAATAAAAAAAAAGTATCTATGTAGGTAATTAAAAGAAACCATTTGGGTAGGAGTTTGTTCTGAACCTTAAAGAACATGGGATAGTTCATAGTTTATAGTATATATACTATAGTAGTGGTTATATTGTATATAGTACCTATATTATATTATCCAGTGGCCATAACACAAGCTCTGCTTAGCTTGGGGCTAGATACTGTTGTGTGAACTGTCCAGCATTAATTAAGCGCCACAGAGCGAAACACGCTCGACCTATCCTCTCACACAACTTTCCAACGTGCAGTTCCCATGTCAGTCCTTCATCAAGCTGGAAACCCAGAAACGATGAGGATTTGACTTGGTTCACGATTTTACCTCCCAAGGCCACGTTCATAGGTCTATAAGAACGCCCAGCAAGATTGAAGAAGATAAAATTAGTTTTCGTGACGTTTAATAAAAAACCATTCAGCTGGAACCAATCGTGCAGCTCCTCTGACACCATGTTCAATCTCCCCTCCAAGAGCCTGAAAAACTGCGGCGACACCATCCGCATACCTTCATTAGAATGTGTGCATTGTTGATGCACTCTGTCAGATCATTGAGGAGGAGAGAGAACATGATGTTGGACAGCGACGAACATTGGGCCACCCCGATTGAGGTTTTGAGTGGCTTAGACGTTATTTTCCCACCTTTACCCGTGACGACCTGACTTCGATCAGCCATAAAATCGGTCAGAAGTGCCAGTGACGGACCATTAAACCCATAATGTCGTAGCTTCGCAGCGAGAACATCATGATCAGCGACGTCAAAGGCCTTCGACAGATCACACATAATGACCGCCACGTGCTGTCGGCGCTCCCGAGCATCCATCACGCACCTCACTGTCTCCCGCACCACATCCGTCGTTGACCTTCCCGTTCGATAGGCATATTGTCTGTCGGAGAGGGAATTGGCCAGCGACAAGAATTCTGTGATTCTCACGCTGAGACCATGCTCGAAGATTTTAGCTATTCCTGGAATAATGGAAACAGGCCGGTAACTATTTATCTCTTCTCTCTTTCCTTTGCCCTTACAGAGTGGTGACACTAACATTTTTCAATGTTAGCGGATAGCCTCTAAGTTAAACGGCTGTCCAACCAGTTGGCTACGTAGTAGGCAGGCATGGCGCACTCCGCGGTCTAGGTATGAAGCTACAAGTACTTGGCGGACTCGTCTAGACGAGTCAATCCATTCAGGGGGCTACCGCGCGTTAGTTTGTTCGGTAAACTCACTCAAGCGCCGCGTCGTGTCGTCCGTCAACTAAAATTTTGTAGTTGGTAACGCCAAGTTCCTAATTTAATATTTGGTGCTTTCTAATATCCTATTTCCCCACCTTATAAAAATGCAGGGCTATTAACAGCAAGCCACACTGTGCGCGACATTCGCGCCCTCTCCTGTCAAAACGACAGTTGATATCTGTTCGCGCTACCACAGATAAAATAATAATATATGATTGTGTACTTCTGCCGCGAGTGCTATAACTTTGCTTACCGCGTAGAAGACTTTGTGATATATATCGGTGCATCATACATCTTCATAAACATTTTAACCTATGGTCGTGCGATAAGAAGCCCTGAATTGGTGCCGGCGCTGGTCTTCAGGGAGCCTCCAGAAACTGCTGTTGGACCGTGAGTAGCTCTGCTTCCTTTATCTCACATATCCTTCACGTTGTTTTGCTAGCACCAGTTTTATTAATTTAAAAACACAGTCCACTCAAATTCCCAGCCGTGGGAAACATTCCCACGATATACTTGGCGCGACCAGTAGTATTATTTATTCTGTGCTAAAATGAAGATAAACACATACCTATTGCATCATTTGCATCGCATTCGGCTGCATAAATACTAACAAGGATCCGAACCTCACGTTTTTCACACTTCCAAGGGACATTGAAAGGTATAGAAATACACGTCTACATTATAGGTAATTAAGTAGGTATACCTACCTAACAAATGTAGACGTTTGTTACCTATCCTTAACTGTGTTACTAATTAACGGTGAAATTACACATGAGACTTTCATCTTTGTCTCAGGGTGGAGGGCGCAGTACAATGCCACATAGGGCGCGTCCTAGGTGGAGGTGACCTGTGTGGCAATGCACTGTTAATGGAAGAGGTTAACGCTTAACATCAGGTGGGCTGCTTGTCCCGTCTCCTTCTCACTCAAAGCCATTTCGATCAATAGGTTAATAACATTCATAATAAATAATGCTGGAGCTTGTTTTATGGGTACTAGATAACTGATGTACTTAATACAATATATTACATGATACATATTTTTTATTATACAAAGAAAATTCCTAGAACACCCTGAACAAATATCTGCAGATCGTACAAATACTTGTTCCTAGGCGAGAATCGAACCCGAAACCTCCTGTGGGACACACTTTTTGAATGCAAATGCTCGACTTGTTGCTGAAAATACCGAAATCGTTGCATGCGTGCCTATCATATTTGAAGAGTTCCCTCAATTCCTCATGGATCCCATCATCAGAACCAGATTTTGATGAAAATAGGATCAATCTGGATGAATATCGAGCAACTAAAAGAAAAACCAACTCTGTTCATAAATTACGAAGATCTGAGTTAACAAACAAAAAAAAACACGACTTGAGAAACTCCTCCTTTTTCTTGAAGTCTGTTAATAATAGTAGATTATGCACTTAGGGAATAAAGCAGTGTCTTACGTCGCGGGCGGCATATTGAACACAGTCTTTTGTTTCACATTCTTTATAAACGCACTTTTTTTTTGTGTTCTGCTTATGGTGGCCAGTTCGTTTTTCGAACAAACCTCAAGGGCAATTTTTACTTAACGAGCGAATCCGCAAAAGGTCACCTACTACTATAAAAACAAGAGGTTTTCCAAACGAATATGACGTTCCAAATTCAAATCACTTTATTCCCTAGGAAGTTTCATACAACTTTATATCCCTTAAGAGATAATGCTTTACTTTACGTTGAGGTTGCATTATATATAATTGGACATTGTGGAGCAGGTGGTGTGAAAAAGGTTAAAGAGCATTTTTTAATTTTGTTATTTTTGACAAATAGCCTATATTATACATAATTATACATAATTATAAATATCTAAACGGCTTAGACGTACAAACTCCATGATACACATTAAGGGCACTTCCGTTCGAGTTGCCCTTTCCCCCCTTCGTCGTACTCCTGGGACGATATCCACATCTGCTGAAACGAGCCGATAGACGCGAGGATCGAACCACCTGCAAGCAAAATTATACATTTTATTAGAGTAAAGGTTTATTTTACGATAATACTAAAGCGCAAACTTATGGACATGTGCATCCTTCCCGTACACACTTATGGACATGTGCATCCTTCCCGTACACACTTATGGACATGTGCATCCTTCCCGTACACACTTATGGACATGTGCATCCTTCCCGTACACACTTATGGACATGTGCATCCTTCCCGTACACACTTATGGACATGTGCATCCTTCCCGTACACACTTATGGACATGTGCATCCTTGCCGTACACACTTATGGACATGTGCATCCTTCCCGTACACACTTATGGACATGTGCATCCTTCCCGTACACACTTATGGACATGTGCATCCTTCCCGTACACACTTATGGACATGTGCATCCTTCCCGTACACACTTATGGACATGTGCATCCTTCCCGTACACACTTATGGACATGTGCATCCTTGCCGTACACACTTATGGACATGTGCATCCTTCCCGTACACACTTATGGACATGTGCATCCTTCCCGGACACACTTATGGACATGTGCATCCTTCCCGTACACACTTATGGCTCGCAAACTTGGTCTTTGACAAATATTCAGAAATACAAACTCATGGTTTGCCAGCGGGCGATGGAGCGCAGTATTCAGGGAGTTAAATTAACCGACTGGATTCGAAACACCACACTGCGCTCCAAAACTAAAATCGCCGACGTAGGAGAAAAAGCCGCCCAGCTGAAGTGGAATTTGACTGGACATGTCTGTCGCATGCCTGATGAGCTGTGGGTCAAAATAACCACTATGGAGCCCTGACACAGCGAGACGGCGTCGCGGCAGACCACGCAAGAGATGGCGCGATGAAATGGACACTTTTAATATAGATTGACAAACAATAGCACAGGATCGTAGTGACTGGAGGATATGGGGGAGGCCTTTGCCCAACAATGGGATGATTCAGAGTAACAGTAAGGGTTAATTTAGACGGAGACTATATTGAGACGCCTAAATTACGGCGCCAGTGACCAGCAAACCAACACTAGTAGTAGAGCTTTTTCGTGAAAGAGTTCGTGCGGGGAAGTACTACCTCCATACCTATTTCTGCCGCAAAGCAGTAGTGTTCACATTGCTGTGTTCCGGATTGAAGGGTATGGTTGCCGGTGAAATTACAGGCACATGAGACTTTCCATCTTTATGTCTCAGGGTGGCGGGCGCAGTGCAAACAAACACAATGGTTGGTGCAATGCTACATAGGGCGCGTCCTAGGTGGACGTGACCTATGAGATAATGCACTGTTCATAGGCAGAGGGTACAGCTTAACATCAGTTGGGCCAACTGCTTGTCCTATCATTCAGACGTAAAAAAAAAACAATGTGATACTGCTTTAGCCGAGTCAGTATTTTCAGCCTTTTGTATGTCTGTTTTTTTTATACTACTTGGAATGACGGATCAAGCAGATGGCCCACCTGATATTAAGTGGTAACCTCTGCCTTTAACAATGAATTACCTAATAGGTCACGTCCACCTAGGACGCGCCCTATGTGTTATTGCACTGCGCCCGCCACCCTGAGACATAAAGATGAAAAATCTCATGTGCCTGTAATTTCACCGGCAACAATACCCTTTAAACCGAAACACAGCAATGCGAGCACTACTGCTTTGTGGCAGAAATAGGTATGGTGGTAGTACTTTCCCGGACAAACTCTCACAAAAAAGCTCTACTACTACTAAAACCATGTATGAGCAATGCGAGCACAGCTGCTTTGCGGCAGAAATAGGTACGAGTTAGTGGTGTACTTTGCCGGACTAACTCTTTCACTAAAAAGCTCTACTACTACTAAAACCATATAGAGGTAGTACTTCCCCGGACGAACTCTTTCACAAAAAGCTCTACTACTACTAAAACCATATAGAGGTACTACTTCCCCGGACGAACTCTTTCACAAAAAGCTCTACTACTACTAAAACCATGTATGTATGTATGGAGGCGGTTGGTGCTCACCGATCCAGGCGGCGAAGCGTCGCTCGGCCGGTGACGTAGCGGCGTGTAGCTTCAGACGATGCGAGTGCGGAGCCCTGGAATTAATAAAATAATCTTAAACCTAAAAAAGACGACCTACTCCTAACACTAAAACGCCAACTCATCGACATGTGTACTTTGCCCGTCCTCACCTACGGTGCGCAGACATGGTTGCTGACCGAGTTACAGAAGTCCAGACTCAACATTTGTCAAAGGGCAATGGATCGCAGCATTTTGGATTACAAGAGAACCGACCGTGTTAGAAACATCACGCTGCGTTCCCTGACCGGTACCGACGTAGGTGACAAAACAGCCAGGCTCAAACGGGACTGGGCGGGGCACGTCAGTCGAATGCTTCCCAACAGGTGGGCGAACATCAGCACAAACTGGATACCTGAAGGACGGCTACCTCGGGGTCGGACGAGAAAGCGTTGGCGGGACGGTCTTGGGAATTTTGAGGAGTGGTGGGAGACTGCCAAGGACAGGGACAACTGGAAGAATTTGGGGGAGACCTTTGCCCAGCAATGGGACAATATAAGTTAAGAAAAAAAAAACATAATTTCAATGTTATTCATTATGTGGCTGTTAGATGAAGTCGACGTCAGCTCATAATGCGACTGTTAGATGAAGTCGACGTCAGCCCATAATGCGGCTGTTAGATGAAGTCAACGTCAGCTCATAATGCGGCAGTTAGATGAAGTCGACGTCAGTTCATAATGCGGCTGTTAGATGAAGTCGACGTCAGCTCATAATGCGGCTGTTAGACGTCAGCTCATAATGCGGCTGTTAGATGAAATCGACGTCAGCCCATAATGCGGCTGTTAGATGAAGTCGACGTCAGCTCATAATACGGCTGCTAGATGAAGTGGACGTTAGCTCATAATGCGGCTGTTAGATGAAGTCGACGTCAGCTCATAATACGGCTGTTAGATGAAATCAACGTCAGCTCATAATACGGCTGTTAGATGAAGTCGACGTCAACCCATAATATGGCTGCTAGATGAAGTCGACGTCAGCTCATAATGCGGCTGTTAGATGAAGTCGACGTCAGCCCATAATGCGGCTGTTAGATGAAGTCGACGTCAGCTCATAATACGGCTGCTAGATGAAGTGGATGTTAGCTCATAATGCGGCTGTTAGATGAAGTCGACGTCAGCTCATAATGCGGCTGTTAGATGAAGTCGACGTCAGCTCATAATACGGCTGTTAGATGAAGTCGACGTCAACCCATAATATGGCTGCTAGATGAAGTGGACGTCAGCTCATAATACGGCTGTTAGATGACCTGGACGTCAGCTCATAATACGGCTGTTAGATGAAATCGACATCAGCTCATAATACGGCTGTTAGATGAATTCGACGTCAGCTCATAATACGGCAGTTGATGACCTGGACGTCAGCTCATAATACGGCTGTTAGATGACCTGCACGTCAGCTCATAATACAGCTGTTAGATGACCTGGACGTCAGCTCATAATACGGCTGTTAGATGAAGTCGACATCAGCTCATAATACGGCTGTTAGATGAGGTCGACGTCAGCTCATAATACGGCTGTTGGATGAAGTCGACGTCAGCTCATAATACGGCTGTTAGATGAAGTCGACGTCAGCTCATAATACGGCTGTTAGATGAAGTCGACATCAGCTCATAATACGGCTGTTAGATGAAGTCGACGTCAGCTCATAATGCGGCTGTTAGATGAAGTCGACGTCAGCTCATAATACGGCTGTTAGATGAAGTCGACATCAGCTCATAATACGGCTGTTGGATGAAGTCGACGTCAGCTCATAATACAGCTGTTAGATGAAGTCGACGTCAGCTCATAATACGGCTGTTAGATGAAGTCGACGTCAGCTCATAATATGGCTGTTAGATGAAGTCGACGTCAGCTCATTATGCGGCTGTTAGATGAAGTCGACGTCAGCTCATAATGCGGCTGTAAGATGAAGTCGACGTCAGCTCATAATACGGCTGTTGGATGAAGTCGACGTCAGCTCATAATACGGCTGTTGGATGAAGTCGACGTCAGCTCATAATACGGCTGTTGGATGAAGTCGACGTCAGCTCATAATACGGCTGTTCGATGAAGTCGACGTCAGCTCATAATACGGCTGTTAGATGAAGTCGACATCAGCTCATAATACGGCTGTTAGATGAGGTCGACGTCAGCTCATAATACGGCTGTTGGATGAAGTCGACGTCAGCTCATAATACGGCTGTTAGATGAAGTCGACGTCAGCTCATAATACGGCTGTTAGATGAAGTCGACATCAGCTCATAATACGGCTGTTAGATGAAGTCGACGTCAGCTCATAATGCGGCTGTTAGATGAAGTCGACGTCAGCTCATAATACGGCTGTTAGATGAAGTCGACATCAGCTCATAATACGGCTGTTGGATGAAGTCGACGTCAGCTCATAATACAGCTGTTAGATGAAGTCGACGTCAGCTCATAATACGGCTGTTAGATGAAGTCAACGTCAGCTCATAATATGGCTGTTAGATGAAGTCGACGTCAGCTCATTATGCGGCTGTTAGATGAAGTCGACGTCAGCTCATAATGCGGCTGTAAGATGAAGTCGACGTCAGCTCATAATACGGCTGTTGGATGAAGTCGACGTCAGCTCATAATACGGCTGTTGGATGAAGTCGACGTCAGCTCATAATACGGCTGTTGGATGAAGTCGACGTCAGCTCATAATACGGCTGTTCGATGAAGTCGACGTCAGCTCATAATACGGCTGTTAGATGAAGTCGACGTCAGCTCATAATGCGGCTGTTAGATGAAGTCGACGTCAGCTCATAATACGGCTGTTAGATGAAGTCGACGTCAGCTCATAATACGGCTGTTAGATGAAGTCGACGTCAGCTCATAATACGGCTGCTAGTTACCTGGAGGTGAGCTCGCGCGTGAGCCGGTCGGCGCAGCCTGCGAGCACGGCGCCGCCGCCGCACAGCACCACGCCGCCCCACAGCGCCGGCCGCGCGTCCGCGTCGCACGCGCCCGCCGCCGCACACACTGCACATTCACGGACACTATTACACATCGCGATACAATAAACAAAACACCTCAAACAGCGCATACCTTTGACCAGTGCATACTGCCAAAGCTAACATACGGTTGCGACCCGTGGGCGATTACCGACACTAACGTGTATAGGTTAAGACGATAGATATTCTTCAATTTTGGAGTCGTTGCGTTACATGCTTACTCAGTAACAGTAAAGGTTACGGCTAAAACCTAAGTTAGGTTAGTAAAGGTTTAAGGTACTTGATGATAATACTGTAATTACTTGAGGATGTAATCTAAAGCGCAGGCCAGACAGGAAAGACGTAAGAAACAGACGGGGCGCGGACATTTGTCTCTTCCGCGTCGCTTTCATACATAATGTATAGAAGCGTCGCGACGCAAAACATACAGAATAGACGGGGCGCGGGCTCGACGCTTTTACGTTAGCGCCTTTTGATCAAAACACACAGGTGAGACGCGACGGGGGCGAGGACGGGGCGCAGGATGGCATGCCTGCCGGGCCGGTCTCGCTCGCTCGCACAGTCTACGTGTACCGGCGCGTCCGCGCCCCGACTCTTCTATATAATTTCAAAAGTCGCGTTCGTGTCTCGTCTCCACCCTGTCCACGACGCGTCCTCGTCTTACGTCTCTTCTGTCTGGCCTGCGCCTAAACTTCACCATTGCTGATATTAGTTAAATTGAAATAGCGCAACCCTTGGTATTAAGATTGTTGAAAACGCTCGATTGCAACAAATCAGCGAGTCCTGACGTCCTGCACCCAACCCTGATCAAATCTTGCTCAGCATACTTAAGCTATCCCTTAACCCTACCCTTTGGGTGATCTATTAGTGAAGGGGTGGTACCCAAAATCTGAAAGACTTCTACTGCAACACCAGTTTACAAGGGTATAAACAGGAGGTATATAATTATCGACCTATCTCTAAAATAAAGTTAGCTAAAGTTTTTGAGAAGATCATTCATGGGCAAGTTCATTCGGCTATCGATCAAACCTTCCTGCTTCAACAGCACGAGTTCCTCAGATCGTAAGTAGATCTACGGCTAGTAATTTGGTTGCATTTATTGATGCAGTTTCGGCTGATACGGATGGAGGAGATCAAGTAGACGCGATATTTCGCCGTAATCGGTCTACTGGGGACCTTCTTGTGTATGCCACACACATTTGGAGTGAGGCCATCGAGAAATATGGTGAAGCGCTGGCTGTTTCATTAGACGTCTCGAAGGCCTTTGACAGGGTTTGGCACGCTAGCCTTATTGGCAAGCTTCCTGCTTACGGACTGCCAGTTCAATTCTGTTCCTGGCTCGCAGACTTTCTGGGGGAAAGATCCATTCGAGTAGTTGTTGATGGCTGCTCGTCGGATCAAATGGCTATAAATGCCGGAGTACCTCAGGGGTCAGTGCTATCTGCCACACTGTTTCTGCTGCATATTAATGATCTGCTAATGCCCGGTATCATTGGGTACGCAGACGACAGCACAGTTGTGGAGAGATACGTTTCCACTGCGCGTGCTAGGCAGAATGAAATTCTGGAGTTAAGAGATGAGATGCTGCAGCGTCTGAATTTGACTCTCAAGGCTGTATCCGATTGGGGCGATGCCAACCTAGTCAAGTTCAACGCCTCGAAAACGCAGGCTTGTCTCTTCTCGGCGAAAAAAAGTCAGTTTCTCCAATTTCCTGTCTTTCGGGATGTACCTGTAGCTATAGGAGATCACCTCGAGCTCTTAGGCGTTTCACTCACGCCTACTCTCAACTTTGGCTCCTACATCGAGTCTAAGGCAAAAACTGCTTCCATGAAGCTGGGTATCCTGAATAAGGTAAAGCGTTACTTCACACCAGGACAGCTTTTAAGTCTGTACAAAGCACAAGTCCGGGCTGGTATGGAGTACTGCTGCCACGTTTGGGATGGCTCGGCCAAACACCAGCTTGCTGCCTTGGACTCGATCGAACGCAGAGCTTTCAGGCTTATTGGTGAGCAACATATGGCGGAGACTAAGATCCAGAGTCTCAAGCACCGCCGTAAGGTAGCGTGCCTTTCGATCTTCTATAGGTTACATTTCGGGGAATGCTCCCAGGAACTTCATGATCTGATCCCACCATCTCCTTTTCATCATAGGACGAGCAGGCGCACGGCTCGGTACCACCCTTACCTCATTAGTATACCCTCTATTCGTACTAAACGTTTCAGTTCTACCTTTATAATGAGAACTGCTAAGGAGTGGAATACACTACCGTCGTCTGTCTTTCCTGAAAACTATAATCTGGGTCTCTTCAAGGCTAGAGTGAATAGGTGCCTTCTAGACCTTGTGCTCCATCTTCGGCCGCATCGTCACGTACCAACAGGTGAGTTCGTGGTCAAACAAAGGTCCATCATTGTTAAAAAAAAAAAAAAAAAAAATACTGACTTTAGTAAGGCTTTTGATCGAATTGATCATTCTATCCTGCTTTCTAACCTTCTTGGTGCCGGAATTCGAGGTGATCCGTACAGATGGTTCACCTTTTACGTCGGTGATCATTACCAGACTGTTGTCTTAAATGATTATGCAACTAACGCGTCTCCAATACCATCTGGAGTACCACAAGGCTCCATATTGGGGCCACTTTTATTCGTCATCTTTATAAAAGACATAGATAATTGTTTTCGGCACTCTAACTTTCTGGTCTTCGCAAACTACATGAAAATTTACAAGAAAATTAATAGTGCGTCATGGGTATGCTGAGAGCACCACGCTCCTTACCTAACTGCGGTGCGCCCAGGTAGTGCTCGAAGAGACACTCGGCCAGCTTGAACCTCTCTGGACCGAAGTCCTGGTGGTAGCCTCCCGGGAACTCGTAGTGCGCCATGGGCATGCTGAGAGCACCACGCTCCTTACCTAGCTGCGGCGCGCCCAGGGAGTGCTCGAAGAGACACTCGGCCAGCTTGAACCTCTCTGGACCGAAGTCCTGGTGGTAGCCTCCCGGGAACTCGTAGTGCGCCATGGGCATGCTGAGAGCACCACGCTCCTTACCTAACTGCGGCGCGCCCAGGGAGTGCTCGAAGAGACACTCGGCCAGCTTGAACCTCTCTGGACCGAAGTCCTGGTGGTAGCCTCCCGGGAACTCGTAGTGCGTCATGGGTATGCTGAGCGCGACTCGCTCATCGTACGTGTTCTCCGAAATCTGAAGCACAACAAAAATAAGAACATTAAGGGTTTCATTACAAAAGTTGATTTAAGGAGTACGAATCGCGACGCTATGTACGAAGTCAACTGACCTGTGCAACGCTATGTACGAAATCAACTTACCTGTGCGACGCTATGTACGAAATCAACTGACCTGAGCGACGCTATGTACGAAGTCAACTGATCTGTGTGACGCTATGTACGAAGTCAACTGACCTGTGCGACGCTATGTACGAAATCAACTGACCTGAGCGACGCTATGTAAGAAGTCAACTGATCTGTGTGACGCTATGTACGAAGTAAACTGACCTGTGCGACGCTATGTACGAAATCAACTGACCTGAGCGACGCTTTGTACGAAGTCAACTGACCTGTGCGACGTTATGTACGAAATCAACTGACCTGAGCGACGCTATGTACGAAGTCAACTGACCTGTGCGACGCTATGTACGAAATCAACTGACCTGAGCGACGCTATGTACGAAGTCAACTGATCTGTGTGACGCTATGTACGAAGTCAACTGACCTGTGCGACGCTATATACGAAATCAACTGACCTGAGCGACGCTATGTACGAAATCAACTGACCTGTGCAACGCTATGTACGAAATCAATCAAGGGTCACCAAGATACAGGCCTAGCCTAGTTTGGGACCCACTGTATAATGTCTCAAATTGATCACTTTATCACTGTTTGATACTTAAATTAACCTGTGTTTGTTTCGTAATAAATTTATCTTATCTTATCTTAACTGACCTGTGCGACGTTATGTACGAAATCAACTGACCTGTGCGACGCTATGTACGAAGTCCTCGTACTGTTTCTTCAGCATGTATTGTTGCCAAGACGCTGTGAGTCCAGCGGGCAGCGCCTTCAGCGTGTAGCGGCCCCGTTCCCTCTCGCGGATTACCTCTTTACTCTGTCCACAAAAAGTTCAAGGTTAGTTTGTCGTGCCACTGGTTTTTCCTGGTCACTCTGCGTTAGATCAGGGAGCAGCTTGAAGTATAGAGTAGAAAGTAGTAGTAGAGCTTTTTTGTGAGAGAGCTCGTCCGGGGAAGTACTACTACCATACCTATTTCTGCCGCAAAGCAATAGTGCTCGCATTGCTGTGTTCCAGTTTGAAGGGTATGGTTGCCAGTGAAATGCAGGCACATGAGACTTTTCATCTTTGTCTCAAGGTGGCGGGCGCAGTGCAATGCCACATAGGGCGCGTCTTAGGTGGATGTGACCTATGAGGTAAAGCATTGTTCATAGGCAGAGGGTACCGCTTAACATCAGGTGGGCCAACTGCTTGACCCGACATTCCAAGTAGTATATATAAAAAAAAAAAAATGGTGTCCTTGAAAGGAGCCTTGTGATCACTGGTGATATAACCAGTGTGGTGAAAGGACGGCTCAGAGGCTCCTTTCATGTACATGTCTTCGAATTTTTGGTCATTTATAGTAAGCTTTTATTTAACTTTCAATGTATGTACCTATGTCCGGGTGGAATATTGCAACTGAATTTTAGAGCAGTTATCCTCAACCGATTGAGATGATATTTTGCATACCTGTCAAGTTCCGATGACAATACAATATGATAATGACAGCGAGCTGATCTGATGATGGAGACGGAAGGTGGACAACGGAACTCCTTGATGGATAATAGTAGACTGACTGTGTTTAGGCTCATTTTGATCAGCACACAGTTACGATCACTAATTTTATATAAGCTTGTAGGTATTGAAAAATATATTTTTCACAACAATCTTATATAAGATTATATTTGAATATCCAAGCGTGTTATAGAAGATAATGTTTGAATATCCAAGCATGATTTATAACATAATGTTTGAATATCCAAGCATATTTTATAAGATAATGTTTGAATATCCAAGCATGTATTATAAGATAATGTTTGAATATCCAAGCATGTTTTATAAGATAATGTTTAAATATCCAAGAATGTTTTATAAGACAATGTTTGAATATCCAAGCATCTTTTATAAGACATTATAATGTGATGAGAAATACCTGTATACTGTAGATTGGCAACATCTGTATATGCATATTGTTGAGCATGGTTTTGGCTTGCGTGGCGAGATGATCTCCTCCGATAGGAGATCTGGCCGCCGCACTCACTATCGCATATCTGTAAAAAGCAAAAAAAAGGCTTTGTTTCACAATCAATAAGTAAAGTTCTAAGTAAGGTACCTCAAATATAACTGCTCAGTAAACAAGTATTTGCGTTTCCCATTCCTTTAGTAGTGTTAATCACCACTTTATCTGCTCAGTAAGTTAAAAGTTAACGAAAACATTTAAGGAGGTTGCTTTCGCTAGTGGCGCGAAACTATTATTTTTTCGTGTTTTTTGCTCGTCAGCACTTGTTCAGATAGCGAAAACTATGTTGACGGTAATCATATGACCTAACACACAAATTTTAATTTATAGTATCACATAAATATCATTAGTATATATTAGAAACATTAGTAACAACAATTTATATTATGGATTCTTATGTACTTTTTCAATGTTTCTGCTGTTTCTCATGTCACTGATGTTTTAATGTATCTAATATAATAATAATGATAAAAACTGTCTTTTGTCTTTATTTTCCCTGCAATATACTTACTTGCAATACTTGGTACTCGGCCGAGTTAATACTCGGTGCTCGGCCGAACCATAAAAAAGGCCGAATCCGCCGAGTTTTTTTTTTCGAATGGATTTAAATTCAGTTGACAGTTGAGTCCATGCATGACTGCGTTACCGGGCTTTTGGTGAGCGCAGAAGGCGCTCAACCTGCTAAGTTAGGTTGGGGCAACTAGCACAAGGGCACCACTCAGGTACGGACCTCGGCTTGGGCTGTTGCCGGTTTGGGAGGAACGGGCAAAACGCCCAGGAACATGCTTGTACCGGTTTAGGCGTAAGGTACAGAAGGTACTTAGAAGGTTCGTCGACCTCGACGGCGAGGACGGTGCAAAGGCAGAGTGTTGTCTCTGTCTTGACTGGATGACATCACTACCGCATTAGCGGTAGAGATAGGGTCGGGAGATCGGGATCACCAAGAACATGTCTTGGTCTACGGAGGGAGAATCCGCCGAGTACTCGTCCCATGTCTACTAAATACTACTAATTTATTTACTATACCAGGCAACAGGCACTGCGGACGTCTGACTGGCTCCACAGTCCACCACTAGCGCCGTGCTCTTCCCGTTCGCGAAGGAGCGTTGTATGTATGTATACTATACCCATCGACAACAGGCACTGCGGACGTCTGACTGGCTCCACAGTCCACCACTAGCGCCGTGCTCTTCCCGTTCGCGAAGGAGCGTTGTATGTATGTATACTATACCCATCGACAACAGGCACTGCGGACGTCTGACTGGCTCCACATTCCACCACTAGCGCCGTGCTCTTCCCGTTCGCGAGAGAGCGTTGCATGTATGTATACTATACCCATCGACAACAGGCACTGCGGACGTCTGACTGGCTCCACATTCCACCACTAGCGCCGTGCTCTTCCCGTTCGCGAAGGAGCGTTGTATGTATGTATACTATACCCATCGACAACAGGCACTGCGGACATCTGACTGGTTCCACAGGCTCTTCCCGTTCGCGAAGGAGCGTTGTATGTATGTATACTATACCCATCGACAACAGGCACTGCGGACATCTGACTGGCTCCACAGTCCACCACTAGCGCCGTGCTCTTCCCGTTCGCGAAGGAGCGTTGTATGTATGTATACTATACCCATCGACAACAGGCACTGCGGACGTCTGACTGGCTCCACAGTCCACCACTAGCGCCGTGCTCTTCCCGTTCGCGAAGGAGCGTTGTATGTATGTATACTATACCCATCGACAACAGGCACTGCGGACGTCTGACTGGCTCCACAGTCCACCACTAGCGCCGTGCTCTTCCCGTTCGCGAAGGAGCGTTGTATGTATGTATACAATACCCATCGACAACAGGCACTGCGGACATCTGACTGGCTCCACAGTCCACCACTAGCGCCGTGCTCTTCCCGTTCGCGAAGGAGCGTTGTATGTATGTAAACTATACCCATCGACAACAGGCACTGCGGACATCTGACTGGCTCCACAGTCCACCACTAGCGCCGTGCTCTTCCCGTTCGCGAAGGAGCGTTGTATGTATGTATACTATACCCATCGACAACAGGCACTGCGGACATCTGACTGGCTCCACAGTCCACCACTAGCGCCGTGCTCTTCCCGTTCGCGAAGGAGCGTTGTATGTATGTATACTATACCCATCGACAACAGGCACTGCGGACATCTGACTGGCTCCACAGTCCACCACTAGCGCCGTGCTCTTCCCGTTCGCGAAGGAGCGTTGTATGTATGTAAACTATACCCATCGACAACAGGCACTGCGGACGTCTGACTGGCTCCACAGTCCACCTCTAGCGCCGTGCTCTTCCCGTTCGCGAAGGAGCGTTGTATGTATGTATACTATACCCATCGACAACAGGCACTGCGGACGTCTGACTGGCTCCACAGTCCACCACTAGCGCCGTGCTCTTCCCGTTCGCGAACGAGCGTTGTATGTATGTATACTATACCCATCGACAACAGGCACTGCGGACGTCTGACTGGCTCCACAGTCCACCACTAGCGCCGTGGTCTTCCCGTTCGCGAAGGAGCGTTGTATGTATGTAAACTATACCCATCGACAACAGGCACTGCGGACGTCTGACTGGCTCCACAGTCCACCACTAGCGCCGTGCTCTTCCCGTTCGCGAAGGAGCGTTGTATGTATGTAAACTATACCCATCGACAACAGGCACTGCGGACGTCTGACTGGCTCCACAGTCCACCACTAGCGCCGTGCTCTTCCCGTTCGCGAAGGAGCGTTGTATGTATGTATACTATACCCATCGACAACAGGCACTGCGGACATCTGACTGGCTCCACAGTCCACCACTAGCGCCGTGCTCTTCCCGTTCGCGAAGGAGCGTTGTATGTATGTTAGGGTGTCCCTTATTTTTCAAAGTTTATATTTTTTAACGCATAGGTCTTAGTTTTGTTCATTAGTACCTAAAACACTCGGGAATTAATTTTTACCTTATTTGGAGAACGGAAACCCGTGCCGACTTGCATCGAATCATGTTCATACAAGTTACGCGGAAATAGCGGCGCGTACTCGCCGTATTTGTCATTTGTTATTAGTTAATCTCGTGATGAACACATATTGTTTTACGTTAAAAAATGGCAGTGGAATTAAGAAGCAATAAAAAAAGTATTTTCTTAGTAGGTGACTTGAACTATCAAATAACTGGGGCAAAGTTACCGTCTAACCGTCAAGTTCTTGCAGTCCTCTTTTTTAACATTCGTGAAGTTAAATTGAGTGTTAGTGAAAGCGCAAATCTCGTCGTTCGAGAGTGTATTATATTCTGGGAAAAAGCTAGAATCCCTACCAGAGCTATTCCTAACTGCGTAAAGAAACTTGTGGATCTTCACCATGCTTGGAGAGAGTTTGATGATGAAGTTGATGAAGCAACCAAGAGAAGTATCGTAGAGAACTTACAAAGAGAGAGTTTGTATGATTCTGGGAAGAGATACATTCCATCGAAGGAAGATATGTCTGATTATTTGCATGGTAAGTGGGAATACTTAATTTTATGTTAAAGTTAGCTAATAATCATTAATTTAAATAAAAACATGTAAAAGGATCTAACGCTAAGCTTACTTTACTATGTCTTTAATTTTTTTAATAAACTGATAATAATACTGTCTTGTCTATTGTTACAGGAAAATCATTGAGTGATTTTGTGTCTATCAAGAGCAGAAAATTATTTTCTCGTTTAAAAATTGATGATAACTTCTTGGAGAAACCTGTTTCTACGTGGGAAGAAGATGTTGCCTATTTACAGGCAAAAAGAAAGGTTTTTTTCTTTAAGGGCAGTGAATGATACAGCTGAAAGAGCTGTAAAACTTATGCAAGATTTTCATGGTTTAATTACTGCAAAGGAAGAACAGAAACAATTTTTACTACGCTGTGTACAAGAGCACAGAAATCTTTATCCAGACTGTAACAAAGAGACCCTTAAAAGAAAATACCCTTGCTAATCTGTAATTTTATGTTCTTTTAATAAATAAATACCTATTTTCTTACTAAATTTTTATTATTGTTTTTATAAAATATAAATATTTCATTTTGTTTAGTTGTATATCGAAAAGGGTCAAAGGCAGCTATTTTCAAAATCTTAACGGCCTTGTCGGCACGGGTTAATGTTGACATAGGAAGATAAAATTTTGTATTTAAGTAGATCTGGGTAGTTTAAAAAGAATTACGGGGTATGCATTTCGATATCCGAAAAAAAAAAAACACGTATATAAGGGACACCCTAATGTATGTATACTATACCCATCGACAACAGGCACTGCGGACATCTGACTGGCTCCACAGTCCACCACTAGCGCCGTGCTCTTCCCGTTCGCGAAGGAGCGTTGTATGTATGTAAACTATATCCATCGACAACAGGCACTGCGGACGCCTGACTGGCTCCACAGTCCACCACTAGCGCCGTGCTCTTCCCGTTCGCGAAGGAGCGTTGTATGTATGTATACTATACCCATCGTCAACAGGCACTGCGGACGTCTGACTGGCTCCACAGTCCACCACTAGCGCCGTGCTCTTCCCGTTCGCGAAGGAGCGTTGTATGTATGTATACTATACCCATCGACAACAGGCACTGCGGACGTCTGACTGGCTCCACAGTCCACCACTAGCGCCGTGCTCTTCCCGTTCTCGAAGGAGCGTTGTATGTATGTATACTATACCCATCGACAACAGGCACTGCGGACGTCTGACTGGCTCCACAGTCCACCACTAGCGCCGTGCTCTTCCCGTTCGCGAAGGAGCGTTGTATGTATGTATACTATACCCATCGACAACAGGCACTGCGGACGTCTGACTGGCTCCACAGTCCACCACTAGCGCCGTGCTCTTCCCGTTCGCGAAGGAGCGTTGTATGTATGTATACTATACCCATCGACAACAGGCACTGCGGACGTCTGACTGGCTCCACAGTCCACCACTAGCGCCGTGCTCTTCCCGTTCGCGAAGGAGCGTTGTATGTATGTATACTATACCCATCGACAACAGGCATTGCGGACGTCTGACTGGCTTCACAGTCCACAACTAGCGCCGTGCTCTTCCCGTTCGCGAAGGAGTGTTGTATGTATGTATACTATACCCATCGACAACAGGCACTGCGGACATCTGACTGGCTCCACAGTCCACCACTAGCGCCGTGCTCTTCCCGTTCGCGAAGGAGCGTTGTATGTATGTATACTATACCCATCGACAACAGGCACTGCGGACGCCTGACTGGCTCCACAGTCCACCACTAGCGCCGTGCTCTTCCCGTTCGCGAAGGAGCGTTGTATGTATGTATACTATACCCATCGACAACAGGCACTGCGGACGTCTGACTGGCTCCACAGTCCACCACTAGCGTCGTGCTCTTCCCGTTCGCGAAGGAGCGTTGTATGTATGTATACTATACCCATCGACAACAGGGACTGCGGACGTCTGACTGGCTTCACAGTCCACCACTAGCGCCGTGCTCTTCCCGTTCGCGAAGGAGCGTTGTATGTATGTATACTATACCCATCGACAACAGGCACTACAGACGTCTGACTGGCTCCACAGTCCACCACTAGCGCCGTGCTCTTCCCGTTCGCGAAGGAGCGTTGTATGTATGTATACTATACCCATCGACAACAGGCACTGCGGACGTCTGACTGGCTACACAGTCCACCACTAGCGCCGTGCTCTTCCCGTTCGCGAAGGAGCGTTGTATGTATGTATACTATACCCATCGACAACAGGCATTGCGGACGTCTGACTGGCTCCACAGTCCACCACTAGCGCCGTGCTCTTCCCGTTCGCGAAGGAGCGTTGTATGTATGTATACTATACCCATCGACAACAGGCACTGCGGACATCTGACTGACTCCACAGTCCACCACTAGCGCCGTGCTCTTCCCGTTCGCGAAGAAGCGTTGTATGTATGTATACTATACCCATCGACAACAGGCACTGCGGACATCTGACTGGCTCCACAGTCCACCACTAGCGCCGTGCTCTTCCCGTTCGCGAAGGAGCGTTGTAAGTATGTATACTATACCCATCGACAACAGGCACTGCGAACGTCTGACTGGCTCCACAGTCCACCACTAGCGCCGTGCTCTTCCCGTTCGCGAAGGAGCGTTGTATGTGTACGAGCCACCTCGTACATTAGCATGAAACACTAGCATAAGCACTTTTTATTTCTAATAAATCAGTTCAAACCAATATACCGCCACGAGCGGACGTTTCACTCACCACATTATGTACGGGGTGGTTGCTAATCCCCAAACATATGTATGATAATTGATCTGGGCGCGGGTGGTGAGTGAAACGTCCGCTCGTGGCGGTATATTGGTTTGAACTGATTTATTAGAAATAAAAAGTGCTTGTTTCATGCTAATGTACGAGGTGGCTCGTACATGCTCCCCACACGAGGAAATATAAGAAAATAACAGTCAAATATATTACATTACATTATTATATTGTCACTTGATCTGTCTTATAATGATTGATTAATTTAGAAATCTTATTTAGCCGGTTGGTTTTTCTATGTTATTTGTGCACTGAAATCACGACGTGTAATGATAGGCGACGTTGCCTTATTGACTCGCGCACTAACACAGTGATACACTTGTTGAGGAGGCAGGGGCAGAGGGCGCACCGCGGGCGCTGGCGCCGTGGCCGGTGCTGCTGGTGCTGCTGGTGCTGCTGATGCTGGTGCCCGGAGAGACCACGCGCCGCGCCCGCGGCGACACCACCACACAGAGCCTGCTAGGATACCCAATCCGATAACCACGTAGATCAAAGCATAGTGGTGGATGACGTGATAGGATATGTTTGAGGCTGTCACCTCATTTTCTTTCATGAATTTAATCTGCTGGTCTATGTCATGCATCTCCTTTTGCTCTCTCTCTACGTTTTCCATTGGTTCTTTTGGTATGGAAACGTTGATAATATGATTTATTGGGGCAATCACAGGGATTCTGATCTTTGATTCGGTATACATCTCGCTTGTTTTGAGATCGTGAGCGATTATTTCGAAAGTATCCGTTTTTAATATGCAACCATTATCTATAGCAAGTAAGCCGGAACGAGTCAGCTGATGAATGGTAACTTGATCGCGGCACATCATTCGAAGTTGGCATTGACTACAGCAAAAATAAACATAATTGTTTATGTAATGGCTTTCCATCCAAATATTCTCACAAGACTTGATAGTTGTTTCACATTCTGCGTTTTTCTTCTGACAGAAATCCTTGTCTCCGCCGATTCGGTAGATAGGCTTACTGATATGACACAAGTATAATCCCTCTTCTGCTACTAGACATGATTTGATGCCGCTTTCTGACAGAGATATATACGTGTCCTTCTTCAAATTGATTGCTACGTAATTTGATATAGGTTTGATGCTGATCATGCTGCTTTGCCTTTGCACAGGTATTGGTATAATTTTAAATATTTCGAAAAAGTCTCGACTGATTAATGGGATTCGTAGCTCAAAGATTAGGTAGTCAGTGATTATTCTTGCTTTTGATGTGATAAGTTTGAATATTTTTGCTAAATCGTCGTTAATGTTGTTGATTGGTAGCGTGACGTCATTTGAAACATGGCTTGAAATAATGCTGAGTTGATCTTGCAGTTGTTTTGCTGTTATTAAATAGGGATTAAGACGTCCATGATACGTGTCGGTAATTGTGTCTAACATCATTCCTTGCAGATGTTTCATATTCTGCAATAAATTGCTTGCTATAATCGCTCCCACGTTGAACTCATTTGATAATTGTATTTCGGATTTCAGAAGTCCTTCAGCTTTTTCAGATTGAAGAAGTTGTTGATGAATGATTTTATACTGCAGAGACGTCGTATTTTCAATTCGTTTTAGTACATTAAACTCCGCTTCTATGATTGATGTTTGATTTTTTGATAAAGTCGAAATATGCTGTTGGCTTTCTCGTAAGAGTTGAATATCGTTTTGATACTGTTCCGCGAATCTACTGTCGAGTACTCCGAATAGAGAGTTCGCCAGATATCCGACACCGTCGATAAGGCCTCGGCGCTTCCTCGCTGATCGCGTGCGCCCTTGATGACTCAGGAGAAGTCGATTGTTGTACTCAAGTTCATTGAGCTCGTGCCGTAATTGTAACAATATAAGTATAAAGTTTATAAGTATAAAGTTTATTTAGCTCTTCACAAAAGGTTTCATTGTCATCCAAGTAACATAACTTGTGTATAATATTACATTGTAGGAAAGCGTGATGAACCAAGAAAACCTGTTTTGCGAGAGCCTGGTGCCTGAGATAGGTTTTAGAAAAAATAATATCGTATTACAATAAGCATTATCTTCCATCTTTGTGCACAAGCGGTCTAATATGATTGTTGATTTATTAAGTGCCGTAATGCCATCCCAATAAGGTTGCATTTTGTAGTAAACGATAAGTTTCCAATCGCCGCGAATTATGTTCATGTTTGATAGTTTGTCAAAATAGAGATGTTGATTTTCTCTGAAGTTTGTAACGTTTAACGCGCATTGGGATGTTGTTATAATACTTAGGAAAAGAAGCAATGACGCGAACAATGTTGATAGCTTGATTCGTGGTTTTGCTGTTGCTGGAGTAGATTTGTGATCTGTTTTCTGATCATTTTTGTCGTGATCTTGCACGGGTAGAATTGATATTTTGGTTACTGGGCGTTTAAGTATTCCATTTTTGGTCTTTAAGGTTACGACTCTTACATGTGAGTCTGACCCTGGATGTAACTCGATAACCCTTCCCATCAGCCATTTTCCAGGAGGCAATTTAGCGTCATGGATGATAACTACTTCATTTAATCTGATACTTTTATTTGCTTGTTTCCATTTACTCCTTGCTGATATCTGAGTGACAGTGAGTGGTATACTATACCCATCGACAACAGGCACTGCGGACGTCTGACTGGCTCCACAGTCCACCACTAGCGCCGTGCTCTTCCCGTTCGCGAAGGAGCGTTGTATGTATGTATACTATACCCATCGACAACAGGCACTGCGGACGTCTGACTGGCTCCACAGTCCACCACTAGCGCCGTGCTCTTCCCGTTCGCGAAGGAGCGTTGTATGTATGTATACTATACCCATCGACAACAAGCACTGCGGACATCTGACTGGCTCCACAGTCCACCACTAGCGCCGTGCTCTTCCCGTTCGCGAAGGAGCGTTGTATGTATGTATACTATACCCATCGACAACAGGCACTGCGGACGTCTGACTGGCTCCACAGTCCACCACTAGCGCCGTGCTCTTCCCGTTCGCGAAGGAGCGTTGTATGTATGTATACTATACCCATCGACAACAGGCACTACAGACGTCTGACTGGCTCCACAGTCCACCACTAGCGCCGTGCTCTTCCCGTTCGCGAAGGAGCGTTGTATGTATGTATACTATACCCATCGACAACAGGCACTGCGGACGTCTGACTGGCTCCACAGTCCACCACTAGCGCCGTGCTCTTCCCGTTCGCGAAGGAGCGTTGTATGTATGTATACTATACCCATCGACAACAGGCATTGCGGACGTCTGACTGGCTCCACAGTCCACCACTAGCGCCGTGCTCTTCCCGTTCGCGAAGGAGCGTTGTATGTATGTATACTATACCCATCGACAACAGGCACTGCGGACATCTGACTGGCTCCACAGTCCACCACTAGCGCCGTGCTCTTCCCGTTCGCGAAGGAGCGTTGTATGTATGTATACTATACCCATCGACAACAGGCACTGCGGACATCTGACTGGCTCCACAGTCCACCACTAGCGCCATGCTCTTCCCGTTCGCGAAGGAGCGTTGTATGTATGTATACTATACCCATCGACAACAGGCACTGCGGACGTCTGACTGGCTCCACAGTCCACCACTAGCGCCGTGCTCTTCCCGTTCGCGAAGGAGTGTTGTATGAATGTATACTATACCCATCGACAACAGGCACTGCGGACGTCTGACTGGCTCCACAGTCCACCACTAGCGCCGTGCTCTTCCCGTTCGCGAAGGAGCGTTGTAAGTATGTATACTATACCCATCGACAACAGGCACTGCGGACGTCTGACTGGCTCCACAGTCCACCACTAGCGCCGTGCTCTTCCCGTTCGCGAAGGAGCGTTGTATGTATGTATACTATACCCATCGACAACAGGCACTGCGGACGTCTGACTGGCTCCACAGTCCACCACTAGCGCCGTGCTCTTCCCGTTCGCGAAGGAGCGTTGTATGTATGTATACTATACCCATCGACAACAGGCACTGCGGACGTCTGACTGGCTCCACAGTCCACCACTAGCGCCGTGCTCTTCCCGTTCGCGAAGGAGCGTTGTATGTATGTATACTATACCCATCGACAACAGGCACTGCGGACGTCTGACTGGCTCCACAGTCCACCACTAGCGCCGTGCTCTTCCCGTTCGCGAAGGAGCGTTGTATGTATGTATACTATACCCATCGACAACAGGCATTGCGGACGTCTGACTGGCTCCACATTCCACCACTAGCGCCGTGCTCTTCCCGTTCGCGAAGGAGCGTTGTATGTATGTATACTATACCCATCGACAACAGGCACTGCGGACATCTGACTGGCTCCACAGTCCACCACTAGCGCCGTGCTCTTCCCGTTCGCGAAGGAGCGTTGTATGTATGTATACTATACCCATCGACAACAGGCACTGCGGACATCTGACTGGCTCCACAGTCCACCACTAGCGCCATGCTCTTCCCGTTCGCGAAGGAGCGTTGTATGTATGTATACTATACCCATCGACAACAGGCACTGCGGACGTCTGACTGGCTCCACAGTCCACCACTAGCGCCGTGCTCTTCCCGTTCGCGAAGGAGTGTTGTATGAATGTATACTATACCCATCGACAACAGGCACTGCGGACGTCTGACTGGCTCCACAGTCCACCACTAGCGCCGTGCTCTTCCCGTTCGCGAAGGAGCGTTGTAAGTATGTATACTATACCCATCGACAACAGGCACTGCGAACGTCTGACTGGCTCCACAGTCCACCACTAGCGCCGTGCTCTTCCCGTTCGCGAAGGAGCGTTGTATGTATGTATACTATACCCATCGACAACAGGCACTGCGGACGTCTGACTGGCTCCACAGTCCACCACTAGCGCCGTGCTCTTCCCGTTCGCGAAGGAGCGTTGTATGTATGTATACTATACCCATCAACAACAGGCACTGCGGACGTCTGACTGGCTCCACAGTCCACCACTAGCGCCGTGCTCTTCCCGTTCGCGAAGGCTGCGAGCACGGCACTCTTCACCAGGAAGAAGGCCGGAGCGTTGTATTTCTCGAAGAGTAACTCTGCAAGCTTCTCCCGAGCCGGTCGTGACGTCCAGACTGCTTCAGTGAACAGAGCCGGGTGGTGCTCCGAAGGAGAGCGGATTACCTGTGGGAATTGCGTATAAAATGTAAAAGAACATATTTCAAGCATAATTTTAGCGCGATTCCCTAAAAAGAAACGTCCGAAAAACAGTTACATCTTAGGTAGGTATATTATTTTTAAACTATTCTGTCTGGTACCAAGTTATCCCTGAGTTTTAAGAAACCTATTATTTTATTTATTTATAATACACAGGCAGCTCTCGGAGCTGATGGGTGTATATCTTAGTCCTCATCAGTGCACTTTAAATGTATTAGTTTTTATTTATTTATGTATTTAGACGAGCCGCTTTCGCTGATATGTCTACGTCAAAACAGTGTGGAATATCTAATTTTAGGTCACTTTTTAACCCCCGTCTATTCCGCAAAGGCCACTTGTTCAAGAACTGAGATGAAACCCCGACGCAAAAACGACAGGGTGGTATAAGTTTGACGTGTCTTAGTGTGTGGCTGAGTGTGTGTCTGTGTGTATGTCTGTGGCATCATAGTTCCCGAACGGATGAAACGTTTTTTGTTTTTGTTGTTTAGAAGGTGAATTTGTCGGGATTGTTCTTAGCTATGTTTGATCAAAATCGGTTCAGCCGTTTCATTGCATCGAGGGTCTTTTTAATTTTTACAAAATTAATTACTTGTTTAAGTTCTGAAATGTCCTTTCTAAGCCAGTTGTCGAGCTTGTTTTTGAATGCATTTACAGACGTGGCAGAAACAACATCGTGTGGTAGTATGTTCCAATAATCAATTTGGGGGTATAGAATAATACAAGGTATCCATTATACTTTCATTTCTGGGCAGCATTAGGACCTAACCCGAAAGTCCTTATGGAAAAAATAAATTAAGAAAAACTTTTATTTATTTGACACAAAATAACACATTCATAACAAGGCCGATAACACACAAATAATTAATTTTGCAAAAATAAAAAAAAAAACCCTCAACGCAATGAAACAGCTGAACCGATTTTGATCAAACATAGCTAAGAACACTCCCGACAAATTCAACTTTCAAACAAACAAACAAAAACTAAATCGGTTCATCCGTTCGGGAGCTACGATGGGACAGACACACACACACACACACACACACACACACACACACACACACCTACACACACGCACGCACACACACACACACACACACACACACACACACACACGCACGCACCCACACGCACGCACCCACACACACACCCACACACACACACACACACAAACACACACACACGTAAACTTATAACACCCCGTCGTTTTTGCGTCGGGGGTTAAAAAGTATGAACAAGCACCTAAACACCTAAAGTAGGCAGTTTATATCGGCTCATGTGTCCCCTATACCTTAGAGTAACAATAGTCCAACATCTTCTCAAATAGATCCCAGTTGTCAATCTGTCCGTCCTTCATGTACGTTTGTATCTCCATCTGTGGCCGCGGGACGTGTAGCTGCGTCACATCTATGTAGTAGCTCAGGTCACCGGTCTTTGTGGCTGAAAACAGAATTTATGTGTTTAAGGTGAATGCTCACGCTTGCGGCACGAGATTCTTTTTTTTTGTGTTTTTTGACCATTACAGCTCATCAACACTTCTTCTGATAGCGAAAGTTGAGTTCAAGAAAACTAGGAGACTTAACACACATGTTAGATATCATAAAATATAGTACATAGTATCTCGTAATATCATCAGTTTAGCAATGACACCCCCTATACACACATTTATCTGAAGACCTCTGTGGCGCGGCGGGCGATGGTTCGCCTGCGCCGCAGGAGGTTGCGGCTTCGATTCCCGCCTCGGATCAAATATTTGTGCGATCTGCAGATATTTGTTCAGGGTGTTCTGGGTATTTTCTATATATAATAAAAAATATCTATCTATTTAATATATTGTATTAAGTATATCAGTTGTCTAGAACCCATAACACAAGCTCTGCTTAGCTTGGGGCTAGACAATGTTGTGTGAACTGTCCAGCGTTATTTATTTATTATTTATTTTTTTATTAATGTTGTGCAACCCAGCTGTAGGGTTTGTTTTTACTTAGTAGATATAACATCCCTGTCTTATGAGCACAAGTGGTTATGTCAAAGTCAGTTGCACGGGGATGCTTAGCAGACATACAATTACGAAGGAATAACCTCTAGATGTGTGTAGTCTTAAACCACTTACATATGAGGAACGACTTCACAAACTTGGATTAACTACCCTTCAGCAACGTAGAACGTAGAGAGCGTGGAGACCTAATAGAAACCTACAAGATCCTAAACAACCACTACAGTATACCAGATTTATCACAGACACTATATACCATGAACAATAATATAGGACTCAGAGGACACTTGCTGAAGCTGCAATGCGGGCCAAGTACCAGCAATCCGAGGATGCACATATTGCCCAATCACATTGTGCACACTTTGAACCAGTTACCAGACTCAGTGATCAGTGCCCCCTCAGTGAATTCTTTCAAAAATAGACTTGAGAAACATTTAAAGTGCACTGATAAGGACTAAGATAGACACACATCAGCTCAGAGAGCTGCTGTGTTTTATAAATAAATAATATGTGTCCTAATACCAGCTTAGCATATATAAGTGTTCTGCGAGAAAATGGATTCTACACCCCGTAAAGATTATAGTTATTGGTTTAGCGCTTAACTGAGTCAGTCCCTGAGGTATGGGAGCGGTACGGGAGGGGTGTTTACGTCTCTCAAATCAAACTATCAGATGACATGAAGCCACGCTTCATTTTGACGTAACGAAGACACCACCTATAGATGGATTCTTTCAGATCTTTTAAACTGGCTGACCCCTCCCTTTTGTTTTATCATTTTATTCAGTGGTTTACTACTAAATTTGAGCGACCTAACAATTGATGTATTATATTAGGTACTAAAGTAACCTCAACGGACAATACCGAACTAACCAATTTAATATAATTTTTGTAACTACTCTATACTAGAAACGTGAGCCCAAGTCACTGTACTCTAGCATAGCTCCAAAGCATCATAGGCATAATGGTGTGATACTGATGATTCAAGCCTACAATCAACAATAAATAAGGGCCCAACAATACCAGAATTTTAGTCGTATAATACTAAAATTAACCTACCGCTTTGTGTGACAGTTCCATCAGGAACCTTCTCCTCGGCTTCTGGTATATGAGTCGCAGGCCCCACGCCGATAACAGCTGGGATATCAGCCTTCGGAGTATCCTCCTGGGCGTACCCGACTCTGAGCGAGTGATGCCCGGGATCGAACACTAGCGCGCCTATTTCATCGCCACCGTACAGCATGCCGTTCGGGGCACTCATTTTGGAGGAAAAACTGTTATTTTAGTGCAATTTCGTGTTCTAATTTCACAAAATCTAATCAAAATCAAGTCTGAGAACAAGAAAGTAGAAACAATAACTGAAGTCGAAGAGAACTGAGAAGAATGCTTGTTTTGATGAACGAATGATTCACATGCACAGAGCAGAAAGAAAACGTAATTTCACACAGCTGCCCCACAGACTATGGCGAAGATAAATTTCTCCTAGTACAGTGGAGTCACAGTTTCAGAGAGAGGTTATGAAATGTATTTTTATATCTAGACATACCTACTTTTCATATTTTTATAATACATATGCATGTATTTACATATTTTTCCTGCAAAAACTCTGTTTTTTTGAAACTGAAAAACTGAGTTTTTTAGGGGAAAAATCCACCATTTCGAAAAGACACGCAATACACCAAAATTACGCAATACAATAAACATGTGCCATTTATCCAAGTTACACTGGATAAAATACCACTAAATAACTCGAATAAATACATTATAATGTAATAAAATTAAAATAACGCCGTTTCTTTCAAAAATGGCAGATAGGAGTCCTCCCCCTCTGTCATGTTGGTCTGAAGAAAGCTATGCGGCCTCCGTATGGCATGTGGGCAGGGAGGACTTTGACACTGGCATAACTGTGACAACTGGACCTTGGCCATAGATGCCATAAACTAAGATAAGAAGTGAAGTTGACCGATCGGGCTGATTGGATTGGATGTGTGTTTTCCGAGAAATGCGCAAAATAATATGAATTGTAGATAAATTGTACACTCTTAGGTCAATAGTAATTATAATCAAAATGATTAAAGCTATATTAGTGTTCAACAACCATGGGAAACCGCGGCTATCCAAGTTCTACCAGTACTTCGTAAGTGAAAGTTTCTATATTTTGCTGTCCCGGTTTGTAGGAGGTGAAGATTACTTCCCAAATATCTTAAGTATCTTTACCTCTACTCTTAAGTACTATCTAGACCTGATACCTGGCTGAAGCTTTTGTTTGGGTTGGGGTGTAGATAAGGGGGCACTGAGGAAAAAAGACTTGGATAATCTTTGTTTTTTTTTGCCTATTGTGTAAGTTATTATGTTTGATAACTGCCGATGTACTTACTACCAAAATGTATAAATAATATATTACATTTTACATTACTAGTTTTACATTATTAGTTTATAATGTATAAACTCCATATTGGGTTATTGTATCTTTGTGGTGAGAACCACGGTAACTCATTTTCCCAACAACTTAGTAATTTTCTTGATAATGCAAATGAAATTATAATATCCAATCCGGAGGATAAGTTCATCATATTAGGTGATTTTAATCTAAGTAAATTACAATGGTACTTTAACCAAAACAGTAAATCCTTTCTACCAGTTAATGTTCATTCAAATGATGAGCATGAACTCTTCAACCTAATGAACATGCATAGTCTCTGTCAGTATAATGGTGTATGTAACGTCCATGGTCGATTTCTAGATTTGGTACTATGTAATGAGGCACTTGAGATCATAAAGTGTTCTCAACCCATGGTTGCAGTCGATGAGCATCATTTACCTATTATTATTTCACTTACATTTTTTGATTATAAAATTCTACAGCCTGCTAAGCGAACTAAGTTTTTATATCACCGTGCTAATTTCGATGGTATGAATACTGAATTAGGTAACATTGACTGGGGCTCTTTGCTTGCATCTGAGTCCTTTGATGAAAGCCTTAATTTGTTTTATCAGACGCTTTATGACCTTCGTAATAAGTATGTACCATCAAAACTTGTCTCACCAAACAGCTACCCGCCATGGTACTCGTCAGTTTTGAGGAAAGTAATCAAAGAGAAGTTCAAATATCTACGTAAGTATAAAACTTACAAGAACAAATCTGACTATCTATCTTTTGCTTTTCTTCGTAACAAAACAAAAAAAGTTGAAAATGAATGTTTTCAGAATTATATATCTAATATTGAAGCATCTATTAAACATAATCCAAAATCGTTTTGGGCGTATGTTAAAAGTAAATCTAACTCTAATTCTTTGCCTCGAAACATGACTTTATCGGGTCAAACTGCTGTAACCGGTGATGATATTTGCAAGCTGTTTTCTGACTACTTTTACTCGACTTTTTCTGATCCAACCCAGAATAGCTCGTGTTCATTATCTCAAATCAATGATGAATCTATTCTTAATGGTGACATTTTCTCAATTGAAATTAATCAAAGCACAGTCTATAGTAAACTTCGCAAGCTTGATTCTAATAAATCTGCAGGCCCTGACCAAATTCCACCTATTTTGCTCATTAGGTGTGCTCGTTATATTTCTATCCCTTTGGCATTGCTATTTACTAAATCTTTTTCTCTGGGCACTGTACCAGGCCTGTGGAAGTCTGCTTTTGTGACCCCAGTATATAAAAAAGGGTTAAAAACCGATGTCACAAACTATAGACCCATCTCTAAACTCTGTGTTATTGCAAAGGTATTGGAGACTATCGTTCATGATCAGCTCTATTCTGTTTTGAAAGATTCCTTTCACCAATCTCAGCATGGCTTTGTTAAGGGGCGCTCCACAGTTTCTAATTTAATCCTGTTTAATGACTATTTAACCAGTAGTATGGACAACAGTCTTTCTGTTGATGTCATTTATACTGACTACAGCAAAGCGTTTGATAGAATTGACCATGATCTACTGCTTATTAAACTACAGCTATCAGGGATTCGTGGTGACTTACTTCGTTGGTTCAACTCCTATATTAGAAATCGATCGCAAGCCGTTGTGGTCAGTAATTACATGTCCAGCTGGGTCCAGGTTCCAAGTGGTGTGCCCCAGGGATCCATTTTAGGTCCTCTACTCTTCATAATTTTTATATCTGATATAAATAAATGTTTTATTAATTCTAATGTCCTAATTTTTGCAGACGATATGAAAATTTTTAGAGCCATCAAAAACGTTGATGATGCTGTATTACTACAGGAGGATCTTCAACGTTTAGATAATTATTGTAAATGTAATAAGTTGGACCTGAACCCTCTTAAATGTTCGTGTATCACATTCACTAGAAAGTTAAAAACTTTGGATTTTGATTACAGTCTTAAAGGCCACACTCTCGCTAGAGACTCCTCTGTTCGTGATCTCGGGGTCATCCATGATTGTAAGTTGCTGTTTGACAACCATATTGATTCTATAATCTCTAAAGCATATAAAGCTCTGGGGTTTATTATAAGGACTTCAAAAGACTTCAATAATATCAAAACATTGAAAATTTTATATTGTACTTTTGTGAGGAGTAATTTAGAATATGCGTCACAGATATGGAATCCTCGCTATAATATCTATAAAGATCGGATTGAACAAATACAAAAGAAGTTTATACGTTTCTTAAATTTTCGGTCAAGAATGTATATACGTGGTTATGATTTAGCTTGTAAGAGGTATCACCTCTTACCATTGACTAAACGACGTGAAATTGCTGATGTTCTTTATTTGGGTAAGTTGGTATCTGGTCATGTTGATTGTCCTGAGTTGCTAAGCAAGTTGCAACTCTACGTTCCTGGCAGGTCTCGTAGGTTTATTCCCACATTCAGTTTAGAATTTGTGTCCACAAATTATCGTTGTAATTCTTATATATGGCGTGCGTGTGATAATTACAATAAACAGCATTGTACTACTGTTGATTTGTTCAACTGTAGTATACCGAGGATGAGGCGCTTGTTGAGCTCTGAGTTCTTTGGTTAACTTAATTTAGTATTGTTTTATCTGTGGTTAATCTTAATGTGTAGGTACTGTTTGTCTAATCTGTTTATATTAATCTAAATATTTCATTATCATTTTTTTTTGTTAACTTCGTTTTATGTTTATGTTTAACTTGTACTTATAACTTGCTCTGTTACTTTGTTTTTTTAAGAGTGAAGACTTATCATTAGCCTTATGATTCTAAATTTATATATATTTATGATGTTTTTTGTGCTGTTAGTCTTCCTAAAATAAAATAAATAAATAAATAACGGGCTCAGGACTACATTTATACTTGTGAACTAACAATAGGTATCTAATGACCTCTTTACATCATAAACCATTGATACTTCACTTAACTGTTATTTGATGACCTCTCTGGCAAATAAATATTTGTACGATCTGCAGTTATTTGTTCAGGGTGTTCTGGGCATTATTCTATGTATATACATACATACATAGACACCTGCCTTTTTCCCCAAAAGGGTAGGCAGAGCCTCAAATGGGTTTTTTTCTTTTAAATTTTCTATATTATTGTTATTAATTATTAAGAGCCTGTGGTGTCCCACTGCAGGGCAAAGGCCTCCCTTCCTTCTCTCCATTCCACTCTATTGTGGGCCACTGTGGACCAATCCTTTAAATAGCTATCTATTTCCTCTCTCCAACTTCATAATTTTCTATGTATAGGTAATAAAAAATATCTATCTATGTAATGTTTTGTATTAAGTATATCAGTTATCTAGTCTAAATGTAATTTAGATTTATATAAAAAAAAGGTCAGACTTGCGCTCAAGGAATGTTCCAATGAGAATGTATGATAACTTGTACCTACCTAGGGTTAAAACTATGATTTACGACAAAAGCACATACAGTTGTGGTCATATAATTAAGAACGATTTGAAGTTCTAGAAGTTTTTTATTGAAATCGTATCATACACAGAGATGTGTACCTTCTGAGAAGCAACTAGTTATGTTATATAATAGTCACATTAATAGAGCAACCTGACTTAAGAATAAAGTATGAAATCGCTAACTATTTTTTGCACATTTAATTGATTTTATCAAAGTAACACATTCAAGTAGTACTGAAACTGGACAAATAATTAAGAACGATTTATTTAACTGCTCGGGAATTGTTTTGTATGACACTTAGATTTAAAAAATCACAATATTATGTAGCACAGGAAACATAAAAAGAAATTTAATAAATATTTAACTAAAATTAATAGTTAATAGCATATCCACGGCTTTTAATTACAGCTTTACACCGGCGAGGCATTGACTCTATTAATTTTTGACATTTCGCAAGAGAAATAGAGTTCCATTCTTCTAAAAAAACGTCATACAGCTCACTTAAATTTCCACACTTTGTATTTGAAACCTTTTTCTTTACTTCAAACCACAGATTCTCTATTGGGTTTAGATCTGGACTGTTAGCAGGCCAGTCTAAGACAGAAACTAATTGCGCTGTATGAAATTCCTTTACAGTGCGTGCAGTGTGCTTTGGATCATTGTCATGCTGGAATGTCCAAATGACCGGTAGAACGTCTTCAGCGTACGGTAACATTGTTTTTTCCAGTATATTTTTGTATTGGAACTGATCCATGTTACCTTCTATCAACTTTACAGGTCCTACACCATGTCCAGAAAAGCAACCCCAAATTTTCACATTTCCACCACCGTGCTTTAATGTAACTTTCGTGTACTTTGGGTCGAATGCTGTATTCGAGGGACGTCGTACATATCGTTTTCTATCAGAACATACTCTGTTTATTTTCGTCTCGTCAGAAAAAAGTACATTTTCCCACTGTTGCACAGTCCAGTTTTCATACTTTCTCGCAAATGCAAGCCGGGCTTGCCTGTGGCAAAGTTTTAACATGGGTACCTTTCTTGCTATCCTACCGTGCAATTTTTCTTCTACCAAACGTCTTCGAATAGTGCGTGCTGAGATTGCTGAAGGGTTGTTTTCACCAAAATATTCATTTCTAAGCTCATTGGACCCTTTAAAAGGATTTTGTTTTGCCATACGAACGATGTTTCGGTCATCTCGAGGAGTTGTTTTTCTCTGTTTAGGTACACGTGGAACATTCGAAGTAGTTTGATACGTAGCAAAATGCCTTTCAGCTTGGAAAACCATCGTTTTTGAACATTGCAGATGGTCGGCTATCTTTTTATAAGACCAATTCTTCCGGCGAAGTTTTATTATTACTTCCCTTGTAGATTTATCACAACTTTTATTTTTTCCCATTGTTTTTTCTAAAGAAGCAATCACCTTTAATCTTTTACAGCACGTAATGGCGCCAAAATTATACAAACAGTAACAAATCGACTGAGTGTTCTCTATTTAAATTTGAATAAAGGTATAAACTATTTAGCGTTCTTAATTACGTGACCAGCCAGTAATAAGGAATACTTTGTTTAAAAGTAGTGTAAAAAGTTTGCCTATTGATTTTTAGCCAATCATGTGTATCTATGAATACAGTGGTAATATGGAAATGTTTTACGATACCGAGAGAAATAAAAACAAATGCATACAATTAGTTTTGCATCCTAGTTGGAAAAAATCTTCCCTTTATATCAGTGTTCTTAATTATATGGCCACCACTGTATATAAAAAGCATTAAAATTTACAATCACCTACCACAATATATAAAGGAGATACAAATAGACAGTGTTTAGACTGTCACATCGAGCAACGCAGGCCTCCTTACCGGAGGGGAGACGCCTTAGAGCTGTCAACCGATACATATTTATTCAGAAATTTTTGGGGGGGGCTTCACGCACTCACTTACAGTTTAATGCACACTTTTGTAACCAGTCGTTCTATCGATATAAACGCACACATCTATAAACAGCAACACATCAAAAATCTTTATACACACATAGATGCTTTCTGTGTACAAACATCATGTTATGTCACAAAATTGACAGTAACACCCGTTCTAGGGACTTCCAGCACTCAAGTCGATAAATTAATAGTATCGATAACTTTTTGGTAGGAACTTACTTTGCCTACTGTATATATTCTGTGCTACCATCAAGGGTCATTGAAGGGATTTAAGGGCGGCTAGGTATGGGGGGAAGGGTTGAACGCTCTCTGTGAAGGAGGAGTTCCGGAGTTGTTATCGAGGATAACATACAGATCATTTTGTGGATCACTATGAAATTTTAGATTAGTAAAAGGTAGTAGTAGGCTGGAGAGAGAGGGGGTAAACGCGGAAACTTAGAGTATAGAGAAAAAATCAAGAAAATTTTGAGTACCCCAGGTACAACCACTAGCTCATGGGATGATTAGTTCTTGGGAAAATTTAATTAGAATTTTGTTCAAAGCATACAATAATTTCATAAAACTATGGGTCGGCAAGTCAAAAGAGACGAAAGGAAAGGAAAGGAAAAAACGCTTTACTTAGCTGCCGTCATCCTTCTAACCTACATAATCCATGTCGGTTCTGGCCACGAAATATACGATGTATTATATCTGTCAGTCACTGTTATTGTCAAAAACCAAAAATCATGATCCTAAGTGCCAAAAAACTACATTAGTCATTAAAATGTAAAATTGTTTTTTTTTTACATTTCAGGCATAATTATCCCACGTCACATGGGATCCTAGTGTGGGATCACAACTATGTAGGTATGTGTTGGGTGTGTTAAGTTATGTTAATGTTAAACAATGGTAGGTAAAGTAATACTTAGCGCTTTACCTAGTGAACAGAATATCGCGTTGAAAAAATTATACCTAGCAATTTTTTTTTTAATTCTTTGGTCAATCAAAGAATAGGATTTGAATAGGAAAATCCCACGACACAGTACGGACACTCATGACACGACTTTTCTTGAAAATGAGTAAATGAGTTCAAACTGGGAAATGCTTTTGTTAATTTATCGTGATCACGTATCCCACAACCTAGGTAGGCATGCAACTTTTTACGAAAAACTATCACACCTCTAGATTTGTAATATCACATAGTAATTTAAATTCATGTCAAGATGTCGTTCCCCTCTGGCTATGCACAATTTCATTTGGGCATACGCGTTAGTAAAACTGTTTTCGCCCGATCATTAGGGCGAGCGAAGCGAGTCCTCTACTATCCCATGCAATTTTGTGGTACACTTAACGAAAAAATTATCCGTTGTAATTTAGCATAGTAATTTAAATTCATGTCTTTGTTTAAATATAAATAATCACGGAAAAAAAGCTTGCTAGCCCTCACCAAGCATGTTTTGCTTTTGCTAGTAATAAAATTGTATCATGATGGGCCGATTGCTCTGTCAGACTGAACCGATCGTGTGACGCATAGAGTAAAACAGTGTGACAGTGCTACAAATACTGAAATGTCGAATCGTTACATTTTCAGCTCTAAATCAAGGTCTGGAACATCGAATTTACGAAAAGATGGTGTTTTCTTTCACATTGTACCTAAGTGAATTTCATTATTTAAATAAGTATATTTATTTTTATTTTATTTTTTGATGCTGGACACAGTTCACACAAGATTATCCAGCCACAAGCCAAGCACAGCTTGTGATATGGACTAGATAACTGATATCCCTAGTACAGTACATTACATAGATATTTATTTTGCATTAACATAGAAAATACCCAGAACACCCTGAACAAATATCTGAAGATCGTACAAATATTTGTTCTGAGGCGGGAATCAAACCCGCAACCTCCTGCGTCACAGGCGAACCTTCGTCCACCGCGCCACAGAGGTCGTCAACTTATGGTATAAAATGATTAATTTCAAATTAAAATCATAACAGTTACCTACCTTGTTACATACCAATACCTTCATGGTGATTGGATTAACGGTTAGAAAGTTAGGTTAGGCTAGGCTATGGCTCCCGAATAATATAAATCAAATTTCAATAGCTTGTAAAACATATTAAACGAGCATTTATTTTATCGATAAATAATCTACTTTATTATTGAGGTACATCACTAATTTAGTTGTATAAAAGAAAACACGGGCAACTCACATACAGAAATTTTTGAGAAATAAAAAAAACTGTTAAATGAGCACAAAGCTGTTTCAGTGTGCATTGAGGCAGTTATTGTTAACAGTTGCTTATTTAATATAAAAAAAATTAGGTTTACCAACAGTCTACACATGTATGTCGGAGAGAGAAGTCATATGATGAATCTGGAGAATAGATCTACTGAGATTGAAGGCTTATAAACACCATGTGTACGGCTGCGAACAATCGTATTCTGTCGTGTCGCGCCACCCAAACGAATGCGCCCGAGTCTTGTTTACGCAAAGACGCAAAGCGATCGAAGCTCGGATATTATATTATATTATATTTATTATATTTATTATAAGGAAAACCAGCAGCACATGCATACAAAATAAATAAAAGAAGTTAAAGCAGAAGGCTATTAAAAGGTTTTCACGTTTAGAAATAATAATAGATACATAAAAAGAGATAACAGGCTGAGTGGACTAAAAACTACTATAAACTACAATCTGGTATACAAAACACATAGCAGAAAAATAGAACAAAAAATAAAAAATGAGAGATACAAATGATGAATACATACAAAACAGAAAACAACAGTATAACTATAACAGTAAAAGTAAAACAAACAGTATAAATGAAGGAAACAGATATAAATAATAGTAAACAAAAAAAAAATAAGAACAAGAACCAAAAAAGTAAACCACACCTATCTCATGACGAAATTTCATCATCCTCCGCGGAGGGCGAGAAAAAGTCAGAACTGAGCCGCCGCCTCACGGAACCGACACTGGAGTAGAATAGGTCTAGACCTATTTGCTTAGATAATTTATTAAATTGGTTACCAACTCGCCATAAATAGGAGTTTTGGCGATAATTCGTTCTAACTATTGGTACATGAATAATCTCGTTATATCTAATTATTGTACGGGGAACAACAAGTGTTATTTTACTAAGAAGTTCGGGGCAATTAATATGATTATTAGTGATTTTGAGCAAGAAAAGCAGGTCACCAATTTCACGCCTTTTTTTGAGTGGCAGAAGGTGGAATTTACGACAAAGGTCAACATAGTTAGCAGAATTATACGGAACCTTAAGGCGAAAGCAAATAAACTTAATAAATTTGGTTTGAATACGCTCAATTCTGTTGATATAGGTATCATAACGTGGACTCCAAATTTGAGAAGCATATTCAAGTATGCTGCGCACGTAAGTGCAATATAAAATTTTAAATGTTTTACATCTACTAAAACTAACGGAGCTTCTCATTATAAAGCCTAAAGCTTTGGACGCTTTAGCAATGATGGAATCGATATGAGAGTCAAAGAGAAGTTTAGAATCATGCAGCACGCCTAGATCTCTCATAACCGTGCAATCCTGCAACCTCTGATTTTTTAATAGATAAACTGATTTGACTACAGTTTTTTTGCGAGTATATGTAATAGTAAAGCATTTAGACGGATTGAGATCTAGTTTATTACTAGCACAGTACGTGTCAAGTCGATATAAATCAGCCTGCAAGTCAAGCACATCCCGAGGAGTAACTATAGTCTTAAAAATCTTCATATCATCAGCAAATGAAAGCAGGTTACTGTTGACAAAACAGGAAGAGATATCATTAATAAATATCAGGAAGAGCAAGGGTCCGAGCAGTGATCCTTGGGGGACTCCACTAGGAATAAGAACCCAGCTGGACATATAATTATTAACAACAACAGCCTGCGACCTACTGCAGATGTACGACGAGAACCAACGGAGCAGATCCCCTCTAATACCCATACTAAATAACTTAAGCAACAGAAGGCTATGGTCAATCCTATCAAAGGCCTTGCTGTAATCAGTATAGATTACGTCAACCTGACGACCATTATCCATTGACTCACTAGAGAACTCATTGAAAATAATAAGGTTAGACACAGTCGACCGCCCTTTAAGGAACCCATGCTGGAAGGGGGAGAAGTGCTGATGAAGCGCTGAATAAATCTGATTGTACACTATCCTTTCAAATAGCTTAGCAACTAAGCATAGCTTGGAGATAGGCCTATAGTTGATAATCTCACATTTAGAGCCCTTTTTATAAATTGGCGATACAAATGCTGCCTTCCAGAGCTTAGGTACGGCACTCAAAGATATTGATTTCTTAAATAAAAATGAAACAGGAATGTAAATTGACTTAGCACACGACTTGAGGAAGACAGGGCTAACGTGGTCTGGGCCAGCAGACTTGGATAAATCAAGGTTAGAGATCAATTTAAACACCTCATCAGGATCGATCTCAATACTGCCAATATCGCATTTCACAGCCTCTGAAGGGACTAATGAGTCAACGTTATAAGAACAGATGCCAGAGGGGACAAGGAAAGTAGAATGAAAATACTTAGAGAATGCTTCGCAGATAGATTCACCTGTAGCTACTGAAGCGTCTAAATAATTTAGATGTGAAGGTATACCATTTGATTTCGAGCGACTTTTTATGTAGGACCAAAACTTTTTTGGATTTTGTTCAATACTATTCTCAATGGATGACATATAATCGGCGAAGCATTTCTTTTCCAAGAGTTGGATTCGATTACGTAAAAGTTTGTAAGTGGCTAAGTCTGTAAGTCCACCATAAGTTTTATATTTCCTATAATGCCTATATTTTTCCTTAATTAATCTAATGAGTGCCCGGCTAGACCACTTAGGGTAAGAGCTGTCACTGACCAACCTAGACGGGACATATTGGTGTTTAAGCTGATCTAAAATCGAATAAAAAAACTCAACTGCTTCCTCGAGCGAACGCGAATCAAATTCAGCATTCCAGTCCATGTCCGCGATCTTGTTGTTAATAGATAAATAATCACCTTTGTTATAAGAATATTTTAAATAGGACTGAGATTTAAGGCAAGATACATTCAGAAAAGAGGCTCTGAGAAGAAGAGGTTTGTGGTGTGGTTTGTGGATATAAAAGGAGCGTACGAAAGCGCCAGAGCTCATTATTACATCGGCGTTGGCAGAGTGCACACGATTTAATCAACAAAATACAAAATCAAGTTCAAAGTCAGTTTGAATAAAATCTTAGTGAAACCTCTTTTGAATTTTCCTCATTTGCACGAGACCCACTGGAAAGCCCCTAAGTTGCCTTTTGCCGCTCGGAGGGATCTTGAGGATCCGACATGCATATATGAACTATATACCTATCTTTAGCTACAGAAGAAACCAATGGGGGCTTTTCATTTAAGTTTTTTTTTTTATTCAATTTGGCTCAATTGATGGCCCTGACTCAACTGTGGTTGTCAAAATCAACAAATCCATCGTACCTCTGTTATTTTGTGTGATAGTAACAAAATACCACGAAAATATATCACTTCGTTGTTGACTTTTACATTTCACTTTATTTTTACAGTTAAGTACACAGCAGCGACATCTATTTTCAAGGGTTTATAGATGATTTGGTATGGCCGTGAAAACCCCTCATTATAGGCAAACACAACGTGCAAAGATTGTACAGTAACCTCACAATGGGCGATCAACGATTTTTTTAAAGCATCTTTATTTACTTTTAACTGAAAAGAGTAAAGTTATTTAAGTATGATCAATATTGTCAATTTTGATAAAATTAACCACGTAGTTTTATTCTTATTATAAACTAGAAGCAACCCGCGATTTCACTCGCATAAGTTTTGATCCTATGGGAACATCTAAATAAAATTTAAAACTATTCCAGTGGTCAAGCTATCGCCGTTCTAAATTTCATCCAATCCTTAGAAAATTTAGCATTTATAATATTACAAACATACACACATACTCACGCCTGTTTCCCAGAGAAGTAGGCAGAGACCATGAATTTCCACTTGCTACGATCCTGGCATACCTGTTTCGCTTCATTCACTCACATCACATTCTTCATATATGCTCATTGGTTAAGGGCGCTCTTAGCCTGGCCATTCTCCAGATCGACCCTGATCTATTCTGAATACCTTCACCGAGGTCTCCCCCTTCCAACTGTCCCATTCATGCTCATCTTATGAACTAGTTTCGTCAATCTACTATCATTCATCTTTTAACCAATAACCCAAACCATCCAAGCATATCTTTCTCAATCCTTGTCACTATACACGTGCTCTTTCATTTTACAATGCTTTCTTAACATACAGTTTCTTATTCTATCTCTCAAAGTCCACCATACATACTTCTCAAACCTCTCATCTTCAGTGCATTTATTTTACTTTCATGTTTATTCTGCCTTAGCAACTTTCGCAACCACCATACATTAGTTTTGGCACTAACACTCCTCTATGCACATCCAGTCGTGCCTTTTTGAATACGTTCCGGCTGATAATAAGGCGTTAAGTTCACCTGGTTTCCAGAATTTACTCTCATTTAAATATCATCTTCATGCTTGCCATCTCTTGTAATCAAAGTTCCCAAATGTACAAACTTTTTCATGTTACACTTGTTGTTAATAGTAGTGTGATTTAATTCTATTTCTTTAAATATAGTTACACATGACATTTACGTTGACATATCATCATACACCTCTGCTAGGCACAATTAATCCTTTTACCATACTGGTTCTTTCACCATTGGTCACTAGGCCCCTTTCAGGGACACTATATCTCAAGCTGGTTAGTGAACCAAGAAAGAGCCCGTGACACGAAGTAGTAGTAGTTAGTAGTTACCGGTTAGTTAGTGGTTACATAGCCATCAAATACAAATACACGTTATTCCACATGTCACATTTTGTCGAACGTGTTTAATGAATTGTATTTAGTAATCAAGGATATTAAGTAATCATCCACATCTTGGCTTACTGACATTACACGTTATATACATGTTTACGTCAGCAGAATAAATCCTGAAATGCACATTGATGTATTATACACATTTATATCTACGCTTTTGGTCACTTTTATGTCGCCCCTGTGTCTCACGATTAAGTGGAGCTCGATTGACGAGCGAGCAGGGCAGTCGTAAGGGAATTGGCTTTCATTGCGAATAAATCACGTAACTTGGCAGTGATTTTAGAGTAATGAATGACCAGTGTACTGAAGTGCAGTCGCAGTGAAGAGTGAACCAGTGTTATTGAATAAAATATTCACGGTTTGTTTTGTTAAACCGTTCAGTTTTATTATTTTATCCCGAACACGAACTCAAAAATTACAAAATCTGAGATGGCCACTTTTGTTTTTATACGGCTTAATTTTACTTGGTCAATTTTCATGCAATAAGTTATAATAATTTAATTGAAATTCAGGTACATGTGAAAGGAAACATTATCTTTTTGTAAATTTGATGATCCAATCATTTTTTACAGCATAAAACTGAACAATTCGTCATTTTTCTTAGAGCACTATCTCCCACGCGAGTCGATTCAGTCTGACAGAGCGATCGACGACAGCTAGTTTTTTATAAGCTGTATGCCCTCGAGGGCATTCAATTTAGAGGGGAACTACAGCGGGGAATGCCTTTGATGGCGTCTCCATTCCGTGTTGCTCGATGGACTGTCATTAAAGAAATGGCTAATTGAAAAAGTTTTAAGGGAATCAAAACCTACAGGGTACTTCCCGTGAACTCAGAATCTTGAAATTTGGTAAAAAGATACGTCTTATAGCACAGATAAAGGAAAAATTGCGAAAAGCATAAATTAATAGTTACATCATATATTTTTTTTAATAATTTTGTACTTACTACCCCTTTCCTCATGATGATTTCATTTAGCAATAAAAATACCACAACTTTTACTTATATACCTACAGGTTTGTACGGAACTCTCGGTGCCCGAGTCCGACTAGCAATTGACAGTTTTTTTTTTTTAAATTAACCGTTCATTTTTTGACCCTGTCATGTTGTAGAAGTTCCTTATCATATATTACAGAATGAAGATATGCAGCAACAGATCATCAAGGAGACATTTCAGCTGGTCTCCAAGAGGGATGACAATGTCTGCAATTTCCTTGAAGGGGGGAGGTAAGGACTGCCCAATTATTATGTCACTCATTTATTCAAAATCTCGTTAAAAATATATTTTTCCCTATAAAGGAATACTATCTACAAAAAATAAATAATATAAAAAAGCGGCCAAGTGCAAGTTCGACTCGCCCATGAAGTGTTCTGTAGCAGCAAGTAACATAATAAAAGTTCTTGTAGTTCGTTGTAACTTTGATCGATGTTTTAATAATAGTGTATTCAAAAAAACTACTTACTAGATCTCTTTCAAACCAATTTTCGGTGGATGTTTACATGGTAATGTATACATCATATTTTTTTTTAGATTTATCTTTCTCTTATTTTAGAAGTTACAGGGGGGGGGGGGGGGGGGGGGACATTTTATCACTTTGGAAGTGTCTCGCTCAAACTATTCAGTTTAAAAATAAATGATATTAGAAACCTTAATTTTCATTTTTGAAGATCTAGATTTATAGCTGGTGGAGACTGGAATTGTAAACACACTCACTGGGGATCGAGGCTAATCACCACAAAAGGCCGAGAATTGAAAAAAAGTGTTGATACACATAAACTCGCAACATTAGGAACAGGCAAACCAACATATTGGCCAACCGATGCAAACAAAATACCTGATCTCGTAGACTTCTTCATTGTAAAAGGCCTATCCGATATATACTTTGATGTGGAATCCTCACTTGATGGTATGTCCGATCATACCCCGATCATTGCAACTTTTTTCATAAGGGTTCCGTTTTTTGCCATTTGGCTACGGAACCCTAAAAACTATTTGTATGGTAGTTTATGGACTAGATCCGATTTCCGTCATCTGATATCCGGAGGCATTGTGTTTTTTGTCGACACAGCGCCCCGTACTAGCATCGTACGCACCTTCTGGTTCATTCTATATTCTAAGACAGTGGGTTGGCAAACTTTTTTAATGTATTTTGTTTTGAAATCTTTTAAGGCTCTCGCTTGAGGCACGAAATTTTGTTTTTTTTTTGCACATTATAGCTCATCAACAGATATCTACAGATCATCTTCAGATAGCGAAAGTTGATTTCACGAGAACTAAGAGACTTAACACACATGTTTTAATTGATAGTATCTCATAAATATCATCAGTTTAGCTATGATCCTTCTAAACACATTTTTACTCTGTTTTTTTTTGTTCTATATTATTCTATATCTATATTCCACGATGGTGCAACCCACTGTGAAAAGAGGCCTATTGTGGCTCTGCCTACCCCTTCGGGGAAAAAGGCGTGTGTCTATGTATGTATGTATGTATCAATTAAAACATGTGTGTTAAATCTCCTAGTTCTCGCGAACTCAACTTTCGCTATCTGAAGAAGTGTTGACGAGCTGTAATGAGCAAAAAACACCAAAAAATTAGAACTTCGCGCCGCAAGCGTGAGCTTAATCATAGAAATGAACATTACACACATGTTAGTTACGAATTACAATTTAACTTTTATCCTTTGCTTTGAATCTTGCGTTGTTATTGGTTAATCGATTTCGCGGTAAAATCGCGGCATCTTTTTCATCCAGACGACTGTTAGATGTGAGCGGGACAGAGCTATACTATACGTTCGGCTACTGTCGGATATCAGTCTGCGCTTATCTGCGCAAACGAAAACAGTCGATCGAACTTATATTTTGGGTAAAACCATAAAACTAGTTCAGCGTAGCGAAAATTCTATGTCTATGGGTAAAACTGTACGTGCTACTGTAACGTCTTTTTATCTCAGCCTAAGACAATGAGTCGTACACCCTAAAGTTATTCGCCATGATGTGTAGAATACCCCCCGTGCTTATAGGGAGGGATGTTATGATACATTGCTCGTTGAATAGTATACCTTTATAATAATTTGCAGCCTCATCGGAGGGTCAGACTACAAGTTGATCTACAGACACTACGCCACCCTGTACTTCGTGTTCTGTGTCGACTCCTCGGAGAGTGAGCTGGGAATCCTAGATCTAATACAGGTAATCTTCTAGTAGTAGAGCTTCTTTGTGAAAGAGTTCGTCCGGGGAAGTACTACTACCATACCTATTTCTGCCGCAAAGCAGTAGTGCTCGCATTGCTGTGTTCTGGTTTGAAGGGTAAGGGTGCCGGTGAAATTACAGGCACATGAGGCTTTTCATCTTTATGTCTCAGGGTGGCGGGCGCAGTGCAATGCCACATAGGGTGCATCCTAGGTGGGCGTGACGTATGAGGTAATGCACTGTTCATAGGCAGAGGGTACCTCTTAACATCAGATGGGCCATCTGATTGACCCGTCATTCCAAATAGTATAAAAAAAATACCTTTTTTATAAAAATCTTTTTATGTAATGGCTCGACAAACTGGCATACGGCCCGCTTGATGGTAAGCGGTTACCGTCGCCTATTGATATCTGCAACACCAGAGGCATTGCCAATGCGTTGCCTGCCCTGAAGGACTCTTTGTACATTTTTAACCCTCGACGCAAAAACGACTGGTTGTTATAAGTTTGACGTGTCTGTGTGTGGCATCGTACCTCCCGAACGGATGAACTGACTTCGTTTTTATTTTTTTGTTTGTAATGTGAATTTGTCGGGTGTGTCCTTAGCTATATTTGATCAAAATCGGTTCAGCCGTTTCATTGCGTAGAGGGTTTTTTATTTTTTACAAAATTAATTTCTTGTTTTTGAAGCGGCTCATGTTGTAGTTTAGCGGAAACACCTCAGGCAGGAGGGAGACCATTCCACAACTTGCACGTATGGGGGAGAAAAGATCTCTTAAAGCGAGCAGTACGAGATACCCACGTGTCGATGATGTGTGGATGAGCTCCCTTGCGTTGTCGCTTACCCACTTACCGATATTTGCTTTACCCACGTCATACAGGCGTGTCTGTTCTAAGAACAGAGCTCTCCGTCACCTCCCGCGGATGTCTTAAAAGCCGTTAAGACATTACACCAGGGGATGGACAGTAGCATCTACCTGAGTACTGCGTTTCACTTAATTAATAATACGTATTCCAGGTGTTCGTGGAAACTCTGGACAAGTGCTTCGAGAACGTGTGCGAGCTGGACCTGATCTTCCACGCGGACGCGGCGCACCAAGTCCTGGATGAGCTGGTGATGGGCGGCATGGTGCTGCAGACCAACATGGCCGACATACTCAGCAGGCTGCAGGAGCAGAACAAGATGCAGAAAGCAGAGGTAATTAACATAACACCCATCACACATCAACCTACCGCAGTCCACTGCTGGACATAGCTCTCTCCCATGGCGGTTCTGAGCCCGGTCTCAACCTACCGCATTCCACTGCTGGTCATAGGTCTCTCCCATGGCGGTTCTGAGCCCGGTCTCAACCTACCGCAGTCCACTGCTGGACATAGCTCTCTCCCATGGCGGTTCTGAGCCCCGTTTCAACCTACCGCAGTCCACTGCTGGACATAGCTCTTTCCCATGGCGGTTCTGAGCCCGGTCTCAACCTACCGCAGTCCACTGCTGGTCTTAGGTCTCTCCCATGGCGGTTCTGAGCCCGGTCTCAACCTACCGCAGTCCACTGCTGGACATAGCTCTCTCCCATGGCGGTTCTGAGCCAGGTATCAACCTACCGCAGTCCACTGCTGGACATAGCTCTCTCCCATGGCGGTTCTGAGCCCGGCCTCAACCTACCGCAGTCCACTGCTGGACATAGCTCTCTCCCATGGAGGTTCTGAGCCCGGCCTCAACCTACCGCATTCCACTGCTGGTCATAGGTCTCTCCCATGGCGGTTCTGAGCCCGGTCTCCGGCTCTCCTCATCCAGTTTCTGCCAGCCACACAAGTCGTCGCTCCACCTAGCCAGAGGGCGCCCCACACTACGTTTGCCATGACGCGGTCTCCACTCAAAAACTCGCTTACTCCACCGGTTAGGTAGGCTAGAACTTTGGTTCTCTGTCGGATAACCTCGTTTTGAATCTTGTCCCTCAGAGAGACTCCAAGCATAGCCCTTTCCATAGCTCGCTGAGCGACTTTAAGTTTATGGACCCGTCCTACCGTGAGTGTCCACGTTTCAGAACCGTAAGTCATAACTGGTAGGACGCACTAGTTAAGGTGGATGAGGCACGAGATTAATTTTTCCGAAATATAGCACCTTCGCCGCTTGATTTCGGGTTCTCAGGCGGAAAAATAGTATACAAAACTCGTTCGGAAACGTACACGTTGAACACGTATGTAATCTACTATTTTTTAGTGTTTTTTACCAATTTACAGGTCATCAACACTTCTTCTGATAGCGAAAGTTGAGTTCGCGAGTACTAGGAGACTTAACACACTAGAGAGTTAATGTTCATAAATTCCTTCTGGGTAGGCGTATTGGGAGAGGCCTATGTTCAGCAGTGGACTAGTGTGGGTTGATGATGATGATGATGATGATATAAATATATACCTTATAAGCAAACATACATATTTTATACTTAAAACTATCACTTAACGTCAATAGAGGGATTTGGTTTCGATAACGCTTTCCTATAGCGTCGGTAAACAATGCCAGCTGGCCAGAACTCCAATTCAATGAGGGCTTTCCATTTTCGAATTAAAAAAATAGTTCTATTTGGCTCGATAGATGGCGCTGACTCAAATGTGGTTGCCAAAATTAACAAATGCTTTGTCTGTGCTTTTGTGTGATAGTAACAAAATTCTACGAAAATATATCACTACGTTGTTGACTTTGACATCTCACTTTATTTGGACAGTTAAGTACAGAGCTGGCGCCATCTATTTTCAAGGGTTTAAGCATTATGTGAAACGGCCGTGAAAACCCCTCATTGCTAGCTCTATCTATTGGTAGAGCAGGTCGCATGTATCGTAAAAGAGCCACGTACTTTTTAGTCTATGCGTGGTTACAGGCGGGTATATCGGCTGCGCCTGCGCGCGCCGTCTCCGCCGTCAAGAGTATGAACCTCCCGCAGCAACTTCGCGACATGAAACTCCCCGACCTGCCGCAAGCTATAAAGGTAGAGTATGCTTCCATAGACAAGTGTATAGTCTATTTTAGTACTAGTAGAGTTTTTTTTTCTACCTTCATACCTATTTATGCCGCAAAACAGTAGTGCTCGCATTGCTGTGTTACCAAACCAAGCTAAACGATTTCCTTTTTACTTTTCTGTCGCTGGTGCAGTGTTCAAACTTCCTCTATGCTTCCATAGACAAGTGTGTAGTCTATTTTAGTAGTAGTAGAGCTTTTTTGTGAAAGAGTTCGTCCGGGGAAGTACTACCTCCATAGCTATTTCTGCCGCACAGCAGCTGTGCTTGCATTGCTGTGTGCCGGTTTGAAGGGTAAGGGTGCCGGTGAAATTACAGGCACATGAGACTTTTCATCTTTATGTCTCAGGGTGGCGGGCGCAGGGCAATGCCACATAGGGTGCGTCCTAGGTGGACGTGACCTATGAGGTAATGCACTGTTCATAGGCAGAGGGTGCCACTTACATCAGGTGGGCCATCTGCTTGATCCGATATACCTAGTTGTATAAAATAAAATAAAAGTTCTTTTTTTTTAAATATTGATAGACCTTTGTTTGACCACGATCTCACCTGTTGGTAAGTGAAGATGTGGCCGAAGATGGAGCACAAAGGTCTAGAAGGCACCTATTCACTCTAGCCTTGAAGAGTTCATATATATCCTAACCACTCCCTCACCACTACCACTGTCCCATTCTTCCATATAGTCCTCTCCATCCTAAGGTTGTCTGGAAGAAATCGCTATGAGCGCAAAGACCGCCCTTTGTGCATTTCTGTTATTTTTTTGTTATTAAGTGATGTTTTGTATTTCTGTGTGTTATTTGTGTACAATAAAGAGTAAATCTATCTAATCTATCTATCTAACATTATGTCATTATGACGACCTTTGTGGCGCGGCGGGCGAAGGTTCGTCTGCGACGCCGGAGGTTGCGGGTTCGATTCCCGCCTCGGAACAAATAATTTTGCAATCTGCAGATATTGGTTCAGGGTGTTCTGGGTATTTTCTATGCATAATTAATAATATCTTTCTATGTAATATATTGTATTAAGTATATCAGTTATCTACTACCCTAACACAAGCTTTCCTTAGCTCGGGGCTAGATAATAAAAAAAGTAAATTTTTCTTTACACTATACTAATACACTAACACACTAATAATGTTGTGTGAACTTGTCCAGCATTAATTATTTTATAAAAATGGGAAATTTTCACGTACCGTTAAATCGATGTAATTACCGACATTGTTTCGACCCGTTTCGAGAGTCTTTTTCAAGGTGTGTGAACGCATTATGCATTATTTATTTATTTATTATTTTGTGTTTCCAGGACCTGAAGTTCTGACCAACGGACCAGGGTGCGTTCCCCACCACCCCCGCCGCACTCGCCTCCAACATCATGTCCTCAATCTACCCCCAAGACAAGTACACCAACATGCAACGAGACATAAGCCTCGGGCAAAACCAAACCAACCCAAAGGACACATTCCCAAAGTTCTTCGGCTCGGAGACTCTAAGTGCCAAGTTCTCGGAGAGCTTCTCTGAGAACTATCAACAGACAGACGGGGTCAACTTCCCCGAGTATGAGAACAGACACTCGGATGGGTATCAAGATCTGAGTGGGACCACCAATGACTATCAATATAGTGAAGTGCGGAAGAAAAAAAATAAAAAGAAAAAGAAAAAATCTGATTAGTGCATCAAGTCTATGTTTGTTATATAAAAATAATGTAGTATACAGGCCGTGTAAAGACTTTGTGACATGGAGGGAAAGTACCGTAAATATTGTAGACTAGCGACTCGTCCCGGCTTCGCACGGGTAGTTTCAGGATGAAAAACAGCCCCTCCTCCTATCCCCCCCTGGTAGCCTATGTCACTCAGGGTGAATGTAGCTTTCCAATGGTGAAAGAATTTTTTAAATCGGCACATTAGTTTTTGAGTTTTTTCATTACAAACATACACACACACAAAAATACAAATCTTTCCTCTTTATAATATTCAAGTTCTTCGGCTCGGAAACTGCCAAGTTCTCGGAGAGCTTCTCTGAGTATGAGAACAGACACTCGGACGGGTATCAAGATCTGAGTGGGACTACCAATGACTAACAATACTGTGAAGTGCGGAAGAAAAAAAAAAAGCAAAAAAAATTAGTTCATCAAATCTGTTTTTCAAATAAAAATAATGTAGTGTACAGGGCGTCCCAAGACTATGCGACATGGAGGGAAAGTATCTTAAATATTGTAGATGGGATATTTTGCTGAAAGGAGACTTTATTTTTTACAAGCTTTTAATTAACTTGCAATGTATGTCCAGATGGAATCTTGCAACTGAATTTTAAAGCAGTTATCCTCAACCGATTGGGATGATATTTTGCAAACCTGTCAAGTTCCGATGATAATGCAATATGGTAACAGCGAGCTGATCTGATGATGGAGACGGAAGGTGAACAACGGAACTCCTCGAGGGATAATAGTAGACTGGCCGTGTTTTCAGGTTTATTTTGATCAACACACGGTTACGATCACTAATTTAGTAAAAGCCTGTATTGAAAAATATATTTTTCACAAAAAACTTATTTTAAAATTTGTGTGCCTTGACTAGGCGAAACATGGTGATACTTTCTATTTAACAACATCTGCATGTAAACCTGTGTTTCAGACAAATATATGATCTTATCTTATCTTAATTTAAAAAAAATAGTAATATAACGATTCTCTAAAAATTACTAGCTTCGTCTGGGAATCGAACCGATGTTAAGCGGTAACCTCTGCCTTTAACAATGCATTACCTCACAGGTCACGTCCACCTAGGACGCGCCCATGTGGCATTGCACCGCGCCCGCCACCCTGAGACAAAGATGAAAAATCTCATGTGCCTGTAATTTCACCGGCATCCACATACCCTTCAAACCGGAACACAGAAATGCGAGCACTACTGCTTTGCTTCAGAAATTGGTATGGAGGTAGTACTACCCGGACGAACTCTTTCACAAAAAGCTCTACTACCTAGTAACCACTGACACAGATAAAATAATACTATACCCGCTGATAAATATAATATTGAATGACTTAAGACTTCAGACATTGAATGTAATAGTAATTGTACGAACCAAAATAACTATATTTGCTTGAGTTTCGTCCTATGGTCTGTCTGTATGTTTGTCAGCTGTCTTGTGCTTGTACTTATGTAATGCATGGTATTCGTTATGTATGAAAACTTGTAATACAATTTACTAAAACCTCCTTTTTAGGGCACAGTAGTGTAAAAATATGACCAAAATCTATAATACTTAATAATTAATCCATACTTCACTAGTGCGGATTTTGTGAGAATCTTTGGAGGTGAATACACGAATTTGATTTTGTAATTTAAAAAATTATATATTATGTATCTTTAGGCTTTTATGATTGTTAGTCACATTCCTTTAAATTGTAGATTATGTGAAGATATAATAGTATTTCAGATTATAAGTGTATTGTCGTGCAATTGTAATAATAACTATAATCTATGTTATGGCGGCGCTGTGCTGAGGCGTGCATATAGATATATTATGTAGCCTTACGCTGTGCTGAGGCGTGCATATAGATATATTCAGCTTTACGCTGTGCTGAGGCGTGCATATAGATATATGTAGCTTTACGCTGTGCTGAGGCGTGCATATAGATATATGTAGCTTTACGCAAAACAAATGTACTCTAAATGCATATATCTACGTATTTAGACTAAGAAATATATTTTATCTGATACGTAACATGTCTTTCATTATGGCAAGTTTTTTTAAGGAGCAATGTGTCGCTTGAGCCGCGAAATTCAAATTTTATTGTTTTTTGCTCATCAAAACTTCTTGAGATAGCGACACCTAATTTTGCGGAAACTAGGAGACCTATGGCCAAGTTCACGAACAAATAAACGGGAAGTTACCGTAATCAATCGTCAAAGTGACAACGTATGAAAACATCTGTCAAAAAGACCGTTATCTTTTCAAACGGACCTTTAACTAACTAACAGAGTATGGTGAAATCAGGTCTAACACTTGTTTTGATTGATAGTCTCATAAATAACAGTATGGTGAAATCAGGTCTAACACTTGTTTTGATTGATAGTCTCATAAATAACATTAGCTTAGCCATAAATTTTTAGAGTTTTTTTTTGTTCATTGAAATTCGACTAATGATTTATTTATGAGTCACTTTCAATCAAAATATGTGTGTTAGGTGTCATAGTTTCCGCAAAATCAGGTTTCGCTATCGCAAGATTTGTAAAAGCTGTGATTACATAGCAAAACAATTAAATTTGAACTTCGTGCATCTAGTGAAAAGTTCTATAATAAAACACTACCTAGCGCCATCTATTACGGTAGGGACGAATCGATTGACATCTCATTTGAATTCTACCACAGTCTTACAGTCTAGAAAAAGCTGTGGTTCAGCTCCATGGTTTCTACTACCCTTTGTCAGCAGGGTGATAAGTGACGAACGAAAAATAGTCTCAAGATTGCACCTGTAATATCAGTGACGCTAGTATCAGTGATCAGTGACAGTGGGCTTCTCGAAGTTCTAATCCGAACTATGGTTAGAGCCGTTACCCATATCGGTCAATCCAGGAAGCGCCATCCTGTAGTTCTATTTTGAACTAACCGGGAAGCGCCATCTATTAGTTTTTTATACAAAACACTGCGTTACAATCCTCTCTCAATGCTACTCCTCAATAGATGGCAAAAGTAATGACATTACCATAACTTCACACCTCGAATAACAAAATAAGTTTAGCTATCCATCGCTAGATGACAGCAGTAGTTCATAAAATTTGCATTTCGATAGATAGGTGTATAAGTGTAGTATTATTTTATCAGTGGCTTAGAGAATTAAAAAATGTTGTCTGGCGCCAAATATAATCAAAGATCATATCATATAACACAGCAAAGAAACAGCCAAGTCAAATAAAAGAGACGTGTTTTCAGGAGCGACGTGCGAAGAAACGCCTTGAAAGTTTACTAGGTAATATGAATGAAAGAGAATAAATGTATTTCAACCAAAACTTTATACAGCAACAGTAAAAGTACAGCGCTGATTTTCAGAATAAACAAAAGGTGGTGGGACCTTTTATGTAATTTTATAAGAAACTGTCTAACCAAGGGTCTAGATATTAGTGTAGGTATTGAACATGTGTACAAAATTGCATGGACTTTGGTGAGAAAATATCCCTAGGTGCAAACTAACACACTCCTCGCATATGAGACCTCTCCAAACCACTGTATATATTCTGTGTCCAAACAAACAAAGTTTTCACACCACGCTCGTCTATGTCCAATTACCTACATAATATGCAAACTCAAACTCAACAACAACTCTACCTAAAGTTGGAACGTCAAATTCGTGTGGAAACTCGTGGAAAACCATTAGGTAAAAAATAGTAGATTATGCACTATGAGAATAAAGCAGTGTCTTACGTTGCGGGCGGCATTTTAAACCCTGAGCCACAGAATATATAATAGTACAAGGACCTGAGCGTAACGAGGGACTCTAGTAGCGAGGGAGTTATACAGAGTCGTGAAGCGAGGGGTTCAAGCTGTCTAAGACGAAGACAGGCTTTATTCCAGAGGAGCATACTCTACTTTTCACACCTTCTGCGAGACAATAAAAATTCACTGAAAATCACAGCACCAAAAACAGTCTTTTGTTTCACATTTCACACATTTGTTTCACATGGGCATGTTTTTACTTAGAGTTTTCCACAAGTTTCATCACGAATTTTACGTTCCAAATTCAAATCACTTTATTCCCTAGGGAGTTTCATACAACTTTATATCCCTAGGGAGATAATGCTTTACTTTACATTGAGGTTGCATGATATGTAATCGGACATTGTCGAGCAGGCGGTGTGAAAAAACCATTATGGCATTGTAAAGAGGTTTGTTCTAAAATCGAACTGGCCACCATATGAAGAACTTAATTTTAAAGAATGTGAAACAAAAGACGGTGTTTGGTGCTGTGATTTTGTTAATGTATTAGGGAAATACCGTGAACTATGGATCCTTTGGAGTAAATTAAAGAAAACATATCGAAAACTTTGTTTATTTTATCGCAAAATATTTTAGACTCTGCATGAGATTTAGATTAGATTTAGATTTATTTATTTTCAGAAAGATATAGCTATGAGACTTTTCACTGAGGTACCCATAGGTACTCTTACCAAAAACTTGACATTGTCGAATTTGTTTGAAGCACTCCCGAGAGCACTCCTCAGAAGTCATTTTATGAAGAAGAGAACAGAAGAGAGCTAAAAAATATCTCTTCTGTTCTCTTCTATTAAATACAGTTAAATACAACTCTCAAAGTAGGTTTCATATTGTTACGAGCTAGGGTTCAGGATAAAATAAACTCTTAAAACACCGGTGAACAAATTAACACTTTTTAATAAAATAATCCAAAAAGCACAAATTCACACTTCCGTTAACCGCACTATTCAAAATTATCACTCTCACCACTTTACTTGCACTATACTACGCTGTTCTAAATTATCCCTCTCAGGTCTCTTGATTACTTCACACACTTAGCTAGTAGTCAACTCAACTGCACGAATGAATTTACGACTTTATATACGAGCGTCTTAGAGTCTCGAATATTCTAACAATTACGAGCAATCTGTAGAAACGTCTACCATAGTCTAGAACTATCGGGAACTATATCTATCCTGCTCTAACAACAGGATAACAGGCTCCCGCCACACTTCTCTAACACATCTTTACTCTATGGGTAGAGCCACAGGTTCAGCTACTCGTCAATAGATGGCGTTACGAGGCTCTAAATTTGTTGCCGATTAACTTTATCTGTGGTGCCATATTCATTCTGTGTTGGCGCGTAACACTGGTAGCGATTTGAAATTACACTCGCTAAAGTTATAGCTAACTAAAATTGGTTTAGCACGTGTTGGTATTTGAAACGACACTCTCTATTTCTAAAATTCTCTAAAATAAAAAGTATGACGTCATCGGCCATTTTAGTTATTCAAATTAGCTAGTCTGCATTTGAAACGTCATTGCTATCTGTCACTTTTGACTTAATATTAAGAAATTCCTTTCTATTTTAGCAGCTACCTGCAGAGGTCCCTGCTAAATTTGGCGCCAGACAAATATTTGAATTCTCTATATTCTAAATGAACGAATTATATTAATTCGCATCATAAACTCACAGAGCAAGTAATCTCTACATTTTAAACTATTATATCTAAAATATGGACGATGAATTCGTTGTTGCGGCAGTGGTTCATGCATCAGAAAGGTTATTTTATGTGTGATAGGTACATACATCACATACATCGCCTGATCACTATCTTCAAGAAGCCCGAAGTATTCAAAATAATTTAATAAACACACATTTTAATATGTAATTTGATTTTTATTGAGCCCCTCTAGAAGGTACAATTACACTACCCCAGTACTGTAGAAAAATCAAGCTTCTTACTAGCACTAGAACCACACCTTTGCATTACATTATGTACAATGCATTTTAAAGATTTGGTATTAGAGCTTCGCAACAAGTTGTTAAGACTAGTCTAGACTAGTCTAGCCTTATTATATTACCTACCATTAGGCCTTTGTAGTGGGTTTTACATAGCTGGAATAACGAATATTAATATTATAAATATTAAAAACTTCTACGCAATTATATACATTTATTTTATAAAAACTTAAAAATTCCTAAACATATTTTTCATAGACTGTGGTGGAGGCCAGCCTCACCGCCGTCAGCTTGCTGCTGGGGTCCCGCCGCTGCGAACACTACCACCTGCTGAGGTTCAGGAAGTGCGGCAATAATTTTCTCTGTGGACTCCCTCACGACCTCACACATCATCGCCGCAGACTCCCTTATTGCAGACGCCAGGCATTCGGCCGCCTTAAGCATTGATTCCCTGTGCAGAGTACTGTTGCTTTGCAATACCCTACCCAGGGGCTCAGCCGCATTAGGCCGCCTGTAATGCCGGCGTCTGCGTGTGGGTCCAGCGTTATGTGTGGGGGGGCTCAGTGGTGGTGGTATATACATCTGGTGCTACATCTGGTGGTGATATAGGTGAAGGCGGGTCCTGAAACATGATTGCAACGCTTGCCTTACATACATATACACATTACAACGATACTGGTACTGGGCCATACATTTTCTCTTTAAACGAGCCTCACTAAGGCACGCACCCTGTACGCTCTAACTAACATCATAGTATGAAAAAATAAATACTGACCAGTCGGGGATATTCACGGTTCGTGACTCCATAGATGGCGGCTGACCCCAGGATTTCAATGACTTTTTCTTCTGTTGGGGTCAATGGGTCATTTGGAGGACCACCACCTGTGGCATTTATTGAGTCCCGGACCTTCCTCGCCTTCGTTTTCACCTTTACCACCCATCCGGACCACACCTAACATATAAATAATACATATTAGCAGCCATATTATTTCGATCTTGTATCTATTTGTAGGTATTGTTAAACTCACTTTCTGCCACTCTTCTGCAGTTCTCCTGCACCCAAGGCAATTGAGCTGGGTGGCCAGCCTCGACCACAGCTCAGAGAAATATTCATTAGCAGAGTTTCCTGAAAAAATAAAATTTGAACACGTACAATTGTAACTTAACTACAAAGATTTGAGTAATGAAACAATTCATGATGATTCAATGCAATTGAATGTACCAACCTCTTTCCACCTCCATGTTAGCGTGCAGGGTTGCTGGGTAAATAAAAAAAATAAAAAACAGCAACACCATCAGGTGTTGCTGTTTTTTATTTACTCTTTTACGCGAGTTATCCATTTTATCCCTAATTATTCAACAAACACAGAAGATTTGTAACAACAAACACAGAAGATTTGTATCTTGGCGGCAAAGAAAATTGGATGGCAAGATTGACAAGGGTTTGGTTCACTGACGATGTTGCCAGAAGTAAAATATAATATGGCCCATTATTTCCTCATCAAGTGATAAATGCTATGAAAAATACACCTGCAGGCATAATTATCTTTGTAAAAACAAAACAAAACAATGTTTTTATCAATACATCCACTTTCCCGCACTTTAAATGGACTGCAAAATAACCGGTATTTTCCGAAATTTATGTAATGGCCACACTCTGTTTGCGCACAGCTTTATCTGGCAAAAACCTAGAATCACTAAGTTGTCTATGGTTTATTCAACTTGGGTGGCTAACTATCGTTGTTTATTTTAGTAAGGAGGTGAAACTCAAATGCCGAATAACTAAACCTAAACTAAATTAGCATCTTTAAAATTAACTTTAGCTTTAGAAAGTGGTAATCTCAAATCGCTACCAATATCATAATAATATTCAGTGAATTTATATTGTCTCGCAGAAGGTTGTGACAAGTAGAGTATGCCCCTCTGGAATAAAGCTTGTCTTCGTCTTGGGCAGCTTGAACCCCTCGCTTCACTCAGGACTCTATATAACTCTAGAGTCCCTCGTTACACTCAGGGTTCAATATGCCGCCCGTGACGTGAGACACTGCTTTATTATTATTATTATACTATCATTTATTTCGGTTTTTTGCACTATTTTATAGTAAAGAATTGTTGGTAATTATCTCATAATATTTCTAAAATTACAAAATACAGTTATTAAATTATTAAAATTAAATTATTTGGCACACCGCATTGAGTGGCATGGCAGCACATGCGTTTTGGTCCAGTGCCTGAGGATCCCATCCACCCGCTCGGCCACTGTGCTCAGGAAGCTGTTGGCACTGCCGCGCACCCGCCGCATCAGGGAGGCCATACACTCTGACTTTTTTTTTTTAGTTTTGTAAGACCTTTGTTTGTCCACGATCTCACCTGTTGGTAAGTGACAATATGGCCGAAGTTGGAGCACAAAGGTCTAGAAGGCACCTATTCACTCTAGCCTTGAAGAGACCCAGATTATAGTTTTCAGGAAAGACAGACGACGGTATGTTTATTCCACTACTTATCTATAGCAGTTCGCATTATAAAGGTAGAACTGAAACGTTTACTATGAATAGAGGGTATACTAATGACGTAAGGATAGTACCGAGCCGTTCGTCTCCTCGTCCTATGATGGAAAGGAGATAGTGGGATCAGATCGTGAAGTTCCTGGAAGCATTCCCCGAAATGTAACCTATAGAAGATCGAACGGCAAGCGACGCACCCTATGTGGCATTGCACTGCGCCCGCCACCCGGAGACAAAAAGGTGAAAAGTCTGTTATGCCTGTAGTTTCACCGGCAACCATCACAACCTTCAAACTACTGCTTTACGGCAGAAATAGGTATGGAGGTAGTACTTCTCCGCACGAATACTTTCACAAAAAAGCTCTACTACTACAAAACTGTTGTATGCGTCTTAAGGTAAAAAATTATTAGCACGGCATTTCGGTAGGAAGCCGTTGTAGCTGACCACAGAACGTGGGTTCAAACCAGTAATTTTTGACTTCCCGAGTCCGATTTCATTGTCCAATGTCCGAAAAAAAGCAGCTTGTTTGTTAACTGAGCTGTTATTTATAAAATTTGCGACATATGCCGTTTTTTGAGGTAAACAAACAGGTCGGCCGCGTCTAGCCAAAGTCTGTGCATGAGTCAACATGGTGGTAGTGTGAATAGTAGTACCTACCTACTAGTAGGTACTACTACTATAGCAAAAAGCACAGCTTTGCAAGGTCTCGCAAAATTATTATTAGTACCGGTGAAATTACAGGCACATGAGACTTTCCATCTTTATGTCTCAGGGTGGCGGGCGCAGTGCCATGCCACATAGGGCGCGTCCTAGTTGGACGTGACCTATTTGATAATGCACTGTTCATAGACAGAGGCTATAGCTTTAGATCAGGTGGGCCATATCTTATATGGAAGTCTGTTTTTGATCGTAGGTAGTTTACCAGAACTGACCTTCTGTACTATGTATTTTGTGCTTATACACATAGTTAGGTTACACGCAACCGGACGACACTATATTTGCTCTATATCATTAAGTTCGGACGACAGCCGCTGACCAAACCACAAGTCTGCGCAAAACGCTATTTCTGCCTAAAACGTCAAATTATTCTGATTGCTGTCTTTAGTTATTTCTCGGAACACAACAATGCGAGCACTACTGCTTTGCGGCAGAAATAGGTATGGTGGTAGTACTTCCACGGACGAACTCTTTCACAAAAAATCTCTACTACTACTATGTATAATGTCAGGCCAATCTTGACGAAACTTGGTATACGGATTCTAAAACTTCATAGTTTGTTTTTTTTTCGGGGTTTTTTGATTGGAGGGCTATTTCTCCCAAAAGGGGGTGACAACTAAAAGACGCGAGGTGTACAGCTCACAGAGCCACTAGTATCCACTTTCCTACTTCCTCAATTCAATTCAATTCAATTCATCTAGTCATACTATAGGCTCACACGGAACACTTAGTCAAGTCAAACAAAAAACAAAACACAAATTATACAAAATAAAATAAAACAATACAATAAAAATACTACCTACTAATTCCTACTAATATTATAAATGCGAAAGTTTGTGTGTGTGTGTATGTGTTAGTGTGTCTGTTAATTCGCGATGAAACGGCTGGACGGATTTGGATGAAATTTGGGATGGAGATAACTGTACTCCCGGAATAACACATAGGCACATTTTTATCCCATTATTCCGACAGTATCGAGACCTATGCGGATAACACAGCGGGGCGCTGCAGCAGTGCGAAGACTTTTAATCCTGGTACCAGGAGACCAGCAGAATGCAGGAGTAATCCGGTTACAGAATATCTTGAATACCGGTGAAATGGGGGCAACTATAGTATAGATAGATAACACTAGGGGTGACTAGTATAGATAGATAACACTAGGGGTGACTAGTATAGATAGATAACACTAGGGGTGACTAGTATAGATACATAACACGGGGTGACTAGTATAGATACATAACACTAGGGGTGACAAGTATAGATACATAACACTAGGGGTGACTAGTATAGATATTCATAGTCATAGTCATATCATTTATTCACCATAGGAACACTGGGAGCACTTGGTTTTGTTTAGGTACATGCATATAAGCGGACCGAACATAGGCCTTGTCAGATTTCATTTGATTGAGTTAATTCTAAGTAGGTACACCTAGCTAAAAATCATACTAATTACACAAACAAAATACAATTTTCTATATATAACAAATTTGTCTATGAATACAATACAATCTGTTCGTCTGTGATACAGGCAATTTTGTACCAAACAAACACTAACAAAACGAAACAAACAAATTGTAAATCTCGGAGTAAATACATTTTTTGGCGTTGGAATCTTGTCCTTTTGCCATGTCCGATTTGAATAAAGTTAATACAATAAAGTCTAGTGCTGCCATAATATAGTAAAAATTTATTGTATAATTTTAGAATCATTTGCGGCTGTAAAGATAGATAGATAACACTAGGGGTGACTAGTATAGATAGATAACACTAGGGGTGACTAGTATAGATAGGTAACACTATCTAAAGATCGCAGTCTCTTGCACAAATCTTTCCACGCCTAAGCCAAGTCACCACAAAAGATCATTCCACGCCAAAGAACTTCACACAGTATTTGACTCTATTGATGCTGTAGGTACATATTGTGACGTCGCCTCCATAACAATACTAAATTTATAGGCGCGGTGACTTTGTACCATTTTTTCGGCTGTACCTGTTTCGATAAATCAAGTGGCGGTACCTTTGGGTATGGGTGGTCTTCCTAGCGCCTGTGACAAAAATCAAAGGTTTTTTTTTGATAAATTGATACGTTTTGTTAGTTTGTTGGTTTCAATATTGTGACAGATGAGATGAAATGAGTTCCTTTATCTATCTACTAGTGTGCGCCCGCGGTCGCGCACGCGTTTTACCAGGATAAAAGGGGCTAAATCTAGGTCCAGGATAATCTGTCTTTTTCCCAAATTCTTTCATCGAAATCGGTTCACCCGTTTCATCGTGATTGAGTAAACAAACATACAAATATCTTAACTTTGACATTGCTACTATAGTGGGATAGTATTTTGGGATCTGTTTTTTTTTTAATAGTAGATTATGCACGCAGTGTCTTATGTCGCGGGCAGCATATTGAACCCTGAGCGTAACGAGGGACTCTAGGGTTATACAGAGTCCTGAGTGAAGCGAGGTGTTCAAGCTGTCCAAGACGAAGACAGGCTTTATTCCAGAGGAGCATACTCTACTTTTCACACCTCGAGACAATAAATATTCGCTGAAAATCACAGCACCAAACACCGTCTTTTATTTCACATTCTTTGTAGTACACTCTTGGTCTGTGTTATCCATCTGTAAACGTACCTTTTTCTTTTTTCTTTGAGTCCTGCTAATGGTGGCCAGTTCAATTTTGTAACAAACCTCTTTACAATACCTTTACAGGCATTTTTTAGAGTTTTCACAAATTTCCACTCGATTTCGACCAAACGTTCCAAATTCAAATCACTTTATTCCCTAGGGAGTTTCATACAACTTTATATCCCTAGGGAGATAACGCTTTACTTTACGTTGAGGTTGCATGATATGTAATTGGACATTGTCGAGCAGGTGGTGTGAAAAGTGAATTGCTACCCTTATAATCTCTAATTTTCTGTCCTTTTCAGCCAGTACTTAGGAAGGGGTTAGGAAGTTTTCTCTTTTCAAGTTTCAAAACATTTGGACAGCGTTAAAATTATCAAAATTAACACCCTTACCGCCATTTTTGAAAAAGACGTCGTCTACTTTTATTTTATTTCATTTCCTAGTGTTTTTTGAGTTATTTTGTGTTATTTTAACCAATGTAGCTCGATTAAAGAGCACAAGTGTAGTGAAATTAAATGGAAGTGTATTGCCTGACTTTGAAATGTTCTGGGATTTTTTTGCGAAATTGTTTTTATTTTTTTATTTTTGTACTACTTTGAATGGCGGATCAAGCAGATGGCCCACTTGATGTAAAGCGGTAACCTCTGCCTATGAACAGTGCATTACCTCATAGATCACGTCCACCTAGGACGCACCCTATGTGGCATTGCACTGCCTCCGCCACCCTGAGACATAAAGATGAAAAGTCTCATGTGCCTGTAATTTCACCGGCACCCTTACCCTTCAAACCGGAACACAGCAATGCGAGCACTACTGATTTGCGGCTGAAATAGGAATGGTGGTAGCACTTCCCCGGACGAACTCTTTCACAAAAAAGCTCAACTACTACTAAAGTTTTTGTAAAACGGCCACCGTTTTACTAAAACATGTCTTGACTTTCACTTTGACGACTTGGAATCAATCAATCAAAACATTTATTTGCTTAAATAGGGTTTAAAGGGTTGGAAGAATTGCAACGTTGCAAATTATATTGAAAATACAATTATAGTTGTAAACGGCAAATGCACAATAGTGCGAAGCCAACTAGAAAGAAAAAATAAGAAAAAAAACCTGTCACAGGACACATGCTATATTATACAAACTATAACAATAGTTAAAATTAATAATTGATTAGTAGATCTAACGCTAATTCAAAAACATGAAACCCAGATGAATCTACCCAGCGGCCATTACAAAGAAACACATATATAACATAATAATCTATTTTTTTACATACAGCTATTAAAACATACGGCGTGCCGACCCAAAATATGATTTGTGGGTTAAAAAAGAGGCATAGTGTATAGAAAAAAGCATAGATAATATAGAGTCATCGTGAACCATAGATTATATGAAGTCATCCTGAGGCCGCCATTATAATTTAGGTGAAAAAATGCAATGGCGGCCTAATCTAATAGGGTGGCCCAGCTTTCTTATTTTTATAAGGCAACGCAGGAGGTTGCGGATTCGATTCCCGCCTCGGAACAAATATTTGTACGATCTGCAGATATTTATTCAGGGTGTTCTGGGTATTTTATGTGTATAATATAAAATATCTATTTTTTTTTTTTTTTTTTTGTACTACTTGGATGACGGAACAAGCAAGAGGCCCACCTGATGTTAAGCGGTAACCTCTGCCTATGAACAGTGCATTACCTCATAGGTCACGTCCACCTAAGACGCACCCTATGTGGCATTGCAATGCGCCCGCCACCCTGAGACATAAAGATGAAAAGTCTCATGTGCCTGTAATTTCACCGGCACCCTTACCCTTCAAACCGGAACACAGCAATGCGAGCACTACTGCTTTGCGGCAGAAATCGGTATGGTGGTAGTACTTCCCCGGACGAACTCCTTCACAAAAAAGCTCTACTACTATTACTACTACTACTACTATACTAATCTATTTCATGTATTGTGTTAAGTATATACCCACACAAGCTCTGCTTAGCTTGGGGCTAGACAATGTTGTGTGAACTGGCCGCATTGTTTATTTATAGAAATGTGTGGACATTTTGGTCCCGGTGACCAGCTCTACTATTAGGTCCAGTTGGAATCTAAACCATCCCAGGGACCTACTCAAACACAAAAAAGCGGCCAAGTGCGAGTTGGACTCGCCCATGAAGGGTTCCGTAGCTTAAATAATGGGTTCACAGTTTATGCATAATTAAGGTTTATGTTTATGAAATTAAATGTTTATTTTTATATTTATATTTGAGTTGACTGAATGAAATTTAAATTGCAGTTTACGATTTATGATGTATAAAAAAAAAACTACTTACTAGATCTCGTTCAAGTAACATGGGGGGGGGCACACACACACACATTTTACCGCTTTGGCAGTGTATCTCGCGCAAACTATTCAGGTTAGAAAAAAAAAAGAAAAAAAAATATCGGACTTATTTGTAAGATTCGTTGGTATAAGATTTGTCCTGGCTGTTAGCTTATTATGGAATGTGTTATTACTGGAAGAAAGCGTTAGCCGAGTCAGTCGTAGGAAACAATGGCAGCGATGAGCTCACCACTTGTCACGTCTGTGTTCCATATTGCAATCCACTGTGAAAAGAGGCCCATTGAGGCTCTGCCTACTCCTTCGGGGGTAAAGGCGTGTGTAACTAAATAATGTAAAAAAAACTTAAGTATAGTTAGTAGTCGAGCTTTATAATTGTGAATTTGTGAGATTTCGTCCAGGGAAGTACTACCACCATACCTATTTCTGCCGCAAAGCAGTAGTGCTCGCATTGCTGTGTTGAAATTACAGGCAATGAGACTTTTCATCTCTGTATCAGGGTGGCGGGCGCAGTGCAATGCCACATAGGGCGCGTTGTAGGTGGACGTGACTTGTGAGGTAATGGCCATCTGCTTGTTCCGTCATTCACGTACCAATGCAGGGCAAAGGCCTCTTTCCCTATATTAATAAATATATAATAAATAAATACAATAAATTTAATACATTTATTTACAGAAAGAATAATACAAGGTATGTACAAAACATGTATTCTGTAATTTCGTCAGTACCTTACTCCGAAGAAGAGCCGGCAAGGGCTTACTCCGGTCAAGCCTCGGCAAGACCTGAAATAATCGTTTTCTATCCTCGGGAGTGGAAAACGGTCCTATTTCAGCTCAGTGCCTTCGGCTAGACCTTCGGAGACTTGTCTATCCTAATACAATAAATAAATTAACAAATCTTGCATCTTACATGTTATGGCTACCCTATTCCATTTCTGACAGACAATAGCTCGCCCAAAGATAATTATTATTTTGCCGCGGGTAAATTATACCCCACCATAGATAGATGGAAGTTACGGTAGAAGTGACACGACCATCGTAATGTGAGCTGTACAACTTATAACTAATTTGAACAATTCTATTCATATTCAAAAGTATTTAATTAGCCTTTCGGCACAAAATACATAGTCATCATTAGCCTGTATCAGTCCACTGTTGGACATAGGCCTCTCCTAATGCGCGCCATTTAGACCGATTTAGACCGATTTCCAGCTCTTCCCATCCATTTTCTACCAGCCGCCTTACAGAGCGTCGCTCCACCTAGCCAGGGAGCGCCCCACACTACGTTTACCAAGACGTGGTCTCCACTCTAGAACACGTTTACCCCAGCGGTTGTCGGTTCTTCGGCATATATGCCCAGCCTATTGCCATTTCAGCTTGCTAATTCTCTGAGCTATGCCGATAACCTTTGTGCTCTGTCGGGTAACTTCGTTGCGGATTTTATCCCACAGAGAAACTCTGAGCATAGCTCGTTCCATAGCCCACTGAGCGACCTTGAACTGATGGACCAGGCGCACCGTGAGTGTCCACGTCTCGGCACCGTACGTCATTACGGGTAGGACGCACTGATTTAAGACTTTCGTCTTCAGGCATTGTGGTATAGGGAATGCAAAGACTCGACGTAATTTACCAAAAGCTGCTCAGTCTAGCTGAATTCTTCGCTTGGCCTCCAGTTGTTTTTACCCAGCTGATTGTTTGCCCGAGGTAAACATGCTCTCGAACAACTTCGAGAGGAAGGCCATTAACGGCGATGGATCCTGGGTTTATATGGTCATTGATCATGACTTTAGTTTTATCAAGTTCATGCCGAGACCAATTTGACGAGAGGATGCAGCAAGGCTGTCCAACATCTGTTGCAATTCCTGCAGCGACTCCGCCACTAGGACTATGTCATCCGCGAATCGTAGGTGTGAGATGTTCTCGCCGTTTATGTTTATGCCCATACCATTCAAGTCCAGCGTCTTAAACATATCCTCCAATACGTTAGTGAACAGTTTCGGGGATATGACATCCCCCTGTCTCACTCCGCGTTGCAATTGGATGGGTTCAGACTGCCGATCCTGTACTAAGACACTCATAGTTGTAGCATAATAAAGAAATCTCAACAGTTCGATGTAACGACAGTCCACTTGGCATCGCTGCAAGGATTCCAGAACAGCCCAGGTTTCAACAGAGTCTTAGGACTTAATATTGATGCAAGTTTGCAGTGGGGACCACAAATTAGTAGTTCAAATTTAAGTAGTAGTAGAGCTTTATTGTGAAAGAGTTCGTCCGGGGAAGTACTACCACCATACCTATTTCTGCCGCAAAGCAGTAGTGCTCGCATTGCTGTGTTCCGGTTTGAAGGGTAAGGGTGCCGGTGAAATTACAGGCACATGAGACTTTTCATGTTTATGTCTCAGGGTGGCGGGCGCAGTGCAATGCCACATAGGGCACGTCCTAGGTGGACGTGACCTATGAGGTAATGCACTGTTCATAGGCAGAGGTTACCGCTTAACATCAGGTGGGCCATCTGCTTGTTCCGTCATTCAAGTAGTATAAAAAAAAGAAAAAAAATTGAGGCACTTGCGGGTAGACTTAGTTCCGCTGCATATGCAGTTCGTACGAGAAGGCAGCTTACTGATGAAGCTACAGCTAGGCTAGTTTATTTTGGCTACTTCCATAGTGTTATGTCATATGGCATCATTCTGTGGGGGAAAGCAGCAGACATCCAAGCAATATTTGTTTTACAAAAACGGGCAATACGTGCCATTTATAAAATGAAGCCACGTGACTCCTTGAGAGACCGTTTTAAGGAAATTAACATTTTCACGGTAATATCGCAATACATCTACGAAACCTTATTATATACACATAAACACTTCGATAGATTTATGAAAAAAAGTGATGTACATTGTTTTAAGACGAGAAATAAAAATAAACTGAGTATTCCAAAATTTAGATTTAAAAAAGTATGTGGGTCTTTTATGGGGAATTCTGTTCGGTTCTATAATAAACTTCCAGAAAGTGCTTCTAAACTTTCGATTCGAAGATTTAAATTCTACATAAAGAATAATTTAATTAAGAAAGCGTATTACACACTAAATGACTATGTTAATGATAAAGCCGCGTGGCCTGATGTCGCTCTGCCCCTCGACACCTAATTTGTCAATTTGCAATGTCTGTACCTACATATAATTTATTATTGATGTGTTATTTATGAGTATATCAAGCGTAGAGTGTGCTGCCTTATGAACTTTTGCTGATTCTCTCTATCATCTTATTTTTGGCTGCCTGCCTAAGTAAGGCTTTTAAGTTGGTTTTCCTTTTTTCTTTGAATCAGCTTCCACTTGTTCTTGAGGCACCACACAGGCGCTCCCCACCTAGTAGTAAGAAGGATCATCTAAAAAAACACAGACCGTGTTTGTTGCCTGATTCTTCTAGGTCTAGTTGTGTTGGAACAGGAGTAAATGTAAATTAATTTTTTAAGACTATTCAAAATTATCTATCCTTGTGATTTCAATGAATAAAATACTTTTTGACTTTGACTTTGAATCAAAAAATTCGGCACAAAATACATAGTACAAAAGGTCAGTTCCGGCCGAATATGATTTTAATTACCTACGGTCAACCGTAGCACTAGGGCTGGTTAAAAACATACAGTTATTTTGTGTTCAGTGTTGTGTTTAGACAACCAAACGCCATATACGATCGTTTATGCTGTAAGCACTTGTCAATAATTTTGCAAGATATGAGTTTAAATTTGGAACTATCTTATTTATCAGGAAACGAAGATATTAGTTTATGTTAAATGTTTGTTGATTTTATTTTTAATTTGATTTCATTCAATGAAAGGTGTAAAATAATAAGTTATAACTGCTGTATATTTTTGAAAGATAACGAAATAATTAGCTAATAGGATTTATTTAAAAAGTAAGGTAAATGGCTTGCAATCGGTTAGTTGGCATGCTATCCAACATGGCGATTCTGATTAAGAAAAGTGGGTAGACAAGAGGTGAACTAAGCGATGGCAAGTCGAGCATATATTCTGATTGAGAGCGTCGAGAAGAAAAGTAGTCATCAAGTACACTTGGTTGACAAAATTATAAATGTACTACGGGTTGTCAAAAAGTATTAAAAACTCAAGAACAGTCCTGAGTGGTTTTATTCTACATCTTCGGCTCTATCTGACTTGGTGTTTTTATCAAGTTAGAAGTGGGATGTATAGTGAAAGGTACGTAATGAAATTCTTGTCTAAACTTTGCGATAGCATAACCTAGGTGCTTAATTGTTGGTTTGATGTACCTTTCTATGTAAAATTGCGTGTTTAGCCCCTTCTTAGTGTGGTGCACATGGCCAAGGCTACTCTTTGGTAGTGCTACCTACACGATGGTGGTGCTACCTACACGATGGTGGTGCTACCTACACGATGGTGGTTGTTGAGCTAAATAAATAATATTTATAGCTTTTCGTCACATAAAAGCCATAAAAAAACTGAATAAACGCTTATACAGCAGAGCTAGAAAGCTTCTAACGCTAAACAATTAATTAGAGATAAAAGCTGCCGTTTCTCAACTACAAATTGCATAAATCACAGCAATATGACTCTTAGATGACGTCAAGCAAATTAAGTTTTTTTTACAATGCATTTGTGCTACTTTGGTGGTGCTTTTTAATTGTATAAGTGCTTAGTTCCCATTGTGTAGCGCACATGACCTATGCTGCTCTTCGGTAGTGCTCAATAACGATTGATTCAGTTTATTTTGATTTCTGTATGAGTATTATCCGCCTCGTGACGGCACATGGCCAAGGCTGCTCTTTGGTAGTGTAGTCTGCGTACTCGTGATTTTAGTAAAAATTCTCAAATATTTTCATATTTTTGTGGTTTAGGTATCGAATGGTTGCTGTCCTTAATATTTGTTACAGAGTCTGGAACATGGATGGTGATAAAGAAATAATGCCACTGGAGGTGACAGGTGGTTCATCCCACCATGTGCCAGCCATCAATTTCGATCGTGGACGAAGTAGGACACCGTCACGGACCCCACGGCGACGAGTTCTACGTACACCACACCGCCACTACATAAGGAATCCAGGAGGCGAAACCGACAGTGGAAGGAGACTTTAGGAGCCGATCACCCAGAAGCCGGGCAAGAATTCGCAGCCATTCATCACTTTTGCACCAACGAGATCAGACCAAGGACTACTATGATGACCATGGAGCGTCGCGTCACCGCAGCAGAGTCAGGCAAGAACATCAGCACGATCCCGTATATTCTCCAATAGAAGATTCCACAAGTAAAACTGTAGATTATATTTTATATATGCGGAATAGAATGACGGGATAGTGGCGATTTATAATAAATAAATAGTAATGCTGGACAGTTCATACAATATTGTTTAGTCCCCAAGCTAAGCAGAGCTTCTGTTGCGGGTGCTAGGAAATTGATATACTTATTAATAGAATACATTACATAGTTTTTTTTTATTATGCATAGAACATGCCCAGGGCACCCTGAACAATTATCTGCAGATTGTACAAATATTTATACCGAGATGGGACACGAACCAGCAGCAACCTCCTGTGTCGCAGGCAAACCTTCACCGGCCGCGCCACAGAAGTCGTCGCGATTTTAAAACAGAGGCTTATTTTAGCCGTCACACTTCACCGATCGAGCAACACTTTTCATCTTACGAACTTGAAACTTTAGCTGTATTAACGTCGCTGGTGAAGTTTCGACCGTATGTACTTACTTGGCATGCCATTTACGGTCGTAACAGATTGTAATTCTTTGCGCACTACGTTTATGAAAAGGGACATGATTTCAAGGGTTGCTTGCTGGTGTAGTTTGATTGCGATGTAAAATACAAGTCTGGCCAAGGAATGTGCCACATTGACGCGCTAAGTTGAAGTACCGTCTCTGGTAATGTTCCGGAAGAAATTGATTTACCTACCGTATTTAGCATATTTGACGATTGGCTTGAGAAAGTTCAGTCTGCTGACAGTGAGATAGAAAGAGTCAAAAGAGTAATACTGAACCCTGACAGTAAAAACGTGATAGTTTGCATAATGAATAATTATGTTTCTAGGATAAATGATGATGGACTCAAATGGTTACTACCGAAGGATGTGCGATGGAATATTCTTGATTAAAGCTTGTCAAGGCATTAGCGACTTTTCTGTAGAAAAAAAAAACCATTGATAATTATGTTTTAGGGTTAACCTATTGGTTTCAAAATGAAGAAATTTACTGGGAAATATAATGTGCTATCATGCTTGTAGTGTGCTCACAGTAAGACTCCTGCAGGGAAAAAGTCTGGTTATCATTGATTTGTACAGTAAGTTTATTATTTTGAAGCCGGTTAGGAATACAAAATCTTTCACAACAATAAGAGTTTTGATGTCCTGTCAGATTGATAACAGATAGGTCTCCTCCTCTTACACCAGTAAGAAATTTGGGATATTCCCAAGACTTATGGGAATAAAATATGCAATGAATGCGGTTGCCAACCTACGAGCTAACGAGCAAGTGGAGAGGTATATCCGCACAATTTTAGATTCTTTAATTAGCACGGAAGGCAAAGTTCTCTTATTTCATATACTTACGAACATCTTTGAAATTAATGCAAATGTTAATTCTGACTTGTTGTACCCATTCTAAGTGAAATAAACTTATATACCTTTATCTTTATCTTTAATGAATCACGGACGAGATGAATCAGACTGATATAGGAAGGTTTTAGATGTACAATGGAGATTAACTAACACAATCAACAAGGAAATATGGTTTACCTACTCCTGCAAAAATTTTATATGGAATAAGTCTGACCAGTATGGCTGAAGGCAGCATTACGATCAACAGTAGTTTATGATGAAAGATAAGACTTAGGAAACAGTGCAAATGATGATATTATGAGGAAGAAAATGACAAAAAGGATAATGAAGATAAATAATAGTAGTGAAAATATCAATTAAAGTTTGAATGACGTTGTAACCATGGATGAAGTTAAAAGCGAGTAAATATAATGGATAAAAAAAAACTCCTTCAAAGAAGAGTCAATTTCAAAGTTAAATTCAAAGTAAAATTCAAACTCAAAGTTGTTAATTGTGAGATCTACCCAAATGAGATACAAAAAGATTTAAGTAAATTAATTATTCATATCACTCAATTAAAAGGAATACTATTTATGTGTTGTTTTTTTTATTAAATGACGTCGTTTACTTCTAGATGAATTTGTTCTAGCTAGATTAATAATAAATGTAATAAGAAATTCATGGTAGTATGGTAGTATTGTAGTATTGTTGGATGTTATACAACAATTATTTAAAATGAAATTCATGGTAGTATGGTACTATATTAATATTGTTGGATGTTATACAATAATTATTTAAAATGAAATTCATGGTAGTATGGTAGTATTGTTGGATGTTATACAACAAATATTTAAAATGAAATTCATGGTAGTATGGTAGTATTGTTGGATGTTATACAACAATTATTTAAAATGAAATTCATGGTAGTATGGTAGTATTGTTGGATGTTATACAACAAATATTTAAAATGAAATTCTTGCTAGTATGGTAGTATGGTAGTATTGTTGGATGTTATACAACGATTATTTAAAATGAAATTCATGGTAGTATGGTAGTATGGTAGTATTGTTGGATGTTATACAACAATTATTTAAAATGAAATTCATGATAGTATAGTACTATTTTAATATTGTTGGATGTTATACAACAATTATTTTAAATGAAATTCATGGTAGTATGGTAGTATTAATGGATGTTATACAACAAATATTTAAAATGAAATTCATGGTAGTATGGTAGTATTGTTGGATGTTATACAACAATTATTTAAAATGAAATTCATGGTAGTATGGTAGTATTGTTGGATGTTATACAACAAATATTTAAAATGAAATTCTTGCTAGTATGGTAGTATGGTAGTATTGTTGGATGTTATACAACGATTATTTAAAATGAAATTCATGGTAGTATGGTAGTATGGTAGTATTGTAGTATGATAAAATTGAAATTACCGTGGCTTGGTATCATTTTTGAAAAATGACAAATAAAGTAGTTCTGGAGAGTGAAACAATTAGCACGGAGTGTACGCAGCCTAACGCCGACAACGCGAGCGACGAAGAACGGGTTACTGCCTCTCATTCGCCGCCCCCGCTGCCTGCCCCAGTGTCCAGAAGTGCTGAGCGAGTGGAGCGCCGCTGGAGCCAAGCTAGTTCCCGTCTCACGGCCTTCGAGCGTGGCCGCGGTCGGTGCTCATGAAGAAGGACCTCTTAATGGTCAACCAAACGTCAGCAGGAGAATAGTAATACATGGTGTATAGTCGTATTGTAGTATGGTTGGATGTTATAAAATAATTATTTAAAATGAAATTATTATTTAGTAGAAGTAGTATTGTTGGATGATATACAATAATTATTTAAAATGTCGGTACCTATTATAGGTATTATAATTATAATATAAACATTACTGGATTGGATGCATTGGATGATGAAGTGATAGTAAATACTAAATCCTGATTATTTTGTGTAATGGTAAAAATAACAATTGTTTTTATTAAATTCTTAAAAGATAATTAATCTGATAAAGTATTAGTTACTTTTTTATATGTTATTTGGAATGGATGTTTGCATAGATAAAGAAATGATAAAATAAATAAATAAATATAAAATCATAGTTATTATACCTATACATGTTTTTTTTTACTCTAAATTGTAAACACGTGGTGGCTCTTGGCGTTTTTGGTATACCGTCTGGACGTCATGGATGAAGTGAACATTTCGCTCATTGTGAAGTCCAGCTTTTCTGAAGAAGATATCCAGACTGCGAAGTCGCTGTTGTACGAGTCACTGAAAATCATCGAAAAAATGACGACTCGTAGAAGAGATGATAAGGGGGAGAGAAGCCTTCAGGTTTTCTTCACCCTCCTGAAAGAGACAGATCCGGATGATGTGCCTGATTTCGTCACCAAGCTACTCCACCGCTGGCATGGGATCACGTGGATGTCAGTAGGATTTAGAAGGAGATGTTGGCTTTTAAAGCAAGCCTGGCTCAGATGCAGTTGAAATGAAATGGTTTATTCGCTTCAAACATGGTTAAAAAAGTTCGTACAAGTAATTTATGTTTACATGTTTCACCAAAAACATCAGCATGCAAATTTTAAAATTCTTAATAGGTACCTAACTTATTAAAATTCTAATTTCATCAATTGACTATTATTTAACTACCTACATATAATTTTAGCAAATGTTATCCATTAAATTAAACAATAACAACATCACAATAATACAACCACAGTATAGATAGTCTTAGTCACTATTAAGAAATTCGCTAACACTGTAAAAGGCTCTGTCAACGAGCCATAATTTTATCTTTCTTAGAAATAACCCTATTGGCAAGTCCTTTATCTCATTGGGTATTTTGTTAAATATCCGTCCACATATAGCATAAGAACTTTTTTGATAGAGGCTAGTTTTAGGCAATTTGGAAAGAACAATTCTATTTGGGTTTCTTACACATCTATGATAAAGGTCACTTGCTTTTGTAAATAAACTAGATTGCTCTTTAACAAACAAAGCTGCTTCCAAAATGTACATACTGGGCAATGTCAGCAATTTTAATTCTCGAAAGATCGGCTTACATGACTCCCATGGAGTTATCCCAACAATTGCTCGCACGCATTTCTTTTGTGCGATAGAAACTCTTTGTATATTTGTCGAGTTGCCCCAGAGAATAAGACCATATTTCAGAATTCAAAGCATCACAGAACATCATTAGTGAACCTCGTACCGAGATTGTGTCATTGCGTGATAATACTAGGTCACCCAAAGAATGTCACGTTAACGCTCGACGGGGCGGCGCAAAGAATGTGTCGTCTTGCAGTTTTACATCGCCTGGCGTATCGACTGAGTTGCACCAGCCGTGCTTGCTGCGTGTGGAGGTACCCACAACTTCACTACGCCGTGAAGCCCGAATCGGTGATGAAGTATACCTCAAGCAGAAGACAGGGCCAACCATGAGGGTCGAGCAGTTGGAGACTACAACTGCTTGGAGACGCTATGATGTAAATTGTATTTCCTTTATGGTGAGGGTGCCGACTTACTGTCTATCGACCTTCATGAATGGATAGTTCTGGCCGAGAGGTGTCAAGGTGACACCGCGCAGTTGCGTTATAAGTACGTCGCCGTCTACACGTGTGCATTAAAGTAGAATAAAGTGTTTTTATATGTATTGAAATCCGTTGAAGTTAGTCAAATCTATAAATTTAGTTTAGTTTAATACAACATACCTACTGTTTTTATAATCTGACAAGGATCACTTTTGTTATTTATTTTATATAATATAATACTTATGCGAGTAATATAAAATGTAAAACATTTACATATACCAATATCTCATCTTTTCTTATGAACACGTTGTTTCGTATTTAATTGTTGAATAGTATACCTACCTTGTACCTACCTGTGTAAAACGCGTGTCGCAGTGCTGCTGCGTCACACACTGGAATCACGTAAAACCAGCGCTGCAGGAGCATTTGCGTGTCGTAGCATACGCTGAGTGGCGACCTTTTTTTTTGCTGATAGTAATATATGTATATGTTTTAATTGTAAGTTTCTCTGTAAGTTTGTGTTGGCAAAATGAATATTTTAGTATTTGTATTTGAAGACCTCTTACTAGAAGTATAATAGAATAGAATATAATAGAATAGAATAGAAATAGTTTATTTTGAACAGCAAATACACACACAATAACGGAATACAATACAATAATAACACAAACAGAGCACGTTTTTAAGTAATCTAAAATAAACAAAGTAAATTTGTAAATTATTAAATTGTGTGTAAATTGTAAACTGTTTATATTAGGTTGATATCACGAGGTCGTGACTGATAGTCAGGATGGACGAATTTGTAAGCACTTGTCAATAATTTTGCAAGATATGAGTTTAAATTTGGAACTATCTTATTTATCAGGAAACGAAGATATTAGTTTATGTTAAATGTTTGTTGATTTTATTTTTAATTTGATTTCATTCAATGAAAGGTGTAAAATAATAAGTTATAACTGCTGTATATTTTTGAAAGATAACGAAATAATTAGCTAATAGGATTTATTTAAAAAGTAAGGTAAATGGCTTGCAATCGGTTAGTTGGCATGCTATCCAACATGGCGATTCTGATTAAGAAAAGTGGGTAGACAAGAGGTGAACTAAGCGATGGCAAGTCGAGCATATATTCTGATTGAGAGCGTCGAGAAGAAAAGTAGTCATCAAGTACACTTGGTTGACAAAATTATAAATGTACTACGGGTTGTCAAAAAGTATTAAAAACTCAAGAACAGTCCTGAGTGGTTTTATTCTACATCTTCGGCTCTATCTGACTTGGTGTTTTTACAATGCATTGCACACTCACAGTCACAAAACAACAACAATACCTGAGTCATAAGACACAAAATATATATAGGTACCTAAAATTCAAATACAAATTCAAAATCTTTATTTCAGGCTTACTGAGAAATGCACTAAACCTAAACAGTAAGCCCACATCAACATAAATACCTTAGAAACTAACATACACATAAAAAAACACTTTTTTTTGTTTTTTTTTGTTTTACCTAAATAATCACGTGTATCGCCAAAGCGCGGGCACTCGCGACTGGCGTTTGACCGAGTCTCACCGAGATCGTCGTGTATACGCGTATATAGGTAGGTGCGCCTGTTATCGCTCCTTGTACTGAGCTGACCTTCTGTACTTAACTATGTATTTTGTGTTTTCGCAGTCGACACTCTGGGTCAGTGGGGTACCGGAGCCCTTCCTTTTTTCAAAATTATTTCAGGGTGTTGTCGAAGCGACGCGTGAACTGAGAGCTAGCTCTTATCTGGCTCAACGCATTAGTACCTATTGCCATTCAGCGTGGCAATGCAGCCAGCATCATAGGGGCGCTTCCAACTGGTAGTGATTTTGATCAGTTGAGCTATCTTTTGATTCGTTCGTAATAAAAGAGTGAGAAAGAGGGTAGATCGATATATCTGCCAATAACATCTACTCGCAAAGACTTTAGTTAGTTCTCCCGTGATCATGGCGCATGCAACTGTGCCGAAATATCGGGAACAATAAAAACTCAAAAATCATGGTAAATATCCCGTTTTTAGTGAAAATTATGTACATAACCATGATAGTTTCAAAAGCCACCTTGTACTAATATTTATTCTGTGCCGCCACCCTGAGACATAAAGGTGATAGTGAGTCTCATGTGCCTGTAATTTCACCGGCACGCATGCCCTTCAAACCGGAACACAGCAATGCGAGTACTACTGCTTTACGGCAGAAATAGGTATGGTAGTACTTCCAAGCACGGACTCTTTCACAGAAAAGTTCTATTACTAAATTCTAGATTACAGTAGCGCAGTGCAATGCCGCATAGGGCGCGTCCTAGGTGGACGTGACCTATGAGGTAATACATTAAGGTTACCGCTTAACATGTGTCTACTAGCTTTATTGAAAGTAGAATTTATTTATAGTAAAGATGTAGAGGCCATTTTAAAATGGTTATCCATTGTTATTAATTTGAGGCTTTCGGATATATTATGGGGTGAGGGAAAGAGTCAGCGATAGTCATTAAACGGTGTTAGAGAGAGACGGAGACAATATTTTTGTTGTATTGAACCGTATGGGCGGCGTTTGTTTAGTGATTATTGTATTGTATACAGGGTGTATATTATGACGAAATATACAATTAATTTTATCTTTCTAACAAGTAATTAATTTTGTAAAAATTAAAAAACCCTCATTTCAATGAAACGGCTGAACCCATTTTGATCAAACAAAGCTAAGAACAATCCCGACTAAACACCTTTCAAACAAAAAAAAAAAGTTTCATCCGTTCGGGAGCTACCATGCCACAGACAGACACACAGACAGACACACACACAGACACACACCAAGACACACACACAGACACGTCAAACTTATAAAACCCCGTCTTTTTTGCGTCGGTGGTTAGAAACTAGCTTTTATGAAAATATATCGGAAAATGGTCGAAAATGAGTTTGCTAGTGATCACCAGAATTGTCCCCCACAGACCGAATATTTGACAAACAGACAGAAAAGCTAGTTACATACATACATACATACATACACATGCCATACATACATGCCTTCTTCCCCAAAAGAGTAGGCATAGCCTCAAATGGGCATCTTATCACCGTGGGTTGCACCATCGTGGGATATAAATGTGACAAGTTGTGTGCTCATCGCCGCCATTGCTTCCCACGGCTGACTCTGCTAACGCTTTCTTGCAGTAATAACACATTCCTTAATAAGCTAGCAGCCAGGACAAATCTTATACCAATGAATCTTCCCAATAAGTACGGGTAATCTCTTAGTCGGCTTTTACGACATCTACGGGAGGAGACGGAGGAGTATTTATTAAATTTTTTTCAACTACTCTTTCACAAAAGAGCTCTCCTACTACTAAAGTCATCAGCATCCATCAAATCATCCAGCAGTGGACGTCTAGCTTGTGATGATGATGATGATAGCATACATCACCGGTCACTATAGGCCGTAATCATCACTCTTATAATATACTAGCGACTCATCACGGCTTCGCACGGGTAGTTTCAGGATGAAAAACAACTCCCCCCTAACCCCCCCCCCCCCCTCCCCCTCCGTCTCCTGGTAGTTTATGTCACTCAGGGTGAATGTAGCTTTCCAATTTTTGAAATCGGCACATTAGTTTTTGAGTTTATTCATTACAAACATACACACACACAAAAATACAAATCTTTCCTCTTTATAATATTAGTGTAGATGGACACCCTGTATCTCCGCCCAGAGCTAACAAATGTGATAATTCGGTGGGACCTCTCACACATACACAATGTAATGTTTTTATTTACTGCCTTAGATACTTATTGGGGTTCCGTTGAGAGATGGTAATAAAAAGTAAATAATATTATAAAAAATAAAAAAACCCCCAACGCTGAACGGCTGAACCGATTTTGATCAAACAAAGCTAAGAACACTTCCGACAAACACACCTTTCAAACAAAAAAAAAAACGAAATCGGTTAACCATTTGGGAGCTACGTTGGGACAGATAGACACACACACACATACACACACACAGACATGTCAAACTTATAACACACCTTCGTTTTTCGTCAGGGGTTAAAGACAGGGTGTCATGTCTGCATGCCGTATTGTATATGCTTTATTGTATACTCACATTTAGTCAATGTGGTGACCTTATTTTTGAACAGAACTATAACATACATAAAAAATACATAGTTAACTAAGTTTTTGATGTATAACATCTTTCCTCTCGCTTTCTGCAATCTGTGGGAGTGATTTCTTTCCGCGAGTGCGCGCACTTTCCGAGTGGTTAGTACTATCAGCCATGTTGCTTATCACCAAGAAGGTGAGATGTCAGATGTTACTCATCGACATATCACGACATTTGTCGGCTTCTGTGGCGCGGCGGGCGAAAGTTCGCCTGCGACGCAGGAGGTTGCGGTTTCGATTCCCGCCTCGGGACAAATATTTGTGCGACCTGCAGATATTTGTTCAGGGTGTTCTGGGTGTTTACTATGTATAATAAAAAATATCTATCTATGTAATGTATTGTATTAAAGTATATCAGTTATCTAGTACCCATAACACAAGCTCTGCTTAGCTTGGTGCTAGATAATGTTGTGTGAACTGTCCAGCATTATTTATTTATTAAGTGACTAGTGTGAGGCTCGTGTGTTTTTTTACCAACATTTTTATATTATTATACTTATTTATTCCATCTATCTACTCCCGTGGATGTTATAAAAGCCGATTATGTGATTATACCAGTGAATGGGCCGCAGCATCCACCTGAGTACCTAGCACCACTATTGCGATCACCAATCTGTCTGAGCGTGGTGATTATGGCAAATCCCCCCCTTTGCATTCTATGGGGGAGGCCATGACCTAATAAGTGTCTTTGAAGAATTATTGATGGGATCAAATTTTCGAACCCTAAAAGCAAATACTGTCACTATTCCGTCACAGTTAAGAGTGAATGAATGAATGGCATGACAGGTAAGAGTGAATGAGAGAAAATATTTTGTTATGAAACTTGTGTCACAAATATTGTCAAAAGCAAAAGTTAATAAAAAAAACTCTTCAAAATTTTCTGTGTTCACTTTGTGCTCTTTAATCGAGCTACATTGGTATAAATGCCACCAATAAAACACAAAGTAACTAAAAATAAAAGCAGCCAAGTGCTAGTTGGACTCGCCCATAAAGGGTTCCGTAGCAGCAAGTAACATAATATAAAAGTTCATAATATATGTATAATTGCGGTATACGATTTATGACGTACTTATTTAAAAAGACTACCAAACCAGAAACCAAACCAATTTTCGGTGGAAGTTTACATGATAATGTACATCATATTATTTTTTAGTTTTATCATTCCCTTATTTTAGAAGTTACAGGGGACACACACACACACACACATTTACAACTTTGGAAGTGTCTCTCGCGCAAACATTTTTGAAGAACTATCCATAGATACTACGTTTCAGTTCTATGTATGTCCCCAAAAAATTATTGTTTTTTTTTCGATTTTTGTGTGAAAATCTTAATGCGGTTCACAGAATACACCTACTTACCAAGTTTCAAAAGCATAGTTCTTATTGTTTCGGAAAAAAGTGGCTGTGACATACGGACGGACAGACAGACAGACAGACATGACGAATCCATAAGGGTTCCGTTTGTTGCCATTTGGCTACGGAACCCTAAAAAACACTAAGAAAAGCAATAAAATAAAATTGAACTAGCTCTTTTTTCGTACCTAGACGACGTATATTTTCGAAATAATATAATTAAGGCAGTAATTTAAGTATTCATAGAATTACTAAAATAAAATTTATGTATTTATTATAATTATTATTTTTTGTTAATTTTCTTAACTTATGCACTACCTTCTTGTGCACTACCCATACATCTTTTTTCCGCAATACACCAAGCTTATCTGGAATAGAATGCTTTCTAGCATTAAGTTCGCCTTTGTACTTACCCCTTTTTTATGTGAAATAGAGTTTTTTCTATCTATCTATATACAATGGCGCAAAGAGCAGAATTACTTGTTTATTAAATTTTGACATCATTTTAATCAATTGATCAATGTATCCTTCGACCAAAGTCTCTTTGGTCGAAGAATGTATCTACCAACTGAATAGATAATCAATAATTTAAATTATATTATGTAAACGTTTATTAAATTTATAGAAAAAAAACCAATTGAGGATTTCACAGAAGACTTTCTCTATAAATTCGACGGAACCACATCAAATTTTCTATTATTTCCGAACTACCTTCAAGATTACCGTGAGACTAAAATAGACGAAAGTTTTATGTACCATAGATAATTGGTTTCTCGAGACGGTTTTTCTGGCCCGCTTATTACCATAGTGTCATTATTTTTTTATTTCGGAATGACTTACGAGTGAGATGTTGATTGGATATCTTTTTTATTCCGAAACATGTTTTGTTTCGTTTTTATTACAATACATAGCAAGGTAAATAGAAAGTCATGTACAAAAATGGTTTTACACCAGTCAAGTTTTGTCTATTAATCCAGCTAGGTACAAAGTTAAGGCCTATTCAAATCTAAGCGATATCCGCTACCGCCCCGTGGGCGAATAACGCGCTGTTCAAACCATAGCGGTATTCGCTACCGGAGCCGGTAGCGGTCTTCTGACGGCACTCGCTCTGTTGTCGTTGTTGCCGTCTTGTATACTGCACGTAGATTTTCAGTGTATAAATAAGTGTATGAGCGCAGGCTGTGGGCGGCGCGTGGTCCGTCTGCGAGGGGGATACCAAGTTTCGCCGAACACGTGGAACGTATCGCGTACCACTGTGGTATGCGGTCCCGGTTTCGCAACAGCTGCGGAAATGCCATACCAAATACCCGGCGGGATATCGCTCGGGTATGACCGCTACCCACGGCGGCAGCGGATAACGCTTAGATTTGAATATGGCTTTAGCTTTGCAATGCGGCCAGTAGCTAGTGGCCACGTCTAAGTGCCGTAAGTCATCATTGGCAAATCTAGAACCACAGTTATCTTCTGTGCTAGAACGCTGAATTTAACCACAGAATAACATAAGTAGGCACCTAAATGATGCACATTTCAAAACAAAGTGATTCCTTATATGAAAATAAAAAATAAAAAAAACTGGCCACAAATAAGTCGGTAAACATTTTATCGCTGAACTAAGCGTCGTCTTAAATTATTGAAAAAAGAACTCGAATTTATACTCCACCGTAAGATTTGAACGCATCTTTTTATTTTAAAAGCGGTATTGTACGAATGGGAATATGTAGAGACGATTTTATATAAAAAAAATCAGGAAGGTTCGGTGTCAAAATATATATTTTTATTAAATTTAACTTAGATGACATTTTAGATAGCAGTATATTGATCTAACGGGTACATGAGACGAGCGTGAATGGGACAGTGGGAAGGGGAAGACCTCGGCGAACGAATTCTGACCATCGGAGACGTTCTGTAGAAAGGCCAGGCCAAGAGTATGTATAAAGAAAGTGATGAGAGTGAATGAAGCAAAACAGGTGTGTCAGGTTCGTAGCAAGTGGAAATCCGTGGTCTCTGCCTACCCCTCCGGGAAACAGGCGTGAGTTTATGTATGTATGTAGAGGTAATTTTATTTCATAAGTTAATAGCTTTGGATCCTACAGAACTTAAGCAAGCTATAAATAGGTAGAATTTTAGTGTGTCGGTCAATCAATAGACTCCTCCGCCTCCTCCCGTGGATGTAGCAAAAGCCAATTATGTGATAATGGGCCGTAGCACCCACCTGGACTACCTACATTGCAACTGTAATCTCTAACCCGCCGGCCACGCGTGGTGGTTATACTCTCTCCATTTCTTCTATGGAAGGGTGAAATGAAGGAGGCCTTGACCAGCAGTTGACGTCTAACGGACGAGGATGATAATGATGAGGTCTGTACCTATGGAAAGAATAAAGAAGAATAAAGTTTTTTTTAGAACACACACATTCTTAATAGAAATAAAAAATAAAAAATAACAGAATGTAAACAACAAAAAAAGAAATATAAAACGCAAAATACCGAAAGGGTTTTAAACTTAAACATAAAACAAGACCCTGTGAAGGAAGGTAAAACATAAAACAAGACCCTGTGAAGGAAGGTAACAATTGGTATTTCCCTACGCATGCGGCGGATGTGTTTGAACTTAGCTTACCTACATCCTGCATCCTAACTGTGTGCGTAATATCTATCGCCAAGTATGTAATATAAAAAGTGTGAGCTCATTTAGCGTATTTAAACATAAACTAGCTGATCATATTCAGTAGTATAGCAATCATTCACTGCTGGACAAACGTTAAATGAGCAAAACTATTTTTTTTAATTACTTCTTGAATGACGAAACAAGCAGATGGCCACCTGATGTTAAGCGGTAACCTCTGCCTATGAACAGTGCATTCTCCATAGGTCACGTCCACCTAGGACGCGCCCTATGTGGCATTGCACAGCGCCCGCCATCGTGAGACATAAAGATGGAAAGTCTCATGTGCCTGTAATTTCACCGGCACCCATACCTTTCAAACCGGAACACAACAATGCGAGCACTACTGCTTTGCGGCAGAAATAGGTATGGTGGTAGTACTTCCCCGGACGAACTCTTTCACAAAAAAGCTCTACTACTAATAGATTTAACTAAATCTAAAACAAGAACGACCTACATTCAGATTATTATAAGTTTGTATTGTTCTCATATAAGTGACATTTGTCTTCTTGATAATAAATTATTTAAACGTAAACCTCTGTACCTACCCACCTGTCTCCGATGACAAGTCCTGCACGGCAGTAATAAGTACCTACTCTTACAGTGGCAAGGTCGTTATACTCGCTTGCGTACCTACCCTACATAATAATACACCACATATAAACACAAAGCTACGCTATTCACGGATACACCGGGAATAAAACCTTCGATCGAATTTAATTTGGTCGAAGGATAAAACCATAGAAAACTTAACGGTTTAAACTGACAGTTTATTGTTTGCTATCAAACCAACTAAAGTGTCAGTTTGACTGCAAATTGCTTAAAGCAATTTCTTAACCCCCGACGCAAAATCGACGGGGTGTTATAAGTATGACCTGTCTGTGTGTGTATGTGTGTGTATGTGTATGTGTGTGTATGTGTGTGTGTGTGTGTGTTTGTGTGTGTGTCTGTGTGTGTGTATCTATCTGTATGTCTGCCTGTGGCATCGTAGCTCCCGAACGGATGAACCGATTTATTTATTTTGTTTGAAAGGTGAATTTTTCGGGTGTGTTCTTAGCTATGTTTGATCAAAATCGGTTCAGCGTTGAGGGTTTTTTATTTTTTACAAAATTAATTACCTACTTGTTGTTAGTAGTAGAGCTTTTTTGTGAAATAGTTGGTCCGGGGAAGTACTACCAATATACATATTTCTGCCGCAAAGGCAGAGGTTACCGTTTAACATCAGGTGGCCATCTGCTTTCCGCCATTAAATTTAATAAAATAAAATCCTAATTGTGACCATGTTGACTAAAACAGTTGGTAAATCCACGACAAAGGAGTAGGAACTAAGTAGGTACTTATTAAACCAACAACGACGTAGCGTCCCTAGTTTTTAAATGGTTTTTATTTTGTAATTAATACTTACATACCTATTCTAATTGTAATGCATAGCTTCATCACTAGTTCTTACTCATCAAATTAAGCAAATTACATACCTAGATTTAATATCTAGATTTAATTTTGTATAATCTCATTTAAGTGAACTGTATTTGTTCTTATGCGAATAAATTATTTAAACCGAACAACCTCTGTGGCCGGCGGGCGTAGGTTCGCCTGCGACGCAGGAGGTTGCGGGTTCGATTCCCGCCTTGGAACAAATATTTGCCGGGCCACATGCTCGTGCCGTCATTGAAACAGTTCAAAAAAGTAAAAGGGGTTGTTTTTGGTTTTATCCTGGAATTAAACTTCGTGAAACAGTTACACATAGGTTTAAATTTAAAACCTTTACAAATAAATGCTCTATTTTACATTACGCTACCAGAATTGAAAATTAGTAGAAGTCTCCACACATTTTTGTTTTAAAATGTCTCCGAATTCAAAATACGGTAGGGTATTAACCGTATCTACCGCGATTTTTCATTGGCCCCTTTTGAAAAAGGAACGTTGTTTTTTTATTAACTTGTTAGCCAGTTACTGGTTAAATATTTTACTCTGCGTTTCTTACGAACTAATTGTGTTTTCTTTATTACAATTTTATTTCGTTTAAATATGGCGGATAATTTCATTTTTAAGCTTTTAATGTGGAGGTGGATTTGATCGTCAAATAAAGTAGGAACTAGATGATGTTTTAAAAACCGGCCAATTGCGAGTCGGACTCACGCATGAAGGGTTCCGTACCGTTATCTATAAAAACAGCAACAAAAACACGTTTGTTGTATAGGAGCCCCCTTAAATATTTATTTTATTCGTTTTTTTAGTATTTTTTAATCTCAACAACTACCTACACCGTGAAACGACCTTTGAACCGACACCACACTCAAGTTTTACAAATGACGGGTCCCATTTTAACCTGAAAATATTTCAATCTCAACAACTTCACCGTGAGCCTAAGTTTTACTACGTCTAAATACACTGGAATTTGGCTAAATTGTAGTGTATTTTTGTCTCTCCAGCGGCTGCAGACCAACAGGGCCACTGACTTCAAGTCATATGCTCACCAGCTCCAGGCGAAGTAGGTATAAGGATGTGCTCCTTGATTCGGAGTTCTGGCCAGCTGGCATTGTTTACCGACGCTATAGGGAAGCGTTATCGAAACTAAATCCCTCTATTGACGTTAAGTGATAGTTTTAAGTATATAATATGTATGCTAGTTGTAAGGTATATATTACTATGGGCCTTTGTCTGGGTACAATGTACATTTTTTACTGTTGCCTGAAAGAAACAAATGAATTGAATTGAATTGAATTGCCTTTTATAAATGAGATATTGATAATAATGTTTTAGCAGAGACATCCAAGTATACCTAACTAGTTTTAAAAAGCCTTAAAAAGCTTGTTCCTGTGACATCCGTAAAAATGAGTGTAATTAAATTTAAGAAAGAAACTCAAATTCCCTTTCCGGAGACAATGGCCCATTAGGGACATTAGGAGCCCGTAGATACGTATCTAGAACAGAGGCTGTCAAACTTTAAAACTTTTCAAGGTGTGGCAAGCCGCAAAATTACAAATCATATCTAGATTTGATTTTTAACTGACAAAATCAAGTACATATATTATGCATTAGGTGCATATTATTAGGTTAAAAATCAAATGCTAAAATCAATACAACAAAGCCGAGGGTTTACTGTAGGGTGTGTGGGGTGTGTAGTTCATCGCCTATTTTTTTAACACCAATTATACTGCGCGTGGTTGGCCCATTTTATTTGTTGCGGTGTCAGTATAGGACACAATCACGAGGTGATATAAAATCTTATCAAAAACGGATAAATAGGTGATTATAAAAAATAAAAAATTGAGGTCGAAATTTTTACCAATTGCGAGAATAACGCGAATAATTTCCCGTCCTACTGGTGGGACGATCGGACGACGCGACGGCTGGTAGGACGAACGTACGTTCAAATATTGAGAACCGCTGGTCAGATTCAATTGTTGTCGTCAAGAATGCGAGGACAGGGGTCGAATCGTTCCGGTCAGGCGCGCGGTGGTGACGATTTTTGCGGCTCAATGTTTCAAATTTAGAACACGTTTGAATTTAGAACACGTTTGAATTTAGAACACTTATTGTTGGGTTTTTTAAAACAGAATGATCACACCACACAAAATTGATGGTGAAAAACCACCACACAAAAACGAACATTCGGCGATATAGCCGAATACGAATATCCGGTAAACCTGCCGAATGTGCCGAATACAGAATATAAAACGAATATTCGGGCCATCCCTAGTTACTAAAACCTACTCCTTATCTGACTATCTTAATACCATATCTCATCTGTAAAAAAACCAGTGAAACGACGAGGAAGAAGCGGAAGAAGCGCTATTTTTTATTAGGTACCTATATGAAAAAACAAACACAAAGCCAAAAAAATAGTTTCATCAAAGAAGTTCAAAAAAAGAATACAAACACGATCGTCAAAAAACACATTAATCAATTTGAAATAAGAACGGATTTGAATGCGGACCGCACACGTCGCAAATACGGGCAATCTGCGATCTGGCACGTACACAGATTAGCAGTAGTTTGTATTGTCACACGAGACCAATAAGGTGGGAAAGTATTATTTTATAAATTTGAAGTTAAATTTATCCCACCAAAAATGAGTTTAGAGGACAATTGACTCCTGTTTTATGTGCTATTTCACGAGAAGAGTCCTGTAAACATTGTTCCGTACCTACCTAGTTTATTGGTGAAAATGGGATTCATATCTACGATCAGTCACGTAATTATAATTTAACATTATTTATTTGTTGCTTTAGCGTAGGTAGGTACTAGCAAAAAGCACAGCTTAGTAAAGGCTCGCAAGCTTTATTTTGATGTGTAACATCTTTCATATCGATCAATCTGATGGAGTGATTTTTTGAAAAAGAACTTAAAGGTGTAGCAGGAATCGCGCATTTTTCCGAGAGGTTGGCACTATCAGCGATGTTGCTTATTACCAAGGAAGCGAGAGCCCGCATTTTTCCGAGAGGTTGGCACTATCAGCCATGTCGCTTATTACCAAGGAGATTAGATGTCAGATTTTATACATCATAAATATACTGCAAGGCTCGCTCGTTTTTTTATATTTATTCAGATGTCGCCACGGGTAAAAATAGCACGCTATCCGCTGTCATTCCTTGCAATGATGACTTCCAAAAGTATTTTTGCGAGCTGATGATCCTTATATGGAAACGGCTGCACCAATTTTCACCAAACATAGCTAAGAACCATCTCGCAAACATCATCTACTTAATATGAAGGAAATTGTATTAAATCGGCCAAACTGTTTTGGTAATAAATGAAAAAGGTATTCGTTTGCAAATAAAAACACTCAATCACCCTAAATGATCCGTTCCGTAGGGGGTAAAAAGGAAGGAAAACAAAACTTTGCAGAAAATATGGGTTCCTAACCTACCTACGACGATATCCAACATTCGTTTTAGGCATTTAATATAATGCTACTAAACCTACGTAAATATAAGCAATAATACAAACCGTTTTCCACCCCGAAGGGAAGAAAACGATTATTTTAGGTCAAGCCGAGGCTAGACCTCTAGGAGATATCTATCTTACCTTCGTTTGCCCATGTCCATACAATTAACAGTTCTAGCCATGTCTTCGAGTGTGATTCGGTAGCGGGGAGGTGCGGGGAGCAGTTACCTCCCCTCCCCGCGCGCAGGTGCCGGCTGGGGTCACGCGCGTCGCTAGGAAGCAGCGCGCCTTTCTTTAGTACCTTCCGATAAGCCGGCTAGGCCTTACCGAGGTCTAGCCTCGGCTTGACCTAAAATAATCGTTTTCTTCCCTTCGGGGTGGAAAACGGTTTGTATTTGAGGTCGCCGAGGCTAGACCTCTAGGAGAAATGTTTGTTTTCTGCCGGCACTATAGTGTACTGTGACAGAATAGAGATATACTCGTACCTGATGATGGATGAATACAGAATAAGAACTTGGGGTTGACCGGTTTTTAAAAATTAATCAGTCAGTAATTAACAATTATATACAGTATGCTCATAAGCATCATCCTCCTTAGCCTTAAAATTCACAAAAGTATGCAATTGTAGGTAGAATCTACCTTTTTAGATAGGGTGAAAAATCCGTTTAATACGTTAGAATTAGGGCCTCGTGGCTTTTCCACGAACTTACAGTAAAGCTTAAATAAATTATCTGCCTCGACTACAGTTCCCTCGGCTGAGGATCTGATCCAACGGAACATTATTTTGGAAGTAGTTTGGTGCAACTGCCGATCGTGCTCCGCGAAAGGTGCTTTTAGCCAACCTGTAATTACTATTCTTGGTGCAGCTTCCACTTCCCCTCGCGTAGTTATAAATATATTTTGCGAATTATTATTATTTTCTTTGCCGAAATTTGGATCAATTGCTTCAACCATATTACCAAGCTCAAGGCAGGGTCCTCTAAACAGTCAAAATGCCACCCTGATTGCCAATGTGTAGCACGATCGGTTTTTGAGCCAAATGTCGGCCAAATCGTGACCGACTTCTCTGTTATGTGACAGTGTTGCGCGTCGATGCAGAGAAGAGTCAGATCGTGAATACGCCTACAGCAGAGGCTAAAAGAAGAAGCAAAGCCACGTGGCGGGATACTTGAAAAATTATATGATAGGAGAGTATGTTAGCTCTTAACCACTCTAACATATCTTCAATATTCCAAAATAAGGTCCTTTGCACCATGTTTAAAGATCTTTGAATAGCTATTACCCTGAGTATCTTTGTGACCAATGGATGGGAAGACAGACTTCGTTCTTGGATTGGATCAGATAAGGAGACTATCAACGATTTATGTACTAAAACCGTGGAATATACTAACTTTTTTATCCGTGATAAAAAGCCTATAAATGAAGCTAACTGTTGTTGTCGAGGATTACCGGGATTTGCCCCATTTTGTCTACACCACTCAACCCACGGCTTCCAAGCAGAACTATAAGTGAGCCATGTCGAATCTCGCCAGGCTGCTTGAAGAAGTTCGACATCATTCGGATCTAAGTTCATAGTTAGTTAGTTTACTCCACCCCGTGTCCTCCAAACCTCTAACAAAAACCTCACACATTCGGTGGGGGCCGTTTGGTTGAGAGGTTGACTAAGTGATGCCTCAGATGAAATATTTGAAACGGTGCCTCTTAAGGCTCTCCGTTTTAGGTCGGCTCTCGAAAATAGCTTCTCCCAACGAGGGACTACCATTAAATAGATCCCCAACGACTTGTTGAAGTACTGCAGCATTTGGGAATCAGAGGAGGTGGGGAAAGCCCCCCGCCAAATGAAAATGCCAGGGTCGGCTGAAGGAGTTTATGAATAGCGCTCCTACGTCCTCAACCTCTAATGACACGTAACCTACCGGCCTAGCCAAACGGCATTCGCTACCAAACGATTCTATTTCTACATTCGTAATTAAGAACACAGTTCAGTCAGATACAGTACAGCAGAACACGTGACATGTCGATAGCTTACGTCAATCTCATTCATTGTTGGCTTTTCTACTAGCATCATCGCTAATAGCCTCTAATTTGTATAAGGCCTCTGGGGCTACCTTTGAATAAGTCGTGGCAAACAGATCGACTTGAGGAATTCCGAATCTTCCCGAAGATTCGACTGGTTATTTCCTTTTTCGAATGCCAGTCTGGAAGGAGATTTCCTCTTAACCGACTGTCTGCAATCGCGCTGTAACGACCCGGAATATAAAAGGGATGAAGCGCTCCTTCTAAGCTTTCCGTCAATACTAAAAGTTCCTTTGTCGTCTCCAAAAGACCAACAAACCTCGTTCCCCTTGATTCCGGATGTACGATACCACAGTTTTGTTGTCCGACTGCGTGTACCACTATTGATTTTCCTACTTTGTGTGAGCACTGTCAATACTACAAAGAGTTCTTTGTGGTGTTTTTGCTTTGTATCCTGTTTGATCTACTGTCTACATGCTTAAATGACGATCGCCTAGATGAAACCCCCCAACCTTCGTCTGACGCACCCGTTGTCAAGAACATTGTGCATTTCTGAGGGATAATTCTGCCTGGGTTCGTTACATTTTTCAACCACCGACAGCACTCCGCTAGAGCCTGTGCAGAAACGTTGACTTTTTGAAGACAGCAATCTTGTCTCAGTTTTCGGCTCACTCTCCGTATATTTCTCGCGTCCTAGAGGACAGTCAAGTGACGCGAAACCCAGCCTGCCTATTAGCAACATACCTGTCCGCCGAGACCATGGATACTCTCTTTGAAGTTCTTGTAAGTCGTTCACTAAGCGGCTTATTTTTTTAATTCGGTAACCTCCTTTCGTTCTAATCTGTATCCCACATAATTCTAAAGAACTCTATCCGTGTTTTGGCCCTGAGGATTGTTCTGCATTTATCGACCAACTTAAGCTTTGAAGTAAATCTACCAAGTAAGATACCCGCGCCTCGAGGATCAGAGGGTCTATAAGCAAACAGAAAATTGTCTACTAGATAAACGAGCAACCATAACCAGTTCTCTCTCAGAACTCTCGCTACCCAATTGCTGACATGTGGGACACTGGACAGCCCGGAAGGGAATGAAGTCAGTTTATAAAGTTTCACTTTGAAAGCAAAAGCTAAAGTGAATTATCTTTATCGAAATGTGGAAAAAAGCCTGACTGATATCCAGTTTCACCATATTATAGTCACCCTCCTGTAGAAAGGTCTACGGAGCTGGTTGATTAACCGGAACTTCTGTGGTTTTAAACAAAAATTGAGGCGGCGAAGGTCGAAAATTTGTTGCATCTTTCGGTTTGACTTTGAAATCAAAAACATTTGCGACAGAAACCGGAACTTTCTACTACATCTGACTTTAAGCAAGGTTTTTAAATCTTCTGTCATTGCCCAAGGGAACAGTAGGTGGTGTAAAACCACCTACCAACAACAACAGTATTGAATATCCTGAGATTATCTTCAGAATTGGAGCTGATGCGCTCAATTTTTATGCCACTGTATCAGGTAATCCTTCAGTTGTCCCCCTCGAAAAAACGTCAAAAACACCTGGATTTTTTTGAAGCTGACGTTGCTCCGTCTCACGATCGGACTTATGGTCTTTCTTGGACTGGGACTCCGCAAATGACGCACCCCCGGAACGCTCTGCTTGGGTTGCTCTTCTTCTGCCGTGTCGATGGTTCTCTGTCAAATTATTTTAGACCAGTACTCTGCCACGGCTATGGAATTATGAGTGGCTTCGTAAACATCTTTCAGGGTGCAGGTGTGAAGACACTGCGTGTGCGAAAGTAGGTGCACCATCGAGAACACTAAGTCGGTTGCTTGGATTTGGATTAAATAGCCGGCTTCCGAAATAAATTACCTTTTGCTCCTTTACCGGCTCTCTTATCTGGAAACCTCCCGGCTCGAGAAGGAAGTATGGCTGATATGCCACCATGGTCTTTTATAAAGGTTGGCAGGATTTTTTCATCAAATAGGGTGGGTCTTTGATGCTGGGATTTGCTGCAAGGCAGCCTTGAAAGCGGCCATCAAAGCATCATTCTTTGTTTTGAAGGATTTTCGATGAAATTCGATAGATTTGGCTCGATGGCCACATGCAAACTGAAGCAAGGTGTCTGATGCAGTATTAATGTTTGAACCCTCTGCGAAGGCATTCATCAAGCCCTGAGCCGCCTCAGGATATTTAGCTGCCACGCCTTTGAGTTGTTCCGCCAAGGACTTCCTTTCTATCAGCAGCCTATACACAAAAAACACCATGCACGCTCCATCGATTGTGCTTCCAGATGATGACCCTCATGCTGCCTCTAGTGTAGGCAAATTTTGCCAATCGCAAACCAATTTAGACGGCTACCACGACCTTGGTGGGGGCTAACATGGGTGAGGAGTCCCTGGAAGGGGTATACTCACTCTTCTCATCTGAATCCAACTCAAAGGATGTCACGCCATTTCACGCCCACTTTTGCGCTATCGATGGCTGTTTCGGCTGTAGAGATGTGAGAGCAGCAAGGGTTTTAACGAAACCACTGTCTTATTGAAAATTTAAGTCTGGGTGGCTGAACCCCTGATCTTATTTGCTATCGCTAGAGGCCCCATGATGAGCGCCCTTGAAAACGCCCAGCTCAGCAGCTTAATTTTAATCTTCCGAAACATCTTCTCTGAAACATATGCCGCATCCGGGAAGAAAGCTTAAATCAACTCTATTGTAGGTAGGGTGAAACTCGTTCGGCATTTGAGGATCAATCTCCTCTCCAAACAATTCCTCCTTAGCCATATGTAACCAACACGTAGGTACATCTATCCGGCAGATGCTTCTGGGCCAGAAGCTATACCCGTCCTAACAGCGCGTTTTCCTCATGTTACTTTATTTCCTCCTTTTGCCTCTTCATGATACGATCACCACTCTGTGTCATGTATCACAAACAATTAAAAGAAAATTCACCAGCAGGAGGTACTTGCTCTCTCTGCAGGGTGGAGGCGAGAGACTATAAAACAGCGCGATTGCCGAGTCAAGAAGTTTAATTTAGATAAGACGGCTGCGGCTGCGGCTCGCGAGCCTTCCTTCGAGCCGACGCGCCACTCGATTTAGACGGCGAGGGCTGCGGCTGCGGCTCGTGAGCCTTCCGTTAAGCCGTCGCGCCGCTCGATTTAGACTGAGACAGCTGCGGCTGCGGCTCGTGGGCCATCGCTCATCTGCGACGGCTGCCGCTGCGGCTCGCGAGCTTTCCGTCGAGCCGTCGCGCCGCTCGATTTAGACAGAGACAGCTGCGGCTGCGGCTCGCGAGCCGTCGCTCACCTGCGACGGCTGCGGCTGCGGCTGCGGTTCGTGAGCCGTCGCTGTGGCTGAGCCATCTGGCGCGTTGTCTCACGACAATTTGCTTACAACAGTTGTTGTGAACGAACTGTGTAGCCTTATTAGGGAGCTGAACAGCTACGCCTAGGTAAAGTGGAGTGCATGAATGGAAGCTCCAAACGCGGTAGGTGAACACAAGAAACAGAAGAACTTCGTGCTCTTCACCTTTATTAGCTACGTAAAATAAGCGCTTAATAACACAGGAATTCTGAAGTAAATAGATAACTTCGTGGTACGTAAAATAAGCGCCGAATAACACAGGAATTCTGAAGTAAATAGATAACTTCGTGGTACGTAAAATAAGCGCCGAATAACACAGGAATTCTGAAGTAAATAGATAACTTCGAGGTACGTAAAATAAGCGCCGAATAACACAGGAATACCTCAATTCAATAGATAGGTACCTCGTTCCTAGTAGGTGTTAAATCGAACACAAAGTTCTACACACTCAATTTATGAAGACACGACTGAAACAAAACATATTAAATATCACTTACCGATTATCCGGTACGTGAACGAACACTACAACAGTGTTAATCAAACATAAAACCAGTGAAAAGCGTTAACTTTTAAAACACTTTTATCATGGACATGCGCACACACTCGGTAAAAATAGCGTACTAAAGAAAGGCGCGCTGCTTCCTAGCGACGCGCGTGACCCCAGCCGGCACCTGCGCGCGGGGAGGGGAGGTAACTGCTCCCCGCACCTCCCCGCTACCGAATCACACTCGAAGACATGGCTAGAACTGTTAATTGTATGGACATGGGCAAACGAAGGTAAGATAGATATCTCCTAGAGGTCTAGCCTCGGCGACCTCAAATACAAGAGATAGCATTAAGTATTTATATTTAATTTTACGATACATTTCGATTTAAGTAATATTTTACCAAATAAATATTCAAAATGAATACCAAGAAACCAGAGACTTACTGCTACTGAAATCAGAATTAACTTGTACCCGAAAAGTATCAATTTGAATTCAATTCAAAGTAGGCAATATAAATTCCGATTTTAAATTTCAATCTGCATTGAGATTCAAGTGTAAAGCGAGCTGAGTTTCGAGAAGTTCCATTTACGTGCATAATTTGAAAAACCCGAGTAGATTTCTTTGGAATTAACTTTTAAAGTTATTATTTTGGGTAAACCTGATTTTAAGGTTTTGAGGTTAATATTTATTAAGTATAATATTATTTACAGCACACTTGCTCATAAAGTGGCTCTAATTTCACCGCAATTAGACACATAATGACACCTGTAATCAAACTGTGACTTTTTCATTGCTATTATTCACAAGTGGGTTATAGATACAGTTGAACATTTACACAGAGTGTGTATTTCTGTTTTACACCTGTAATCAAACTGTGACTTTTTTATTGCTATTATTTACTAGTGAGATAAAGAGTCAGTTGAACATTTACACAGAGTGTGTATTTCTGTTTTATTATTATTTTATTGACTAGTGTGTTGAAAAACGTCGTATGATACATGTGTGTTTGATGATTACCGTCTAACGGCTCGGTTCTCAATGGCACCTCAGCGGTAATCACCAACATTACACACTAGTACCCTAATGTACTATTATATATATATATATATATTGAATGTTTTTATTCATAGCCTGTAGAATTCCGCTGTCTCCCCCGTAGAAAGCCGCCTCCATCACCGCCTTCCTTCGGTCTATCGATACCTACTCTGCGTCATCCGATTCATGCTTGCCACTCGAGAACCATTGTTCCCCAACGCAACGGATAACTGTTCTGCGTGATATTGGTAAGTGATCATAAAAAAAAAAAAAACCTTACAAGACTATGGGTAATATGGGTTACATGGGTTGGGATCTCCTCTGTTGTCTTGGATGGTTCTTCTATGGATTTCTTCGTCTGGAATGTTATTGATAGAAACTTGATAACCAATGTCAACATTATTATGAAGTTATTAAAAATTTATAGAGTGTCTTTTTAATTTTTATGTAGACAATTTAGAGGCTTGAATCGTTTTTTTTATTATTATTTTTAAACTATGATAGGCCTCTGTTTGCCCTCGAATCCCACGATCTCACCTGTTATTGGTAAGTGACGATGCGGCCGACGTTGGAGCACGAAGGTCTAGAAGGCACCTATTCACTCTAGCCTTGAAGAGACCCAGATTATAGTTTTCAGGAAAGACAGACGACGGTAGGGTATTCCACTCCTTAGCAGTTAGCAGCGAGTAGTTCCTTTTAGTCCCCGAATCACCCCAGCGTTGATTTTAAAACTTGCACATACAACCCTATTCTTTGAAACGCGTATTAATTAGCTACGCCATTTTGTCGAAAGTTCACGCTGACATTCGAGTTCGCGCGCTTTCCTGCAACCACAGATAAAGGGTTTATTTTTATAAATCTTAATTCTTTATGGCAACCGTTATATGTTTGAATAAAAAGTGGCATAGGAACATAATGCCAACATTTACATTCATGTCACACTGTTTTGGAAACGGAAGGAAGAAGTTTTTTTTGTATAATCGGTCTTGTTTTATTACGTTCGGCTTGGTTTCACAAAATTGTTTCGGTTCAGTAGTGGTTACTGAATGATCATAGACAAAGGTTTTTTTTTAAATAAGCGATTATGGTTATTTCATCCATGTTTGTTTGTATGATGGCGTATCTAAATGTGGATGAATTATTTAAATAACTACTTCGTGCTTTGCATTTTTTGTAAATGTATCTATTATGTTGTTTCCATTAGTTACATTGACTCTGTGTATTTTTATGCGACTGTTGTTTTATATTTTATGTGTTCTATTAAAATAGGTATTTATTCAGAAATGAAATAAACAGGGAAGCTAAATTTATTTTCTAATTTGACGTCCTCTTTGGAGTGGCGGGCGAGTAGCCGGCTGAGGATGCGAGTGGTATCTGGTTCGATTCTCGCTAAGCGACAAATGTTTGTATGATCTGTAAATATTACCTAGTTCCTTATCTGCGTGTTGTGATACCATGGTACTCGTAGTTCCTGATACCCACGACACAGGGAATCCTAGTGTGGGATCAGGACTATGTACGAGTATGTGACTTTTGCGTGTTATGTTATGGGTTATTTTGTATCTTCTATATTATAGTGTAAATACAATAGTCATAAAATTACTATTACAGTTACACTATAGGTAGGCATATACTTATTTAAATATACTTATTTTGCCACGTTCGAACCCCTAGTTCGATATAATATGCCATATTATTAGATATAATACCTACCATATAAGTACGATAATACCTACCATGTAAATACCTAGTACCTACCATATAAGTACTATAATACCTACCATGTGAGTACCTAATACCTACCATATAAGTACTATAATACCTACCATATAAGTACCTAATACCTACCATATAAGTACTATAATACCTACCATGTAAGTACCTAATACCTACCATACAAGTTCTATAATACCTACCATGTAAGTACCTAATACCTACACCATGTAAGTACTATAATACCTACCATGTAAGTCTAAGTATATACCCTAAAATCATATTTTCTTTTCCAAACATAATAGGTACCTACCTACTTATCTACCTTAAACTATGATTTGTAATGTATTTCTAGACCACCAGGTAAAAATATCCCAACGACAATACTATCAACATTACAACGCGTCAACGCTCACTTTGTTATATGCTGTTTACAAAAAATAGACAACCACAGACAATATGTCACTCGACGTCACTGGCCGCTAACAAAGGCACCTATTAACGTCAAAATATTTTCAAAATAAGAACGCGCGCGCCCCGTGGGCTCCTTTTTGCGAATGCCGAACCGTAAAAGTGTATTTTGGTCATTTTGAGTTTTTTTTATGTTTTGGCGCTGTTTGGCTGCTTTGTAAAGACCGTAATGGGTCCAGGTAATACGGGGCGTGATTTGTAGTGGTAAAGGAGACATGGTACCGTGTGAGCCACGTGAGATAGGCCGATAGATCTTGCCGAGCTGAACTTGGCCATATAATCCGCTTTTTATTTTTAAGTAAAAATAAAAAGACCTAAGACCCAAAAAATTACTACTGCGCATTGAAGGTCAGCGCTCATTACTCGTTACGTGACCTATAGTAGATACACATAAACGTTTTATCTATCTATCTATCTGATTAATGATGATGATGAATACTTAGACGCAAAATAAAAGTTAACGAACTCTTGCGCAAGCTGACCAACATAGGTAGGTAGGTACCTTTCTTTAGTATTCAAATTACACCTTTACCTCGTAACACGTGTTCAAATAACATACTCAAACAAATAAGGACTTACAACAGGATATGGCTGACCACTTTACATTTAAGAAAAAATGCTTCGTCCATCCTGACATCTGTCATTTTTCCCGCGCGGGAAACGTCAAAGCTTTTGGCCCATAGTAGAAAGGAAACGAACGAAAAAAAAAACTTTTTTTACTTTAAGAGCGCCCTTCCGGGTTTTGGCTAAAATATTGTTGGTTCATCCAATGCAATGTTCGAAAGAGAGGCACTGTTTAAAATGAGAGAAAGCGACAGAGCCCATGGTTGGAATACGGAAAATTCCGAAATTTAATAAAAGTTGTTCCTGGATGTTTTAATAGAAGTAGAGCTTTTTTGTGAAAGAGTAATACCTATTTCTGCCGCAAAGCAGTAGTACTCGCATTGAAGGGTATGGGTGCCGGTGATATTACAAGCACATGAGGATTTCATATTTATGTCTCAGAGTGGCGCTGTGCAATGCTACATAAGGTGCCTGACCTATGAGGTAGAGCATTGTTAAAGGCAGAGGTTACTTAACATCAAGGAAGGCCTTTGCTAGTTCCGTCATTCACGCAGTTTAATAGTTTGGTAGAATTTTAGTGTTACGTCTATACTAAACATAAGAACTGTCTTGTACCTACCTAAAATTCTGACGAAATAAATATTTTATATTTGTATTTGTAAAAAAATAATGTTGTTAATAAAGTTTGTGAATAATAATTGCCATTTAGAATCTCCATAGCATATGCGAGGTTTCTAATGCAATTTGTTTCTTACTTTTGCTATTTACGAGTACATTATGAAAGGCCGAATTTCAGGTAACATTCGTGCAAAAAAAAAATGCTAGAAAGCGAGAGGAAAGACACTTCAAAAATGTATTACAACGCCATAGTTTGTATAAAAAGTATGACCGGATTGGCCGCTCTTAACAAACATACATATCAGCTGTCAACCGCAAACTGTCCGATGCAAAAACACAATGCTACAATCTTTGTATTGTCTAAAAACAATCCTAAAACCATCATATTCTGGACCTTTTCATCCTTCAAGTCATAACTGTGGGCAGTTTCACTTATAATAGTATCTGTAACTTGACAAAGCAAAATTTTGAGCTTTTAAAATTACAACTGAAAAAACCATTCAAAGTTGAGCCGTGCTTTCAAACGTCTGAAAGTATTGTAGGGTTCTTGTTATGTCACCTATTTATAAGATTTTGTATGTCGCGTGCGGACTTGCGGAGGTGTAAGTAAACCTTTTTTTACAGTTGTTTGACAAACAATGGTACACAAACGGTTCTTTGAGTGATTGTTTGAATAAATTATCAGATTTTGGCTACCGGTGTTGCTCGAGAGGTTTAAGAGGAACTGCAGTGGGCGCATGAATGTAAACTTTTCTTAAACACGCGTTATTTTATCAATTTTTCAAGCTTTATTAACCAACGACGCAAAAACGACGGGGTGTTATAAGTTTGACGTGTCTGTGTGTGTGTGTGTGTGTGTATGTGTCTGCCTGTGGCATCGTAGCTCTGGCTAGCTTATTACGTATCTTGCAATAGCAATGCGATAGCAAGAATTGCGCAAGAATTGCGTAATAAGCTAGCCAGAGCTACGATGACACAGAAAGACACAAGGAAAGCCGAAAGGATAAACAGATTTTTTGTTTTTGTTTGAATGTTGAGTTTGTTGGGAGTGTTCTTAACTATGTTTGATCAAAATCGGTTCAGCCGTTTCATTGCACTGAGGATTTTTTTAATTTTTACAAAATTAATCACTTGTTTTAACTTGCAATGTATGTCCGGGTGGAATCCTAATGGAACTAAATTTTAAAGCAGTTAAATCCTCAACCGATTGAGCTGAAATTTGGTATACCTGTCAAGTTCTGATGACAATACAATATGATGGTGACAGCGAGCTGATCTGACGATGGAGACGGAAGGTGGACAAAGTAATACAGCTAGCAGCCAGGACAACTCTTATACCAACGAATCTTACTAACAGTCCGTGTAATCCCTTAGTCGGCTTTTACGACATCCACGGGAGGTGACGGAGGAGTCTGTTAAATAATAGACAACAATGTTAAATAATTACTTAGTACAATCAATAAACAAGCCTATAAATATTATCTCCCCAAATAAACACTGCGTATTGTTTCAACCCCTATGCACCCTTGTTTTATCCGCAACAACCACAGAAGCTATAATCTCTTAAATTTATTAACCCACCCCCCACAATAAAACAATCAGCGTGGTTACACATCCTCTGAGCAGATAAACACCCCTGTTTACACCCTCTCGAGGGATGAATTTGGTTATTTATTCTATTATTCTGATAAGCTGGGGTTTATTCGTCAAATCGTTTAGCTACTGGGGGTTAGTGAAAAAATGAAATACATGCCTTTAACTTATTTTTTTTTTTATTTCGAGAATGACCGTACAATCAGATGGCCCAGCTGTAACGTATGCCTTTAAGAATGCATTACCTCATAGGTCACGTCCACCTAGGACGCGCCCTATGCGGCATTGCACTGCGTCCGCCACCCTGAGACATATAGATGGAAAGTTTAATATGCCTGTAATTTCACCGGCACCCATACCCTTCAAACCGGAACTATATATTCTGTGCCGGAACACAGCAATTCGAGCACTATTGCTTTGCGGCAGAAATAGGTATGGAGGTAGTACTTCCTCGGACGAACTCTCTCACAAAAAAGCTCTACTGTCTATCAGACTTTCAGTGACGGCATTTTTTTTTTTGTGTAACGTCTTTTCTCTCGCTTTCCTGCAATCTGTGGGAGTGATTTCGTGAAAAGGGACGGAAGTGTGTAGCAGGAATCGCGCATTTTTCCGAGAGGTTGGTAGGTACTATCAGCCATGTTGCTTATTACCAAGGAGGTGAGATGTCAGATGTTACACATCATATGTGACTACTGTACTCGTGTATCGCTCGTTTTTAGGGTTCCGTACCTCAAAAGGTAAAACGGAACCAATATAGGATCACTTTGTTGTCCGTCTGTCTATCAAGACCCTTTTTCTTATGAACGCGTAGAGGTATCAAGCTGAAATTCATATCAAATACTCAGGTCTACTGTCTTTTGAAGCTGTGAAAATATCAAACTTCTAAGCCCACGCAATCAAAAGATACAGCCGGTTTATGCTGCAAATTTTCGACACTCGCAAGGGAATCAAAACCTACAGGGTACTTCCCGTGAACTGAGAATCTTGAAATTTGGTACGAAGCAACGTCTTACAGCACAGATAAAGGAAAAACTGCGAAAAGCATAATTTTTTAGTTAAATCATGTAATAAATATATTTTTCATAATTTTAAACTTACTAATACCCCTTTCCTCATGATGATTTCATTTAGCAATAAAAATACCATAACTTTTACTTATATACCTATAGGTTTGTACGGAACACTCGATGCGCGAGTCCGACTCGCATTTGGCCGGTTTTTTTAAATGTAGATACTAGTAAGTGACCGAACGAGACCACACGATGTATCATTTAGGTATCGAAAAATTTGTATGAATTGAGTTAGTTTACAAAAGAGGCAAGCATGAAGATGATATTGAAAGGAGAGTAAATTATGAAAACCAAGTGAATGGGGCACTTCACGCCTTTATGAGCAGTCGGAACGTATCCAAACAGGCACGACTGGCCGTGCATAGAGGGGTGTTAGTGCCGACACTAATGTATGGTAGCGAAAGTTGGGTATGGCAGAAGAAACATGAAAGTGAATAAATGCAATGGAGATGAGAGCTTTGAGAAGTATGTGTGGAGTGACTTTGAGAGATAGAATAAGGGATAGTGTGATAAGAGAGCGTTGTGAAATTAAAGAAGACGTAGTGACTAGGATTGAGAAGGGTTGGTTAGATGGTTTGGGCATTTAGAAAGGATGGACGGTAGTAGGCTGACGAAACGGGTACATAAGACGAGCGTGAATGGGACAGTGGGAAGGGGAAGACCTCGGCGAACGTATTCAGACCAGATCGGAGACGTTATGGAAAAAGGCCAGGTCAAGAGTATGACTACGACGAGCATTTATGAAGAATGTGATGAGAGTGAATGAAGCAAAAGAGGTGTGTCAGGTCAGAATCCTAGCAAGTGGAAATCCGTGGTCCCTGCCTACCCCTCTGCGAAACAGACGTGAGTTTATGTATGTATTTAATGTATGTATTGAGTTAGGTATTTTTTGGGGGACCTTTTGACCCCCTCGCTTAAAAACCCCTGAACCGATCAAGCTCATGTACGAACTTAAAAATTCTATTCACATAGCCTACATACCTACAAATTTTCATCTGCAGTTACCGTCGGAGAAACACACATACAAACATACATTCAAACGACGCATCCTGCAATAGGGCTCAGATACCTAACATAGCTCGCAATTTTTATTATGAGGCGTGTATATAATGATCAAACCCCCTTAACACAAAGATGTAGTTATAGGTAAACGGATAGTCAAACTTATTTTCAATTTAAAAGCCGCAACGTTGCAACGTTCCATCAATCCATAGACAACTTTTTTTCCTCATCGCATTGGCAAAAAAAGGAAAGCGCAGACTTTCATCCTACCGCGCACAAAATGGCCACAGAGTATAAAATGGTAACAATGGCGAAATCACAAATTACTCGTACAATTTACATAGAAAAAGTGACAAGTTACGAAGCGGAACATTTGTTAGCCCATTGTATTGTAAAGTATTATATCTTTTAGGGTTGTGACAGAATTGTAGTGCTAGTCTTGTTTTCAATGAGGGGTTTTCACGGCCGTTTCACATCATGCTTATAGCCTTGAAAATAGATGGCGCCAGCTCTGTACTTAACTGTCAAAATAAGGTGAAATGTCAAAGTCGTAGTGTAATGTACGTAGTGATATAGTTTCGTGGTATTTTGTTACTATCACACAACATACAACGCGTATTAAATTTGTTAATTTTGACAACCATAGTTGAGTCAGCGCCATCTATCGAGCCAATCGAACAATTTTTTTTTTCGAAAATTAAAAGCTCTCATTCCTGTAGTCTTTAAATCTTACAAAACTTACAGCTTACAGTGTGTGTCAAAGATAGCCGCTCATCTTCATCATCAACAGCCCTCATGTACCGATGCTGCTCTTATGATGATGATGTTGGTATGTGTGATTTGTATTGCTTGACATCTTGTTTTGTTTTGATATATTTTTGTGTCCTTTTTTCAATCTTTTTAATCAATTTATATAAAATTCTTGCGTGTCTAACTGTCTGACTATCAACGCACAGCCTAAACCGTAAGTCCTAGAGACATGAAATTTGGAGGGTGCATTCCTTTCGTGGTTTAGCGGTGCACTATAAAAGTAATTTTCAAAATTCACACCCTAAGTGGGTGCAGCGGGGCGTTGAAATTTGTAATGAAAAATCTACGCGGACGAAGTCGTGGGCGTTCCACTAGTGACATGATATGATCAAACACATTTGTTTTAAAATCTAACATAATTTAAGTTGGTAGAAACTTAGAAAATTAAGAAATTACAGCTCAATTCAAGCAAAGATCCCTCAATCTAGTTGTACGGAATAACGTGAACGGTTCTGGTTTTATTTTGGTAATAACGTCTAAAATTCATTTAATTTGTAACTTTCAAGGTTCAAGAGACAAGACACAAGAGTCTCAGAAAGTTGTTAGGTATCTTTTCAGTCCCTGTCTCGACTCGAGATTCCCGAAGAAACCCTACATACAGCTTGTCCCATCCCTATCATCCTGACGCTCCACCCTATTTATATTTATACATTTTACGTATTTGGTGTGTACTAACAAGATGTTTACGCGCGGCCGCCTCGTGTCAAAGTGTCCGCCGAAACATTGAATGGCCTTTATAAACTTTTTGCGACCATAGACATTTTTTTCTTTTCGGCAAGAGGCGTTTGACATACATCCAAACAGTGCGGTAGGTAACGCTTTGTTACCATTCTGACTTTCTGTAATCGGATTTTGAATTGTGAATTAATAAGATGGAAAATTGTCATTTAGATTCTGAAATTGGATTTTAAAGTAACCTTGTGTTGGAATGGTTTTAATGCGTCACTGAATTTTGATTGCATAAGCGTTGAATCAATTCTATAGGTAATTTTCAAAGCTTTTGAAATTGACTCCACTTATTTAGATAATACCTTGTAAAACCTTAACAGACAAAATAATAAAGGCGTGGATATAATGTGAAATGTGGAGCATTAAAACCTTTTTTCTCCACGATCTTTGTAGAACAATCTACAAAAAAACATATATATAATATGTTAATCTACATCATAAAAAGCAATTCTCTTGGTTTTAAAAAATTGGAAATATAATTTGAAGTGTAAGAAATAAATTTGCAAAGTAAAAAATTTGATTAGAAAATTTGAGAAGTAAGCAAATTTGCTCTGTTTTCGTAGTTACAACCTTCGACCAAAGTAAAATAAATGGACTGGCCTTATCCATACAAAACGTCCGTGAAAAATAAGACAATTCGGATTTAGGGTACGGTCAACAAATAAACTATCTATCTATCTATCTATGTATCTATCTATCCAGCCACTTCTGAGTAAAGGCCTCTTCTCTATAGCGCCACTCCTGGCGGTCTTGTAAATAAACTAGGTGGAATTAAATTATTGAACTTCTTAAAAACTGTATTTTTTTAATACTTAATACTTTAACAGATGCAATGTGTTTTCTAAAGTTATTTCAGTAGGTTTATAGTACAAAAAATCGCCGAAAAAAATGCAATTATTGAATGAAACTTTTACAAAAATACATGGTTCCCTTCTGTTTTATGTAGTTACGTATCTATTTTTCAGCTCTCAAACATACACAATATAAATCAATAGAAAAGCAAGTCCACCTAAGGTCATCAGCTCAATCAATTTGTGAAAAATATATTTTTTCATCACTCAATAAACTAAGAAAATATCATAAAAATCGTACGGAAACATAAATGTATAAAAATTCCAGTATTTAAGAGACTGCAGAGTGCAGTTTTAAGAATTTTGCACAATGAGTTTTTTTATACTACTTGGAATGACAGATCAAGAAGATGGCCCACCTGATGTTAAGTGGTACCCTCTGCCTATGAACAGTGCATTACCTCAGGTCACGTCCACCTAGGACGCGCCCTATGTGGCATTCCACTGCGCCCGCCACCCTGAAACATAAAGATGAAAAGTCCCATGTGGCCGTAATTTCATCGGCACCCTTACCCTTCAAACCGGAACACAGCAATGCGAGCACTACTGCTTTGCGGCAGAAACAGGTATGGTGGTAGTACTTCCCCGGACGAACTCTTTCACAAAAAAGCTCTACTACTACTAACCGTTTTTTGGCGTATAGAATTCATTGTGTAGAAAATGATCAGAGCTAATACGGGAAAATGTATTCCACTTCCAAAAGTCGTCTGTTCTTGCTCGTCTTATGACTTCTATCCATTTTTGTTTACCTTAGATTTTTTTTGGAAAGCTATAAGGTTAATTAACATGCCATTACATATTATATGCAATTACCTAAAACGACGTGCTTAGCAATGTTTTGACGTAAATAATGCAAATTACAATTCTAAATCAATACGATACCCCTTAGGCATCAGATTTTTTTGCAGTCTGTACCGGACCATCCGTCATGCGTGAAGTCTTGTCAAATATTTCGTCGCTGTAGTTGGAAAACTAAATAAGTAATAACAACAACAAAACCAACATCGCGAGAAAAACGCGATTTACTGTTTTATTGCGTCAAAAATGGCAATAACTTTTTTATCGTAACTAATTTTTCAGTTCGTGTTTTGATATGTTATAGATTGGTACTGTATCTATTTTCGAATTTAATGATAATACATTTTAGTTCTTTTGATTAAGAGAAAAAAATAAAAAAACAACTATGTATTTTTCCCTCGCCAAAGTTTTGAATAATTGAAATGATCTATTATTTACTTTAAAAACTTTCGTGAATCATATCAATTATATGTCGGTGCTTACATCGATTTAACGGTACGTGAAAATTTCCCGTTTTTATAATATAATTATTATTTACTTATTTGAATATGACAATCCTATCCATGGGTATAGATTTATATAATATTAAAATACATTTTAAAATAAAACCAACTTATAATCATTTCTTTTTATCAAGACTGAATATTAGAAAACTACTGAAACACCTACATTATTTTAGCAGACTTATAAATTCAAAGTAAGTGACATAACAAACTTATCATACGACTAATGCTTATAAAATCAACAAAATGAAAAAAAATTGTGGAACACAATAATTCTAAGTATCAAAAAGAAAAAGGTATGTTGACTAAAATTAAAACTATCTACGAGTATAAACTTGTGTCTGTTAACTTTCATTCAGAGTGGGGAACATTGAGATAATGTCCTGGGGCGTAGTCCTCCTTGTCGCTCGTCCTCTAGAGCAAGACGTGTCCATCGACATGTATGGGCCATCATAACCATGCAATAAAGTCGATTTCGCAAAATGTGTTAGTTATGTAGTTTTCCTACCACACGACGATTTATAAGTTTTTTATCAATTGATGAAAATTATATTACAAAACCTTTACATACGAATTAAATGCTATGCCTGAAGCTTTATTTGTATTTCTTGTGTTGTTTGCACTTGCAGAAAAGCACAGGAAGGCATTGTATTACCAAGGTATCTAATTTTGGTATTTTTCAGCATAGCTGTCACTCGTTGCCGTGACAAAGACTGACTGAAGCGAAGTATACTAGCTAGGTCTGTTTAGAAGCTTCAAAACTATCGTTCCCTAAGGCCCGTCCATTCATTTTATTTACGTCGATGGTTACAACCATATTTTTCTCCTAAACTATCATTCATAAGATGTTTTCATTGCCTTCAGTAATAAATAACACAAAGCCGCGGGAAACTTGGTTTTATTTTAGAAAATTGCATTCCAAATGATTTTGAAATAAAAAAAAAGTGATTGTCGCTCACTTTTATTATCGCGAGCGCTATTATGTCACTTACTAACTTAACTGAACTGAGTAAGATAGTGACAGAATTTGACGTCCATCGACGCCTTAAGAAATTATGCGTTTATAGATACCATAGGCTTTATTTCTCTAAAGATACAAGCTACGTTGTGTTGCCATGGTTAGGTATATGTGATTTCCCTTGAGAAAATAACAAAATACCTACCAACGTTATCATAGCAATTAGGTACCTACACAGGTACACTCGTAATAATCTAGCTCATAAACATCCTTTTTTCCCCTTTTTTTATCTTTTTTCTTTATAGCCTAAACAACAGGTGTTATTAAGGTTGAGTAAAATTTGGTTTTGGTGGATTTTCCACTTGAAAAATCTGTGTTCTATTAGATTCTCTCAAAAGGTGAAGGAAAGTATCGAGATATAACCGTCATTAGATACAAAAATTCGAAGACGTGACATGTTCATGAAATGGGCTAGTCCGTGGCACACTAAATCCTTCCACCACACCAGTTCTTATTGGTCACTAGACGCAAGGTGACCATTAGAAAACAAGTGACAACAAATAGTAGTAGGCATGTTTTCAGTTTGGATTTGGTTAAATACTGGATTATGGCACCTTATATACCTATAACTTATGAGTACCCACTAGCACAGAAATAATGTTATATGTTACACCGAGAACCTTTTTTTTGTAATTATTGTAGATCTATAATAAACGCTGAGCCGCAGGTAAAAACTAGTGATAAAATAAAATACTAAGGTCCGAAAAGGTTTTATATCAGAAACGACGTCAGCAGAAATTCGGTTGGACCAACTATCCAATAAAACTTTCAATAATACTGGAGAACTTAGTCAGCGGTAGAATCCAATATCGTCTTTGCCAACTGTCAAAAAACTTGGCCATAGAGAAACTGCGGGAAAGCTCTTGAAAACATGTGACGCCAATATGGCGGCGTTATTGTCTTTTTGCAAATGGTGGCTGTTTTCAGGTTATGTAAGTTAGTAGGCACTTATTAGGTACATAATGGTTTATGCAGTACTTAGGTAATTGAAATTTAGATCCTACGTAAGTACGTACCTACATCATACATGAGTAGGTATTTTTGATATTTGCTTGTTAAAACTCCTGGCTCAGAAGTGTACTAAATAAGGTACTAAAATTAGAAAAAAAAAGATATATGTCTGTCGGTCAGACGAAATAATTTAAATAAAAGCAATTTCAGAACTCAAATATACAATTTCAAAACTCATCATAGACAAGATCAACCTCATTATAACATTCGGAATTCAATTCTCCTATCGCAACATCATCATCACAAATCATCAATAAAAAATCATCCCTTCATAGGGGATGTTACACAAAAACTACCAATAACATGCGTTTAGTGGCGGAATATAGCAGCTGTTGCTTGCCGCTTTCTGTTATGAGAAAAAAAGCTGTGTTTCTATTGGTTGATATGAAATGGCGGCAACATTACTCGCATCTGTCAGTCTCATATTGTCTATGGTATGGGCAATGGGCATTAAGGTTTTATGTATACGACAAAGTGATGTTTTACGGGGTAATGTTAGGATATTTAGTAGTATAATGGCTTGCGATATTAAATATTTATTGAACATAACCAACTACCTAGTAAGATTGCTAATATTATGTACCTATAATAATATTGCTAATATTCTGTTCCACCAACATTCCAGGTTTAAATTTCTGTCAGTTTCTGACCGGGATGCATTTCAATTCAATTCAATTCAATACATTTATTTCAGGCAACAGTGAAAAATGTACATTGTACCTAGACAAAGGCCCATAGTAATATATACCTTACAACTAACATACGTAGTTTATGCAACTGTCATATAAGAAGGGGTATTAAAACACGAGAGTCTGTTTATCGCATGAGGCGAAGCCGAATGCGATAATAGGTTGACTCGAGTGTTTTAATACCTAAGTTATATGCAGTTTCATACACCACTTTATCTTCACTCATAAGAAAAATTGAAATTAAACAAAGGAAAACACGATCGGCAAAAAAAAATATGGGAAGCGCGGGAAATTAAGTTCAAACTACGCATGCGTGCACCATTTTTTCACAGTTCGAACTGCGCATGCGTGTGCCTTTTCTTAATATTCAGGCTATAACCATAGACTAGTTTAATGAATTAATAAAAAAAAGATAGCGGTACTATAATGAGTTTTATGATACAGTTGGCGGTACTATAATGAGTTTTATTCTTAATTTTATGTATATGCGTCTATAAACTGCGTCTGTATAGAACTGTATTTTACGATTTGAGTGTAGATAAAGATATTTATAACTTAAGAGGAAACACAAGGGCCGTTTTCCCATACAAACGTAGTCCCCTGTTTTCTCCCTGGATAATGCCAGAAGAGCAATTTTTTTTTCCAAAAAATCTATGGCCACCATGGCATGTCCCTATGTTTTCCTTTTTTTTCATAAATTAATTATTAAAAGAGATATGAACATTCAAAAACCTGAAAAAATGGTCAGATTTTCCGCTGTGTTTAAACATCCTGAAAACAAATTTGACTTTAAAAAAATTAGTGAAATTGTTTAAGTTTTGGAGAAGGAATCAGGGGGCTATGAATCGTTGATTTTATGGACTTTTAATAGGTATTGTCGATCCAAGCTGCAGTTGTCTCTATCACGCTCTGCGGGGGGAGGTTTAAGGTCTGCGCGACAGCAATAGATTTTACAAATACCTATTTTTATTTCTCTAGCCCTTGGTGTTTCCTCTCGTGTGATCGCCGACGCGTCGCGGCCCGGGGATCACGTGACGACGGCCCTTGAACCGCCGGAACTTCACCCCTATCGGCCAGAAGTCAGGGCTCAAGTAGATCTTCAGATCCTCCGTAGGGACCCTCACCATAAATGAGCTAAAGCCCACATTATGACGAGAATCCAACTTCACGACCCTCAACCCCACTCCGACTTTCCTCTTGACGTACTCCACCACTCTGCGGCCTTCACGTCGAAGAAGACGCGGGACACGTAGATCTGCGTAGCGGGTACCTCCGCTCGGAAGTGCTACTCACATAAAAAATACGAAATGAAGTGATACGCTTTGTCATCTCAATGTATTATAATTTAGAGTAATTCTAAGCATTTTCTTGTGTTTGTAATTAAAGGAATCGTCAATAATAAATCAGACATATGTATTAATAAGTTTTTTTTTTTTTTTTCAATACAAGCTTTTACAAAATTAGTGATCGTAACCGTGTTCTGATCAAAATGAGCCTAAACACGGCCAGTCTACTATTATCCCTCGAGGAGCTCCATTGTCCACCTTCCGTCTCCATCATCAGATCAGCTCGCTGTTACCATAATATTGCATTGTCATCGGAACTTGATAGGTATGCAAAATATCATCCCAATCGGTTGAGGATAACTGCTTTAAAATTCAGTTGCAAGATTCCACCCGTACATACATACATACATAAACACAACATTTGAATCAAGTTTTAAAAAAAACGGAAGTACTTTTAGCTTCAAAATAGCCAAATAATATGCCCTTTCTCCGGAAATAACTATTATGTTGCTTAGAATTTCTAGTTATTTTTATACCGGCCTCCATTATTTTTTGGACATCTTTAGTTGCAAGATTCCACCCGGAAATAATTGCAAGTTAATATAAAGCTTGTAAAGACTGACTTATATTTTTTGTAGTGTTTTGTTTAAAACTAGCTTAATTCTTTCAAATAAATCGTGGAAACTGCCGGATTCGTGGAAAGTGGTAGGCAATTTTTTTTTATATTTATTTATTTATTGTGATAATTAATCTTATTGTGATAATTAATCGATATTTTAGTATATTGTGTCAACAAGGATATATGCATGTTTTTTTTATTTTTCAGTCAATTTGATGAGTTTTAGTTAAGGAAATAGGACTCTGAAATGAAGTGCTTTTTGTTTTTCAGTAAAACTATGTGCGGGATTGATCATTACAAAACAAATAACGTATATAACGCAAATAACGTAATAAGTCATTGCAGATATGGTGAAGGTTGTGCGCATTGAATATATTTTTCTATTTTTAAGCCCCGACGCAAAAACGACGGGGTGTTATAAGTTTGATGTGTCTGTGTGTGTGTCTGTCTGTGGCATCGTAGCTCCCGAACGGATGAAACGATTATTATTTTTTTGTTTGATAGGTGAATTTGTCGTGGGTGTTCTTAGCTATGTTTGATCAAAATCGGTTCAGCCGTTTCATTGCGTTGAGGGTTTTTTTAATTTTTACAAAAATAATTAATTGATTTACACGTACAAGCAAGGTAGGTTAGGTACCTAATTAACAATGTGTTTTTTTTTCCTATGATGTTAAATTAGGTGCATAAAATCTTAGATCTTACATGAAACTGTGAACCCCCTCTTCCCCTATGTTAATAGTAGATTATGCACTGAGGGATAAAGCAGCGTCTTACACGTCGCGGGTGGAGTATTCAACCCTGAACGTAAAGAGGAACAAGCGAGGGAGTTATATATAGAGTCCTGAGTGAAGCGAGGGGTTCAAGCTGCCCAAGACGAAGACAGGCTTTATCCCAGAGGAGCATAATCCACTTGTCACACCTTCTGCGAGACAATATAAATTCACTGAAAATCACAGCACCAAACACCGTCTTTTGTTTCACATTCTGCGTAGTACACTCTTATTTTTTTTTTCTTTATAATTGGCGCCGCACGGCTTGTTCATTTGCCATTTTCAAGTAAGTATCTGTAGTTTCACTATATTGTATTTTCAACATATTTTGCAACATACAACGTAACACTCCTTCCAAGTCGTCAAAGTCACAGTCGAGTCATGTTTTAGTAAAACGGTGGCCAATTTTACTAAAACTTTGATAGACAATTTCCACCAATTTCAAAAGTCACGCAATTCACTTCCATTTAATTTCACTACACTTGTACTTTTTAAACGAGCTACATTAGTTAAAATGCCACCAAAATAACACAAAATAACTCAAGAAAATACTAGGAAAAGAAATAAAATAAAAGTAGACTAGACAAAGTCTCTTTTCGAAAATGGCGGGAAGAGTCCGTAGTACACTCTTGATCTGTGTTCCTTGTAACCTTTTTCTTTTTTTTTGAGTTCTGTTTATGGTGGCCAGTTCGATTTTCGAACAAACCTCTTTACAATGCCATATGGGCTCTTTTTACTTAGAGTTTTCCACAAGTTTCCACACGAATTTGACGTTCCAAATTCAAATCACTTTATTCCCTAGGGAGTTTTATGCAAGTTTATATCCCTAGGGAGATAATGCTTTACTATACGTTGAGGTTGCATGATATGTAATTGGACATTGTCGAGCAGGTGGTGTAAAAAGTATTTTACTACTATTATTTTATTCTTTATGTAACTAATTATAAATAACTATTATAATGCGCGTCATGTAAAAAGAACGCTGGCGGTCATACTTATTCATACGTTCCAGCGTTCTTTTTAAATGACGCGTACTCTACCCGGACTGTTAGTAAAATTCATTGGTATAAGATTTTTCCTGGCTGCTAGCTTATATACCTATAAGGCATAAGGAATGTGTTATTACTGGAAGAAAGCGTTAGCAGAGTCAGTCGTGGGAAGCAATGGCGGCGATGAGCTCACCACTTGCCACGTCTATTTCCCACGATGCACGATGGTGCAACCCACAGTGAAAAGAGGTCCATTAGAGGCTCTGCCTACCCTTTCGGGGGAAAAGGCGTGTGTCTGTATATGTCTGTATGTGTGAGGAGTTCCGTTGTCCACCTTCCGTCTCCATCATCAGATCAGCTCGCTGTTACTATCATATTGTATTGTCATCGGAACTCAGCTCGAATTTCAGCTCAATCGAACACCGGGAAGTTAAGTAGGTCAAATTGAACTTGTAAGATTTGATTACACCAGGACCGATGTCTAACTTTATAAAAGCATGTTACAATGATTTTAGGAAAGTTTTATATTGTAAGTACTACTATTACTAAGTAATACTACTACTAAGGTGTACTAAATATTGTAGAATTGACATGGTCTGACTGTATTCTTAAGTCTTAGAAAAGTGCCAACTATTTTCCAATATGTAAATCTCAGTTGAACACTATCGGGTTTCAAGAAAAAGACGCCAAGAGAAATGTTGATCGAATATCAAAGAAACCTTTTGCGAATCTCACTCCTGAAAAAGCTCTTGAAATAAATAATTTTCCTTTTTCTGGTCCTTATGAGAATTGTGCGGCTATAGGCCGCTCCATACAAACGGCTACTTATCCTTACTTCAATCCGCCATTTTTAGAGTTCCGTGCCCGAAGGGTAAAACGGGACCCTATTACTAAGAATCCGCTGTCCGTCCGTCTGTCACCAGGCTGTATCTCATGATAATTAGTTGAAATTTTCAATTTCTGATGCCGCTATATCAACAAATACTAAACAAGTAATTAATTTTGTAATATTTCAAAAAAAGCGGCCTAGTGCGAGTCGGACTCACCCATGAAGGGTTCCGTAGCAGCAAGTAACATAATATAAAAGTTCTTGTTGATAGTTGTAACTTTGATCGATGTTTTAATAATAGTGTATTAAAAAAAAACTACTTGCTAGATCTCGTTCAAACCAATTTTTGTTGGAAGTTTACATGGTAATGTACTTTTTTTTTTAGTTTTATCATTTTTTTTATTTTAGAAGTTACGGGTTGTTACACACATTTTTACACTTTGGAAGTGTCTCTCGCGCAAAAAATGTATATTAGAAACCTCAATATCATTTTTGAAGACCTATCCGTAGATAACCCAAACGTAAGGGTTTGATGAAAAAAAAAATTGAGTTTCAGTTCTAAGTATGGGGAACCACATTTTTTTTTTCATTTTTTTCTATTTTTGTGTGAAAATCTTTTTTTTTTTTTTTTTTTTTATACTACTTGGATGACGGAACAAGCTAGAGGCCCACCTGATGTTAAGCGGTAACCTCTGCCTATGAACAGTGCATTACCTCAAAGGTCACGTCCACCTAGGACGCACCTTATGTGGCATTGCACTGCGCCCGCCACCCTGAGACATAAAGATGAAAAGTCTCATGTGCCTGTAATTTCACCGGCACCCTTACCCTTCAAACCGGAACACAGCAATGCGAGCACTACTGCACTGCTGCTACTGCTAATCTTAATGCAGTTCACAGAATACATCTACTTACCAAGTTTCAACAGCATGGCTCTTATAGTTTCTGAATAAAGTGGCTGTGACATACACGGACAGACAGACAGACAGACAGACAGACAGACATGACGAATCTATAAGGGTTCCTTGTCTTGTTGACTACGGAACCCTAAAAACCCTCAACGCAATGAAACGGCTGAACCGATTTTGATCAAACATAGCAAAGAACACTCCTGACAAATTCACCTTTCAAACAAAGAAAAAAACTAAATCGGTTCGTCTGTTCGGGAGCTACGAGGCGACAGACAGACACACAAACACACACACACACAAACACGTCAAACTTATAACACCACGTCGTTTTTACGTCGGGGGTTAAAAAAAGATTTAACGTAAAATTATGTTCCAAATAAATAGCTAGAAGAACATAATATGATTCTTGCTCTATAATCATCAAACATTAAAATTAAATAAAAGCATAGCCCTATTTCTGCGTAACTGCCTTTCGAATATAAATACTTTATTTACGAGCTTCGACCAGACAAACTGACGTTAGACACGCAAGCTATCCCACGTGGATACTGCCGGTGCACTCTCACTGGTTGAGAGTACACCGGATAAACAAACGCAAAGGACTCTACCCGCCATTCAAACTGACGTTAGACACGCAAGCTACCCCACGTGGATACTGCCGGTGCACTCTCACTGGTTGAGAGTACACCGGATAAACAAACGCAAAGGACTCTACCCGCCATTCAAACTGACGTTAGACACGCAAGCTATCCCACGTGGATACTGCCGGTGCACTCTCACTGGTTGAGAGTACACCGGATAAACAAACGCAAAGGACTCTACCCGCCATTCAAACTGACGTTAGACACGCAAGCTACCCCACGTGGATACTGCCGGTGCACTCTCACTGGTTGAGAGTACACCGGATAAACAAACGCAAAGGACTCTACCCGCCATTCAAACTGACGTTAGACACGCAAGCTACTCCACGTGGATACTGCCGGTGCACTCTCACTGGTTGAGAGTACACCGGATAAACAAACGCAAAGGACTCTACCCGCCATTCAAACTGACGTTAGACACGCAAGCTATCCCACGTGGATACTGTCGGTGCACTCTCACTGGTTAGTAGTAAGAAGGATCATCTAATAAAGCACGCGCCGTGTTTGTTGCCCGTTTTTATTTTATTTTTTATTGAACCAACAGCGTTACAATATATTCCAAATAACAAAATATAAAACAATAAGGCCAAAAAAGGGCAAAAAAAATATGGATACTAACAAAAATGCTTATACTAGTTTTATAGAAAGGAACTGTTAGTAATAAAAGTAGTACAACGGGCAATAAACGAAAAATATGACTAAGAGAAAGTAAATAATAAAAATATAAAATATAAATTTCGCCATGCAGGCTTTGATGAGGTCAATAAGTGGGTGTGCGGGTGTGTGGGTGAGTGAGTGAGTGAGTGAGTGAGTGAGTGAGCGGGCACTCCTGCTGCTCCTCCTGATATAGGTTTGATCGCATTAGACGAGTCAATTTCTACACTAATATTATAAACAGGAAAGATTTGTATTCTTGTGTGTGTGTATGTAATGAATAAACAAAAAACCACAAAGCCGATTTCAAAAATTCTTTCACCATTGGAAAGCTACATTCACCCTGAGTGACATAGGCTACCAGGGGAGGGATAGGGGGGGGGGGGGGGCTGTTATTCATCCTGAAACTACCCGTGCGAAGCCGGGACGAGACGCTAGTAGTTTATAAGACGATTCAAAATGATCCTTGTGATTATCAGTTCAGTTCAGTTCTTGAATAAGTGCATGGCTTTTGGGAAGTGTCCTTGTGATTTCAATGAAAGAATACTTCTGAATTTAAAGGCAAAAATCTTAAGTGAACATACAAATTGCAGTAGGTAGGTACACTTATAAAAGCTATCTGGTGTTGTCACTCGACCCGGGCGGTGTCTAACCGTGATATTAACATATAAATTGATGATGTGCGCTCCGCCGCTGATAGAGCACGCAGTTCCAGATTGGCCGGAATATATTACAGGTAGAGTATCTAAACCTTTTTACGGTTTATGTTCGGTTTAATAGAGATATACCTACGTTAGGTATATTTGGTTATGTTTATTGATGTTATAAGGTTTTCAATTAAAACTCAAAAGTATTTACAAAAGACTTCAAAAAAGAGAGGTTCTCAATTCGTCTGAATCTTTTTTTAATTTTTTATGTTCCCGATTATTCGAAGACTCCTGGACCGATTTGGAAAATTGGTGAACGGTGAACGGTCTGTAAACTATGGGGCTGCCTTCTTTGAGAAACACCATAGATAATTCAGAGGGTCTGTCATTACAAGCTTTTATTTAACTTTCAATGAATGTCCGGGTGGAATATTGCAACTGAATTTTAAAGCAGTTATCCTCAACCGATTGAGATGATATTTTGCATACCTGTCAAGTTCTGATGACAATGCAATATTATGGTGACAACGAGCTGATATGATGATGGAGACGGAAGGTGGACAACGGAACTCCTCGAGAGGTTTTAGTAGACTGGCCGTGTTTAGGCTCATTTTGATCAGCGGTTACGATCAACTAATATTATAAAAGCTTGTGTTGTTTTTTTTTTTTTTACAAAATACTTATCTTATTTTGGACATAACTTCGGACTATATAAAAACAAACCATTAGCTTTTGTATTAAAGTCGTATTACCAAAAGCCGATATTTAGGCCTGAGGCCGTATGTAGACAAAGAAACATTCTATTAGCGATGTCGCTAGTAGAAAAGCCAACAATGTATGAGATTGACGTAGGATATCGAAATGTCACGTGGTCTATTGTATTGTATTACGACTGTAGAAATGGAATCGCTTGGAAGCGAATGTCACTTGGCTAGGCCGGCTGATCTAAACCCATGTTTGAACCATCTTTCGTAATGAGACCCTAGGGGTTCCATGTCAGATCCCTAAACATGCTGTCTTATTTCACAGCGTGTCTTACATTATCAATGTCCCATTAAAATAAACTAACTGAATTCTCCCTATAATGTCACGCCACAATTGAATAGCCCAGATATTTAGTTACAGATCCTCGAGTGAGGGTCTAATGTACTATATCAGACCCTCGCTCCCTGAGGAGGGCATAAAGGTCGAGTCATTTTGCAAGCGAGGATTTGGCTGTTCCAAACTTTGAGCATAGTCTGTTTAGAAAGAGAACCTTCGTGGCCAAAAGTCCTAACGGAAGATTTAATTTTATTTATTTCCGTAGATTAACAGTGATTTATACAATATCACACAATTTTTCGCACTAAGCGTTTTGATTCCACATTTGTTATGCGAACAGCTAAGGAATGGATAAAGTTGCCGTCGTCTGTCTTTCCTGAAAACTATAATATGGGTCTCTTTAACCGCTAGATTGGTTAAGTTTCTCTGGTTACACATATTTTGTAGGCTGATTCGCTCCATGTTTCTTTGGTTACAAATTGCATAAATTGCATATAGTGCATTTTTTTTCATTTTTTTTTTCAATCGCATGTTTTTATTGCGTACAAATGTATTCCATCTATGGAAAAAAATACAGGCAACACTTTAAATCATTCCGAACCATAAACTATTGAATACTTTTCTATATTTTGATAGAATCTGTGAACTGTGTTGGTGCATCAGTGAGTGTTTTGTTGACAAACTTTGAAATAAGATGTAAGTGTTCTATTTTGTTGATTTCTATGAGTGTTATATACGTATTTGCTCTTGTATTTGTTATTTGCAATCTATCTCGATGGCGAATAAGTGAATAGGTGCCTTCTAGACCTTCGTGCTCCAACGTCGGCCGCATCATCATTTACCAACAGGTGAGATCGTGGTCAAACGAGGGTCTATAATAGTTTGAAAAATAATAATTATAATATGATGTTTAAAATTAACAAAGTTATGGCCAAAAAAAGTCTATACAGCTTAAATTTAACAAAAGATTCAATTATGGATTCTACCTACGATAGGTAATAGGATAAACAAAACTTACTAGTAGCAACAAACAGATTGATCTCGATCATAAAAGGTGTGGGTGCATTGTGTATGTAGGTGTTTGTGTATGCTAGTGTGAATGTATGTGTATGTGCGTGGGTGTGAATGTATTTGTATGTTCGTAAGACCAGCGCAGGTTGTTTATAACCTGCATATGCTGAGTTAAGGACTTTTTTGTAACAGCAATTCTGGCTTAGATATTGTATATTTTATTTTTAAAATCGGTGTTGCTACAAATAAAAAAATAAAAATAAAAAAATTGTGAACTAGCGTTCCGATTTCTGGTTGTTCAGCTAGTTTATTTCTGTCAGCATTTTGAATCATAAACTAAAGAAATAGTTAAAGTTGTAAAAGGATCAAAACGGAACAGACGCGCTGTTGTATTGCCCGCTAATAAAAAAAGTAATTAGGCACAGCTGTGCCCTCCAATCCCACGACGGGTCTCTCTCTGAACAGACTCTACGTGCTCTTAATCGGTTTGAAAAATATTGTAAGGAAACCGGCATTTCCTAGAACCAACAATTCAAAGACCAGTGCATAAAAGGAAGACCGAGATGCACCGTATCCTTTCACCACACTGATTATTTCAGCACTGGTCACTATTATAGGTCACTAGTAGAAGAGCTATTTGTGAATAACTTCGTCCGGGGAAGTACTACCACCATACCCATTTCTGCCGCATTTCTCGTGTTCCAGTTTATAGGGTGCCGGTGAAATTACAGGCATATGAGACAATACAAATTTGTCTCAGGGTGACGGACGCAGTGCAATGCAACGTAGGGCGCGTCCTAGGTGGACATGACCTATGCGATAATGCATTGTAATAGGCAGACTGCACCGCTTAACATCAGGTGGGCCATCTGCTTGTCTCGTATTTTTTTTTTATCATATGGTCCTGTTAAAAATAGCTTAAAAATGAGGCTAGAAAATACCTTAATAGTGAAAAGTAGTTTGAGATTTCTAAACGAATCTCTGTGCTTTTTAGAAGTTATTTTTTTTGCTAGTAATCTCTCCCGCTCCGCTCCCGTCTCCGCTCTCACTAACGCCCCACCCAGCCCAATAGGGGAGATGTGTTTAATTTGTGATACTGCCGGCTAATTGTATCCCACTTGTCCCAGTTGTGGGTACAATGCGTGGGATGATTTATTAGTTCTATCAATTGGGTAAAAACTTTCTTATTAGGTTATAGGCGTATGGCATGGGTTATTGACAACTAGCAGCGCCCCGCGATTTCACCCGCGTAAGTCTCGATCCCGTGGGAATATCGGGATAAAAATGTGCCTATGTGTTATTCCGGGAGTCCAGTTATCTTCATTCCAAATTTCATGCAAATCCGTTCAGCCGTTTCAGCGTGAAGAAGTAACAAACACACACACAAACTTTCGCATTTATAATATAAGTGGGATGGATCGGTATATCACTGGTTGTTTCTTGGTAGCCCTGTGTCAGGTCAGTGACCTGGTTGAGGTATCACGTCACGGATGCTATTGAACACAAAAACGTACTATATCGCGGTTTTATCGCTGAAAGCGATCTCTTTCAGACAACCGTCGCATGGAGAGGCCAGTAGGCCATCAGTGCGCTTAGTATTAATATAATAAATTAGATCATTGACTAGAGGAAGTCTTCTTGGCTTTTATTTTGCGTCGGGCATGTTCGCCGGCGCGCACGTAGACAGCTCCCGGCGATCCTGCGCGCGCGCAGCCGCGCTGCGCAGGCTGCGCACGCGCCGCAATAGCCTCCAGGGCGTGGTAGCGACAGGCCAGGAGGGCGATTCTCGGATTGTAGACATTGATGTCGAATAGAGATATATCGAAACAAGATGGCGAACGTCGAGATTTTATTCAAGATTCGCCATCTTGTTTCGACATATCTATCCGACATCAATGTCTACAATCCGAGAATCGCCCTCCAGATGCCCACCTCACTACCTAGAGCAAGATGCATTCAGTTACTGCCAATTACACACATATAAAATAGTCGCGTGACTGACTGACTGACTATCATCGCACAACCTAAACCATAAGTCCTACAGACCTGAAAGCATGCCTTTTGTGGTCTAGGGATGCACTGAGTGCAGCGGGGTGTTTAAGTTTGTATGGAAAAGTAGACGCGGATGAAGTCGCGGGCATTCCACTAGTTACATATATAATATTTCTGAGTGCGTTTTGGCCTAGTAGTTAAGCTAATAATAAGAATAATAGTTAAGCTATCTCTAGTTGTAGGTTAGTAACAATATATTCATAAATGCTTTGTTACTAACCAAAATATGGATCTGCGTTTTGTTTTTTAGGGTTCCGTACCCAAAGGGTAAAACGTAACCCTATTACTAAGGCTTGGCTGTCCGTCTGTCTGTCTGTCTGTCTGTCTGTGTTTCTGTCTGTCTGTCTGTCTGTCGGTCTGTCCGTACGTCTGTCACCAGGCTGTAATTTTTCGTAATAGTTCTCATGAACCGTAATAGTTACTGTTGAAATTTTCACAGATGATGTATTTTTGTTGCTGCTATAACAACAAATAGTAAAAAACAGAATAAAATAAATATTTAAGGGTGCTCCAATACAACAAACGCGATTTGTTTGCTGTTTTTATAGACAATGCTACGGAAGCCATCGTGCGCGAGTCCGACTCGCACTTGGCCGGTATTTTTTTAAAACTTTTTTTCACCTGTCCCTTTGCATACCTGTCAAGTTCCGATGACAATAAGTACATTGACAGCGAGCTGATCTGATGATGGAGACGGAAGGATTCAATCGGCCTATTTGAAAGAAACGTCGTAATTTTTATTTAATTATATTTTTATTTATTTTTTGAGTTATTTCGTGTTATTTTGGTGGAATTTTAACCGATGATGTAACTTGGATAAATGGCACATGTGTGATGTAAGTAGTTACAATTTAAGTGTATTTAAGTATTTTAAAGTGCCTGTCTTTTCAAAATCGTGGTTTTTTTCTTGTAAAAACCCGTTTTTTCTGCCACTATTTAAACTGGGTTATGACTTGAAAGAGATCTTGACGACTTGACTATAAAAAATAAATTGATATCACTTGATATTGGTGAAATTGCTTGGAACACTCCTCAGAAGTCATTACAAGATCAGAAGAAGGAGACGGAAGGTGGGCAACGGAACTCCGCGATGGATAATAGGAGACTGGCCGTGTTTAGGCTCATTTTGATCAGCAAACGGTTCTGTTCACTAATTTAATAAAAGCTTGGTTTTAAAAACTTATTCTGAGTACTATACTTAATGTAATTTTGGTGGCATTTTAACCGGTGTAGCTTACTTGAATATAAATATATTGTCTTTTCAGTTAATTTTCTGAGGAATACTCCAAGCAGTATCGCCAATGTTAAGTAATATTATTGAAATAAAATTATATGTCACTAGCGACTCATCCCGTCTTCGCACGGGTAGTTTCAGGATGAAAAATAGCCCCCCCCCCTCCTATCCCCCCCTCAGGGTGGATGTAGCTTTCCAATGGTGAAAAATTTTTTGAAATCGGCACTGTAGCTTTTGAGTTTATTCATTACAAACATACACACACACAAAAATACGAATCTTTCCTCTTTATAATATTAGTGTAGATAAAATTAAGTCAAGCCGTCAAGAGTGTCCGTCAAGTCATAAATCAGTTTAAAACGGTGGCAGAATAACCAAGTTTTTGTGGGACAAAATCCACCATTTCGAAAAGACACGCAATACACTTATATTTACTTTAACTACACCACACACATGTGCTCTTTATCTTAGCTATACACAGGTTACCATTTTTTCCCTTAATCATTACTGTCCCGCTGCTGGGCAATTGTCTCTCCCATATTCTTCCACTTATCCCTGTCTTAGGAAGTCTCCCACCATTCCTTCTCAAAATTCACAAGACGCTTTCTTGGCTGACCCCGAGGTCGCGGTCCTTCAGGTTTAAAACTATTTATCAGATATAAATCGAAAAAACACTATAAAATAAGAAATAAAATGATGGGTTGACTCAGTATAAGATGCGCGAGAAAAAACACAACGGACTTCACTTCGATTTAACAATTTTACTCCCTATTTTTCTGATTTGCTAAGTCCATGATAATAGCGGGTTGCTTCTTCTTCTTCTTCTTTTTATAATAGCATCTGAGGAGTGCTCCAAACAATTTCGCCAATTTCAAGTGATATTAATTTTTAATATAATTAGCCATGTCGTCAAGAGTCTCCATCAAGTCATAACCCAGTTTAAATAGAGGCAGAAAAACCGAGTTTTTACAGGAAAAAACCACCATTTCGAATAGACACTTGAATTTCACTAGGTACATCACACATGTGCTATTTATCCAAGTTACACCGGTTAAAATGCCACCAAAATTACACGAAATAACTCAAAAATCACATTCAAATATAATTAAATAAAAATGACGACGTTTGTTTCAAAAAATGGCAGATTGAATCGACGTTTCTTTCAATAATGACAGATTTATTTTAGCCACCAAAACTCCCACAATCTTTAAATTACATACTGTCACTGTCAACGTATAAACAAATTGAGAATCAATTTTCTTAATCCTTGTATCCTGGCAACGGCACGGGTAGCATCGCTCCCAAAGTATTCGGTTTCATGTAACGTTTGAAAAAAGAACCCGTCAAGTGTGAGATAAGGAGTTTGTGCTAGGGTTCCGTGGTGAAACAAATGAAACAGCTACACGAAAAAAAATACACGAAAAATTACACATATACTTAGGTTACACAATTACAATTACAAAATTACACATAGATAGACTTTTCTCCGAAGGGGGGTAGGCAGAGCCTCAATATGCCTCTTTTCACAGTGGGTTGCACCATTGTGGAATATAGACGTGACAAGTGGTGAGCTCATCGCCGCCATTGCTCTCCAAGATTGACTCAAAATTACACGAGTCTAAAAAAACAACGTCGCTTTCCGCGTCTGTTTGTTTGTTCGCTTTATTCTTATAAACTGCGCAACGGATTTTGATAAGGTTTTTTCTTTCATTTAGATAATTTATTCTAGAAGGTTTATTAACGTAAAAAAAACAATTAATAACGTAAATGTCAAAGTTACAATGTTTAGATGTTTGTTGTTCAATCAGGCCAAAACAGCGGAACCGATTTCGATGATATTTGGTACAAACTTACACCTATGACCTGGATTGAGTTAAAGCACAGAATAAATAATAGTACGTAAATGGTTTAATGTCGTAATGCTAGTTTTTATCCCGAAATTTCGCAAGTGGAGCCGCACGGGTTCTAGTATGTTATAAGAAGAAAATGATTAATTATATAAGTTTTTGAATACCTATAAAATCCACCGATTCGAAAACACACGCAATCACATAATATAATATACCTACCTATTAACATAAACCTTTATTTAACTACACCACACATGTGCTGTTTATCACAGTTTAAGTAATAGTCTTTATCTAAGTAACACTGGTTACTGGTTAAAATGCCACCAAAATTACACGATGTATAGAAAAAACAATAAAATTTTATAAATTAATATTTCAACGTTTCTTTTCAAAAATGGCGGATTCAGTAACAATGTAATTCCTATTCTATAGAGTATTTAAAACAACAAAATCAAAAAGACCAGCATCTTCTCACACATAATTACAAAACCCTAAGCCCTCCTCACACTTGACCATCCTTAACTACCCAATAAAAAGAAGCCTTAAAGATATAGCTATAGGTACCAACCTTCTTTATTACTCACCGATAACAAACTAATCTCCTTACTTTACCACGAGGATATTTAAAAAACAATAAAGCCCTGCTGACGGCGGCCCTCTCAGAAGCTTGGCCTTATAATAAAACAGTCTAATTTATGCCCCAGACCCTGAATCCGAAACCAATAACAGACCTACAACATTATAAGTATTTTTTTGATCACATAACCTGGCTGTATATAAAACTAGCCTTTGTCAAAAAAAAAGTCGATGATGAGGTAACGAACGGCGCACGGTCGTTCCTTTTTTAAATCGTTCGCCGCATTCGACGTGTGTGGTCCGAGTTCTCAGCTCTAACAGAAAAGCAACTTTAGATACGTGCCGATAAGTTTCAAATTTGAATGGATTACGTTTTTAAATTTTCCATGACTCTGGTATGCATTAAAATTGAAAATGTTTTTCGATGGTTAATTGGAACTGAAAGTGTACAAGGGCTTTTTCGTTCTGAAGTTTATGCCGTTCTTTGGTCTAGAAGTGATGTGTGTACGAATATTATGATTAAGGATTAAGGTTTTTTTGGTGATTTTTGCACATTAAAGATAGCGAAACTTGATTTCGCGAGAACTAGGAGACTTAACACACATGTTAGTAGTAATTGATAGTATCTCATAAATATGATCAATTTGAATTTCGCGCCTAAAGCGACAGCATCCACCTCAAGCATAAGTTTAGTAAATTTATGTCTCATGAGTCTGATAGGAGACTGTTCACGTAATAAGTGTTATAAAAGAATTGAACACAGAACTACAACATGGTACCTCATGTGAAAGTACAATATTTTAATAACATATCTGATTGCAAGTGTAAATAAGAATGTCAATGAACTAAACCCGAAACTATAAGAGCTATGCTGTTGAAACTTGGTAAGTAAATGTATTCTGTGAACCGCATTAAGATTTTGACACATGTCAGATTTTGACACAAAAATTGAAAAAAAAAACATAAAATTTTTGCGGTTTCCCATACTTAGAACAGAAATTCTTTTTTTTTTTCATCAAACCCATACGTGTCTAGGGATAGGTCTTCAAAAATGATATTGAGGTTTCTAATATTTTTTTTTCTAAACTGTATAGTTTGCGCGAGAGACGCTTCCAAAATGTTAAAATGTGTGTGTCCCCCCCCGTAACTTCTAAAATAAGAAAATGACAAAACTACAAAAAAAATATGATGTAGGTACATTACCATGTAAACTTCCACCGAAAATTGGTTTGAATGAGATCTAGTAAGTAGTTTTTTTTGAATACGTCATAAATCGTAAACCATCCAATAACTTTGATAATATGTTACTTGCTGCTACGGAACCCTTCAGGGGCGAGTACCTACGACTCGCACTTGGCCAGTTTTTTTTTTCATTTGAAATCTAATTCGATACCTACGGTAGCAATAAAATAAATTTTCAGAGATCTCACTGCCTTTTTTGTATTCATATTTCATACCTACGTAATATTGATTTATTTCGTATTATAATTCTTTACGAAAAAAAAACGACTTCTAAGTTAGATAAATCCCCAATATTTATAATATTAGTGATCGGAACCGTGTGCTGATCACAATGAGCCTAAACACGACCAGTCTATTATTATCCCTCGAGGATTTCCGTTGTCCACCTTCCGTCTCCATCATCATATCAGCTCGCTGTCACCATCATTATTGCATTGTAATAACTAGACCGTGCAAGCCGTTTCAGCACAATCGGATATCGTAAAGTCACCCTTATCGTCACCCGTGAAATACTTTTCATTGAAGAAGAAGAAGAATAATATATATTTATTTATATACAAACACATAAAAAACTTAGGATAAGAGAGGCTTATTAATGAACTTAGGCTTATTGAGTAGTTCCAATGGGCATCTCTGGTCTTCTTCATCAGTTCCACTTCACCAAATGGCATTTTCTGAATGCAAATGCCTGACTTGTTGCTGAAAATACTGAAATCGCCTATAATATTTGAGGAGTTCCCTCAACTCACACATTATCAGATCCAGATTTTTATGAAAATGGGACAAAACTGAAAGTATATCGTGTCAAATAAAAAAATATATTGCCAAAACGGTTCTCAAATGACGGAGATATGAGGTAACAAACAAAAAAAACACTCGAATTGAGAACTTCCTCTTTTTTATGAAGTCGGTTAAAAATAAAGTCTATGTCACCCGGACCATTATCAGTTTAGGTGCAATGGTGGAACATACATACATACGTAACTAGACTGAAAAACATATCCCTTCCTCAAAGCTTTTTTGTGGTCGGGTAAAAAAAATTGGTCGAACATGCTTGAAGTCTGACATGACTGAAAAATCTTATAATCACTAACATAAGTTTTTTTTACTACGTGAATGACGGAAGAACCAGATGGCCCATCTGATGTTAAGCGGTAACCTCTGCCACAACATAGGTCACATCCACCTAGGACGCAATCTATGTGGCATTGCACTGCGCCCGCCACTCTGAGACATAAAGATGAAAAGTCTCATGTGCCTGTAATTTCACCAGCCCCCTACCCTTCAAACTGGAACACAGCAATGCGAGCACTACTGCTTTGATAGTATCTTGTTCTGTCATGGCAATATGTATATAGTTAAATAGAAATTACTGTGTAACAAAAAATATAATTTAGCTTGTAATGATGCGTTCTAACATATTTTTTCGACGTGTTGTTGGCAAATGTATTTTTTAATTGTTGGCAGCACTGTATGTCTTAATATAGGATGTAATCAGACTAATTCCTAGGAGGCACATAAGATGCCATTTTGTCCTTCTAATTAAATGTTTTTAGTATAATTACAATGTTCTTAGTATTGACATGTAATTTGCTGTAAGTATTTAATGATTGCTTAGAAAATAGCAAGAATTACGTAATTGTATGTAGGTAAGTAAATAATTATGGTGGGGTGAGCTGCAGGATTCATAATCTTAAATTTGATTTTTAACTGATTAAATTATAAATATGCATGGATACTACATTATAATTACGAGGAATCACTGTACCAGAAACACGATAGGACAATATTTTCTCTACAGAAAAAAAATAAAAATAAAACGTCTAATTCTTGCCTGTATTCGTTTTTTTTTACTAAAATAGTAAATATTATTGGGTAAAAAATTAGATAAATAAAATTAATACAACAAAACCAAAGGGTTTACTGTAGGGGTTTTGTAAAACTATGCATATTTTACGAGATATTTAATAAAAACAGTTTTTGTTGTATGAAGATTTCAGCCTGTGGTTGGCGCAGTCTTAAGAGTCGATTCAAATAAGCCGTAAAGTCGCATCCCTTTCGATCTCCTATAGGTTACGTTTCGGGGAATGCTCCCAGGAAATTCACGATCTGATCCCACCATCTCCTTTACATCATAGGACGAGCAGGCGCACGGCTCGGTACCATCCTTACCTCATTAGTATACTCTCTATTGTTACTAACGTTTCAGTCCTACCTTTATAATGCAAACTGCTAAGGAGTGGAATACACTACCGTCGTCTGTCTTTCCTGAAAACTATAATCTGGGTCTGTTCAAGGCTAGAGTGATTAGGTGCCTTCTAGACCTTTACAAAGAGCACAAGTGCTCCATTATCAGCCACATCACCACTTGTCACGTCTATATCCCACAATGATGCAACCCACGGTGAAAATAGGCCCATTTGAGGCTCTGCCTATCCTTTCGGGGAAAAAGGCGTGTGTCTATACATACATACATAAACTTACGCCTGTTTCCCGGAGGGGTAGGCAGAGACCACGGATTTCCACTTGCTACGATCCTGGCACACCCTCTTGCTTCATTCACTCTCATCACATTCTTCATACATGCTCGTCGGTTAAGGGTACTCTAGACCTGGCCTTTTTCCAGAAGGTCCCCGATCTGGTCTGTATACGTTCGCCGAGGTCTCCCCCTTCTCACTGTCCCATTCACGCTCGTCTTATGTACCCGTTTCGTCAATCTACTATCGTCCATCCTTTATAAATGCCCAAACCATCTAAGCATACCTTTCTCAATCCTGGTCACTATACGTATTCTATGTACTTAATGTATGATATACAAATATTGATAATATGTAAAACAACTCACGTCTAGATCTTGCTACCTACTTTTAAGCTATGAAAGCTCTAACAAGGTGAATAAATCAATCATTATAACACCACACGTGTCTTAAAGGTGCTGTACACTATAAAAAGTTGCTTTATGTCTATAACAGCTTATAATAACCATAATTAACCTTTAATCGAAGATAATAGCTTCAGTAAATACTAAATGGTGGCTAGAAAAACTATTTAGAGTTTAGTTATTTTCCTAATAGATGGCAGCACTGTTTTTGCTTATAAAACTAAAAAGGACGTAAGGCCATGGTCAAAAAATATAAAACTTCAGAAATATTTGCACTATCTGCAAAGGCAAAATTACCAATCTTAGATTTGATTTTTAACTGACTTGCATTTTTATATTAAATTAAAAATATTCATGGATACTACATTATAATTCCGAGTATGATCACTCGAAACGACAGTATTTTCTCGATAGAAAAAATTTACAAAGTTACGTCTAATTTTTGCTTAGATTTGATTATTTATTAAAATATAGCATATTATTGGGTAAACAAAACAAAGCCGAAGGTTTACTGTAAGGGTTTTGTAAAATTATCTATATTACGACATATTCAATAAAAACAGCTTTTTCGTGCGGCGCGTTGCGTTTTTTTGTATGAAGATTTCTACCTCGGCTTGGCGCAACCTTAAGGCCTCCCTCCATAGAAAGCACTGGGGGGGGGGGGGGGGGGGTTGCGACAATCACCACGCTTGCGTACTGGTGATAATTACTTAGATGGACGCTGCTGCCCATCCCCTTGTGTAATCCCTTAGTCGGATTTGGAGCGCCAACCAGGCACAAATATTCATACAAAAAAAACGCCACGCGCCGCTCGAAAAAGCTGTTTTTATTGAATATCTCTTGAAATATAGATAATTTTAAAAAAACCCTGTTGGTGATCCCTCCATGCCTCGTTTTATTGTATTGATCTTATTTATCTAATTTTTGACCCAATAATCTGTACCATATTGACAAACATACGAATTTAGCCAAAAATAGAGGTAACTTTTGTTTCTTTTTAATCGAGAAAATTTTGTCCTGTCGTGTTTCTGTCTCGGTATTATAATGTAGTATCCATGCATATTTTTAATTTGAATATTGTACTTGATTTAGTCAGTTAAAAATCTAATCTAAGATTGGTTATTTTGCGTTATACCCCGCCTCTTCCCCCCACTCGTTGTGTCATACTATTAGGGAGGCCTATGTCCATCAGTAGACTTTTAAAGGCTGGTGGTGCAGTTGATAAAGTTTTTTATTTTATTTTTCTTATCCATTATGTTAATTTGATAAAGGTTTTACGATCGTAAAACGCTTCAGGGACGCTTCCGTCTGGTAGTGATTTGGATCAGTTGAGCTACCTTTAGATCGCTTGCAGCGGTCTTCAGGTAGCACAACTGTTTCATATGTATTTTGTACATACCTTGTATTATTATTTCTGTAAATAAATGTATATACTTTACGATCAAAGTAATATTAATCCAAAAACTATAAAAAAAATGCTAAACTAGTTTCTATAAGTGATTTGCCTGCGACGCAGGAGGCTGCGGGTTCGATACCCGCCTCGGAACAAATATTTGTGCAATCTGCAGATATTTGTTCAGGGCGTTCTGGGTATTTTCTATATATAATAAAAATATCAATCTATGTAATGTATTGTGTTAAGTATATCAGTTATCTAGTACCCACAACACAAGCTCTGCTTAGCTTGGGGCTAGATAATGTTGTGTGAACTGTCCAGCATTATTTATTTATTTGAATTAAAAAGCCTAAAAGCCTTGAAAGGCAACCCTAACGAATAATTGCACTCATGCATTAGCCTGGCAACACTGTAATTATCCTATTAAATGTGACGTGCGCTCGCGCAGCTAATAAGCGTAAAGAAGTCATATAATCAGGTTTTGCTCTGAAAATGCAAGGATCCAAGTATCTCATAAATTACTTGGGTAATTAAATGTTAACTTTAGTTACATACCCAGTAGTATAGTATGTTTTAGCGGGTGTTTTTTGCATGAATATAGGTACCTAAGTAATAAGCTACACTAAAATATAAAGAGGTTGATGTTTGTCTGTTTGTAGTGGATAAATTCAAACAAGTAATTAATTTTGTAAAAATTAAATAAAACCTCAACGCAATGAAACGGCTGAACCGATTTTGATCAAACATAGCTAAGAACCCTCCCGACTAATCCATCTATAAAACAAACAAAAAAAAACGAAATTGGTTCATCTATTCGGGAGCTCCGATGCCACAGGCAGACACACACACAGCCACACACACAGACACACACACACAGCAACACACCCAGCCACACACCTACACACACGCAGACGCACACATACACACACTCACAGACACACACAGACACACTCACAGACACACACACACACACACACACACACAGACTCGTCAAACTTATAACACCGCGTCGTTTTTGCGTCGGGGGTTAAAAAGAATGGACCGTATTTTCAAACTCTTTTACCTAATGAAAGCTAAATTATCAGCGAACCTATCGTACATAGGTACAGCATAGACACACACCTTTTTCCTTGAAAGGGTATAGGCAGATCCCCCTCTAGGCCTATAGGCCTCTTTTCACGTGGGCTACACTATCGTTAGAAATAGACGTGCCAAGTGGTGAGCTCATCGCCGCCACTGCTTCCCACGACTGACTCTGCTAACGCTTTCATCCAGTAACAACACATTCCAAATCTTATACCAACGAATCTTACTAACGGTCCGGGTAATCCCTTAGTCGGCTTTTACGACATCCACGGGAGTAGACGTAAGGGTCTATTCTTAGGCCAGATACATCACGGACAGAAGAAAATTATGTTATACTAGCGACTCGTCCTGGCTTCACACGGGTAGTTTCAGGATGAAAAACAGCCCCTCCCCCTCCTATCCCCCCCTGGTAGCCTATGTCACTCAGGGTGAATGTAGCTTTCCAATAGTGAAAGAATTTTTGAAAACGGCACAGTAGTTTTTGATTTTATTCATTACAAACATACACACACACAAAAATACAAATCTTTCCTGGTTATAATATTAGTGTAGAAGTAGATTATACCTTTTAAATAATCAGACAATAGGTACTATTATTTATTCTATTGCAATAGCGAGATTTAAATAAATTACACAAACATAACGGAATCAGCTATTAATAAGCAAAAAAATTCATAAAATAAATATTCTAAAATATACTAACATTTTTATTTTGAAGAACAAAATCTTGTTAATTCTCCGCCGCGGCAGAATGTTTCGTTTTCTGTGTAAAAAAAACATCAAAAAATAAAATATTTTGACAGGTAACACAATGGCTGTTTCCAAAATGGTCGGCCACATGCCGCGCTAGCGCTGTTAGGGAGAGGCTATGGTTAGATTGTTAGAATGGAATTTGATAAAAGAACTAAGTTTTTTGATGGTAACATCTTCCTTCTAGCTTTCCTGCAATTTTGTAAAATTTCGTATGTTTTACGAGATATTCAATAATAGTAGATTATGCTCTAAGGGAATAAGGCAGTGTCTTACGTTACGGGCGGCATATTGAACCCTCAGGCGTAACGAGGGAGTTATATAGAGTCCTGAGTACTCCTGAGTGAAGCGAGGGGTTCAAGCTACCCAAGACCGACAGGCTTTATTCCAGAGGAGCATACTCTACTTTTCACACCTAATGCAAGACAGTAAAAATTCACTGAAAATCACAGTACGGAACACATCGTTTCACATTCTTTGTAAACACACTTTCTTCTTTTTTTTGAGTTCTGCTTACGGTGGCCAGTTTGATTTTCGAACAAACCTCTTTACAATGCCATATGGGCATTTTTTTACTAAGAGTTTTCCACGAGTTTGCACACGAATTTGACGTTCCAAATTAAAATCACTTTATTTCCTTGTAGTTTCATACAACTTTATATCACTAAAGAGATAATGCTTTACTTTACGTTGAGGTTGCATGATATGTAATTAGACATTGTCGAGCAGGTGGTGTGAAAAAACCTTTTTTTCGAGCCACGCGAGGAGGTTTTTTAGTATGAAGATTTCTGCCTATTGATTGGCACAGTCCTTAAGGACAGGTTAACAGGTATGCTCATCGATATATTATACGGTATGCTCAATATAACACAATGCGGGACTTAAGTGCAGATCTTTTAGAAAAATATCCCTCTTTACCAAATCCGCTTCAGCTTATCGCTTCTCCTCATAACATCCCTAATCCCTAACACCTTGGATACTTTCTACCACCATTGTATACCATCGTATACGTAATTAGCTCTCGGGGTGGTAAATAGTGTATTTTTTATTCTGCCCGCCATATTGATTTTGAAATGTGTGATTTAAATTTTATGTTTATTAAAATGTTTAAGGTAAAGTGTAAATTATTTTTATTGCAAATTAAAATATTTTTATACGTTATTGACAAATTTCAAATGAAATGTCAGGAACGTAGGAACTTACCTACTTGCTACTGGTAGCTTGCAATGTTTGTATGTTCAGGCACAGTTAAATAATACTATAGGTACTAGTGTTCGGGTCAAATCTTACAATTGAATTTTAAAGCAGTTATCCTCAACCGTTTAAGATGAAATTTGGCATACCTGTCTAGTTCCGATGACAATACAATATTGTGGGAACAGCGAGCTGTTCTCATGATGGAGACGGAAGGTGGACAACGGAACTCCTCGATGGATACTATTAGACTGGCCGTGTTTAGCGTCTATTCTCACCTGTTCTGTTGAGTAGTTCTGTCGGCAGAACTACTGGTTTTTTTTTCCCATTAGCTCTGTGATTTATAAGACTATGCTTTACACCTGGCTTCAATCTCAACGATTCCCACCTGTTCTGTTACGTAGTTCTGCCGATGGAAAGTAATTTACTTTAAATATGTAATAACGATTGGAATTAATAAAAAAACGCAATTTCTCTAAAAAACAAAAATTATTCGGATGTTACCGTTAATCAATTGCATTTGCCACCCTCCCTTCCAAGTTTCGATAGTGGTCCGGCGGCGTTTCGATGACAATACAATATTATGCCGACAGCGACCTGATCTGATGATGGAGACAGAAGATGGACAACGGAACTCCTCGATGGATAATAGTAAACTGACCGTGTTTAGGCTCATTTTGATCAGCACATGGTTCCGATAACTAATTTTATAAAAGCTTGTACTGAAAAAAAAAAAACTTATTGCAACTTTGAGGAAGTCCACTTTCCGTAATAAGTGCAGAACTACTGTATCGACTGAGCTGAACCAGCCGTACTTGCTGCGTGCGGAGGTACCCACAACTCCACTGTACGTGTCCCGGGTTCAATACGCCGTGAAGCCTGAAGCGGTGGTGGAGTACCTCAAGCAGAAGACAGGCCTAACCATGAGGGTCGAGCAGTTCGAGTCTCGCCATGATGTCAACTTTATTTCCTTTATGGTGAGAGTGCCTACTGACCGTCTATCGACCTTCATGAATGGAGAGTTCTGGCCGAGAGGCGTCAAGTAGGTACCTCGCAAACTGCATGGTGAAGAAGCAGTTTTTAATCACAAGATTCGTGAACAGAACTATTGGGAATTCATTTCCCATTTGTTCTGTGAAGAGAACTAATGGGGAAAAAATCCCAGTAGTACTGCCGACAGAACTACTCAACAGAACAGGTGGGAATAGGCGGTGTTTAGGCTCATTAATTAGTGTCATTTCATTTCGTGTGCTGAACACGGTTCGGCGGGGTTATTGCGTAATAGACTGACGTTTGATTTCGATGTCCAGTTTGGTATGCATTGCGCAGCGTGTTTTAAATATTTCTGTTCTTGTAAAAAAGCTAGAACAGGCTGCGCAATGAACAGCAAACTGGTAATCGACATCAAACGTCGGTCTACTACGCAATACCCTGGCCAACCACAAATTTTATAAAAGCTTGCATTGAACAAAATATTGTTCTGTGCTTGCAAGAAAGCGAGACGAAAGATGTTACACATCAAAAATTACTTTGTTACTAAGACCTTACATTATCAACGGGCTGTTAAAATATTTGCATATTTTAATGGCATAACCTGAGCACACTCTTTGCCAGAACGCTTAAAAAATCCTCGACGCTGGCGACACCTGATAGGTAATCAATTTTCCGCAAGTGCACACAAAGTACAACAATCTTGCGTTCTGCACTTAAACTTGAGTAACTTCAAGTAACTTTACTTGTCATTGTTGATTTTGACCGGAAAAAAGTATGTTTGTAAGAAACCACAGTCGTTTTCGAATCCAGTCATTAGGACCGGGCGTGTCGGATTCGGCATCTGTGGGTTCTGTGACTAATTTTGTAAGGAATCCTTTGAAATAGTAGAAAACGGCTTTATTATGTGTGGGTAAGGTCTATTTTGGTTATAGGTGTATTAAGTTTGAGGTAATGAAGCAGGTAACTAGGGCTGGGCTTTTGAGCTACGAATACGGATGGTACGAATACGGATGGAAATCATTGGACAAGAAGAAATGACACAATGAGGTATAATGCTACGTTACCGTTAGTCTAAGATCCCGATCTATCTTTAGAACCCCTCATTCTTTTCTCAGGCGAAATAATGTTCATATAAAGTATATTAAGGTTCATACAGCAGCTGATTGGTCTTATTTGGAGGATTGCTCCTCAGTTTTATGTGCTGAAAAAATATATGTCATTTATTGACCTTTTTATCCTTTTAAAGTGAACTTACAAAAATGCTCTACCTAGTCATTGACCATGTAAAAAATAATGCAGCTGTTTTCGACTGAAAATTTAATTCTTCTTCTAAACGTCTTAGAATTTTGTACTTTTTATTTGACGTAAATGTCGGCAAATACTTTATCTTCAAGTTGAACAAACGATTCTGTGACGCGACGGTTTTTCACGTGGCAAACAATTGTTTTTCGTGATTTTCACTTACTTTTCGATCTGCGAGCGCTATTCTATCACTTTCTAACTTAACCTGAATTTTAATGAGTTAGAAAGTGTCAAAATTTGGCTTTGGTATTTTCCTTAATGTTGATATCTACTTAAAAATACACTAATGTAGGTACTTCATTACATCAACGAAGCATAGTATTTTGCCATTTCAAGTGGCAGTCAAATTGACAGAACTTATAAGTAAGAACTAAGAGCAATAGCGCACTTGCGACCTGGCAGCGCGGCAACGACGCGCGGCCCGGTCGCAGGAGTTGCGATTTGCAACGCGGCCAAAACCGCGGCTACGAAAAAGAAGGGAATTAAGTATTTCATACTTATTTCACCGACCTTCAGAAATATGATGATCACAAATCACGCTGTAGTTCCACAATACGTGCGGCTGCCGCAGCTAGTGCGCGCACACTGGTGATTTAACTACAATGCAATTGATCTCAGTGGCCGCAGCGGCCAGCGACTGAACACGGGCCGCAAATGCGTCGCTTCGATCTCGCTGGCCGCTGCGGCTTGGTGTGGCCGCTGGCCGCGTGCGGCCAGGTGCGCGTGCTCTTTGGCGATTTCATACTAATGTATCTATCTCGATGGCGAATAAGTGAATAGGTGCCTTCTAGACCTTCGTGCTCCAACGTCGGCCGCATCGTCACTTACCAACAGGTTAGATCGCGGTCAAATGAGGGTCTAACATAGTTAAAAAAAAAACTTGATAGACTTTATATGCGAGTACGTCGAAACGGAGTATACTTCCATAGTTGTACGGATTAGTTACGACGTTCTCTGGATACGGAACTTGTCGCAACACTACCATACCGACTGCGTCTCGAATCGCGCCAAAATATTGACGTTCGTTTTGACAGGTCGCAGAACTGTCACCACACGTCATCTGGCCATAGACAATGGTCTGTTTACACCGTCGCGAATCGGCCTATTCGTACGACGCCTCTTTTGTGTAAACTTTTTCTCCAGGTGAGAATAATTGTTCTCATTGTAAGTTTTGTGACTTTATTTTGTCCTGTAGTTGTATTGTAATTTGTACTACTGTATTCGAACGTTACGCGTGCTATTGCACATTAATATCACACCAAACATGTATATATCTTCTGTGTTGATCAATATCAATATCGTGCGAAGGTAACTCCTATGATACCCAGACTCTTAAGAGACTGGTGGTAGCAGGAGTACCCGCTGACTCACCCACTCACCCACACACCCGCACACCCACTTATTCACCTCATCAAAGCCATAATTCTTATATTTTTATTATTTACTTTCACTTAGTCATATTTTTCCTTTCTTCAAAACTAGCATAAGCATTTTTGTTAGTACCTATCCATAATTTTTTGTAATATTTATTTAGCCCTTTTTTGGCCTTATTGTTTTGTATTTTGTTATTTGGACTTTATATATTGTAACGATGTTTGTTTACCGCAATAAAACAAAATATAAATACAATAAAATATACATAAAATCGTTGCGCGGCTGACTGACTGACTATCAACGCACAGCATATACATAAAGCTAAGTCCAAACCAACGCGATCAGACCGCCTACGCGGTGGCGTGCACGGGGGCGATCCATTGTCTTACTATTGACGCTACTGCGGACGCGGGCTGCTCGCGTCGGTCTGACCTTATAGCCTAAGTCCTAGAGACCTGAAATTTCGAGGGTACGTTCCTTTTGTGGTCTAGGGGTGCACTTAGAAAGGAATTTCAGGAATTCAACCCCTAAGGGGGTGTGTTTAAGTTGAACGAAGTCGCGGACATTCAACTTGTCTTATATAATAAAGTTATGGTTACTGTGACGATTAATAAACCAATATTACAAGTCGCAACGGCTTCGCACGGGTATGTGTCGGGATGGATTATAGTAGACTGCACTGGCTAAACACGGTCAGTCTATATTATCCATAGATAGATAGATAGAAAATTATTTCTTGCACAACTTAAAAGTACATAAAAGTAGTAAATTGTACATAGGCGAACTTAATGCTAGATAGCATTCTCTTCCAGCTAACCTTTGTGTGATGTGGAAAACAATAGTAGGTAGTGCACAACAATATGATTAAAGGATAGATTGTAGCAATGAAGATAAACTAAATATAACATATTTACTATAATAGATACAGAAATAATAAATAAACACATACAAACATATTAATAAAATAAAATAAATAAATAATGCTGGACAGTTCATACAACATTATCTAGCCCCAAGCTAAGCAGAGCTTGTATTATGGGTACTAGATAACTGATATACTTAATACAATACATAACAATTTTTTTTTTATTATACATAGAAAATACCCAGAACACCCTGAACAAATATCTGCAGACCGCACAAATATTTGTTCCGAGGCTGGAATCGAACCCGCAACCTCCTGCGTCGCAGGTGAATCTTCGCCCGCCGCGCCACAGAGGTCGTCAAATAGGTTATTCAATCGACTAATACATATATCATAGGTATACAATTATAGGTACTTACTTAGACATTAATGTCAAGAGTAATATCCATCGAGGAGTGTGGTGTCCGCCTTCCGTCTCCATGATCAGATCAGCGCGCTGTCACCATCATATTGTACTTATTGTCATCGGAACTTGACAGGTATGCAAAATTTCAGCTCACGGGAAGTAGGTGAAATTTAGCTTAAATTATTTAGTACACCGGGACAGGTGAAACTAAATAAAAGCTTGTAATAGTAGATAATGTACTATGGATTATGTAGCAGTGTCTTCGTCACGGGTGGCATATTGAAACCTGAGCGTAACGAGGGACTCATAGAGTCCTGAGTGAAGGGAGGGGTTCAAGCTGCCCAAGACGAAGACAGGCTTTATTCCAGAGGAGCATAATCCACTTGTCACACCTTCTGCAAGACAATACAAATTCACTGAAAATCACAGCACCAAGCACCGTCTTTTGTTTCATATTCTTTGAAATTGAGTTCTGCATAAAGTGGCCAGTTCGATTTTAGAACAAACCTCTTTAATATAATATGGGCATTTTTTTATTTAGAAACAAGGATAAGGTAAGGATAAGGGTGCCGGTGAAATTACAGGCACATGAGACTTTCATCTTTATGTCTCAGGGTGGCAGGCGCAGTATAATGCCACATAGGGTGTGCCCTAGGTAAACGTTACCTATGAGGTAATGCACTGTTCATAGGCAGAGGGTACCACTGAACCATACCATTCATTATCTGTGTGGACTCCACGAGTTTCTACACGAGTTTGACTTTCTTAATTTGAATCACTTTACTCCCTAGGGAGTTTCATACAAATTTACCTCACTAAAGAGGTAATGCTTTACTTAAAGTTGAGATTGCATGATATGTGTAATTGGACATTGTCGAGCAGGTGGTGTGAAAAGAAACATACCTACATAGATGAACCCTGAAAACAATTGCTGTGGTGTGTCCAGCCTATGAATAGACCCCTCCGTCTCCTCCCATGGATGTCGTAAAAGCCGGCTAAGGGATTACCCGGACTTGTTGATAAGTTTCGTTGGTATAAGATTTGTCCTGGCTGCTAGATTATTAATATAATGTGTTATTACTGGAATAAAGCGTTAGCCGAGCCAGTCGTGGGAAGCAATGGCGGCGATGAGTTCACCACTTGACACGTCTATATTCCACGATCAACCCACAGTCAAAAGAGGCCCATTGAGACTCTGCCTACCCCTTCGGGGAAGGAGGTGTGTGTCTATGTATGTATGTTATGCATGTGTGTTATGCATTATGTATGTATGTTAATTGCATGGTTGCAATCATTCAATTGACCTCTTCCATTATCCTGTGTCTACATCAACTATACAACTCTCTCTTTAGTAGTAGTAGAGCTTTTTAGGGTTCCGTAACAAAAATTACGGAACCCTTATGGATTCGTCATGTCTGTCTGTCTGTCTGTCCGTGTATGTCACCACCACTTTTTTCCGAAACTATAAGAGCTATGCTGTTGAAACTTGGTAAGTAGATGTATTCTGTGAACCGCAATAAGATTTTTACACAAAAATAAAAATAAAACAATACATTTTTGGTGTTCCCCAAAACCACTTACAACTGAAACTCAAAAAACTTTTTTCATCATACCCATACGTGTGGGGTATCTATGGATAGATCTTCAAAAATGATATTGAGGTTTCTAATATAATTTTTTTCTAAACTGAATAGTTTGCGCGAGAGACACTTCCAAAGTGGTAAAATGTGTGCCCCCCCCCCCCCCCCCCCCGAACTTCTGGTATATTACCATGTAAACTTCCATTGAAAATTGGTTTGAACGAGATCTAGTAAGTAGTTTTTTTTAAATACACTATTATTAAAACATCGATCAAAGTTACAACGAACTACAAGAACTTTTATATTATGTTACTTGCTGCTACGGAACCCTTCATGTGCGAGTCCGACTCGCTCTTGGCGCTTTTTTGTGAAAGAGTTCGTCCGGGAAAGTACTACCACCATACCTATTTCTGCCTCAAAGCAGTAGTGCTCGCATTGCTGTGTTCCGGATGGAAGGGTATGGTTGCCGGTGAAATTACAGGCACATGAGGCTTTTCATCTTTTTGTCTCAGGGTGCCACCCTGGCGTGGCAGGGCGCGGTGCAATGCCGCATAAGGTGCGTCCTAAGTGGACGTGACCTATGAGGTAATGCACTGTTCATAGGCAGAGGTTACCGCTTAACATCAGGTGAGCCATCTGCATGATCCATCATTCAAAAAGTATTTTTAAAAAACTATATGAAGTCATCCATTGCATTTCCTCAACATTCTCACGCGCAGGAGTTAGCGCATGTTTGTACCATAAATCTATTCGCCGTAAAACAACCATGTGAAATAACAAATAATAAAACTAATCAGAAAACGCAATTTAATTGCGTTTCTTGGTTTTATTACCTTTGTTTGTGAAAACGTTCGTTTTTATAACGCTGCGTTTTTATTACCGCAGGTTTGTGAAAACGTTCGTTTTTCTGATGAAGCGTTTTTATTACCGCAGGTTTGTAAAAACGTTCGTTTTTATGATGCAGCGTTTTTATTACCGCAGGTTTGTGAAAACGGAGAATTTCATAACGCTGCGTTTTTTTTACTTCTATTCAATTGTTCTATAACACTAGCTCTTTCTTAGTTGCCATGCTTGATATTCATCATCATCATCATCATCATCAGCAACAACCTTTACATGTCCAGTGCTGGACGAAAATTCCCCAATGGATGGAGGATATTTGCCATAATCGTTTTTCATAATAATTAATTATCTGTTCAAAAATATGAAAAACTACATAAAACCTGATGATAACATAATATAACATTCAAAAGTCACATACATAGTCCTGATACCACATTAGCATCTCGTCCATCGTCATCCATGTATATACCACAACACAGAAACGGAAGAGAACTTGAACGATGCAAGTTATATAACTTTTGAAACTATCATGGTTATGTACTTAATTTTCACTAGAAACGGGATATTTACCATGATTTTTGAGTTTGAAATCATGTTTTTTTTGGTTTGGGAAAATGATGCAAGTCATGTCATCAATTTTTCCGCAGTGGTAATCGAACCCGCAACCTATTGTGTCCCAGCCGGCCACTCAACCGCGCTACGGAGTTCGTCAAATAACATTTCACGTTTCATGAGAATAATAACCACATAAATTAAAAGCTTTGGACGCTAACAGTTGTACCAACAAACTATTAAACCGTTGCGTTAAAAAACCGCACCTCACGTTTATTCCCCGCAGTGCGTAATAAAAACGCTATCACCAACCGCGCCGAAGTAGTAAACCGAATAAAAATATGGCCGCAGAAACCAAAACAGTTTCATTATACAAGCAACCAGCGGACCACACACGCAGTTCATTATAACTGGATTCATAATAATTATATTCAGGGCTTATAATTTCGCGCGCTTGCCTCGCGAGCGGAAAAAAAACAAAAATTAAAACATAACTTCACGTTATTAATGTGTCAACAACTCAATTTATTGCAACGAGATGGTGCCGCCTTCAGCGCGGGAATTATCAGCCAATGACGTGCGACTTGATCACTGCGCGCGCAACATACAAAAATATTCCTATCTCTTTCTCTCACTGGAATGGCCAGCTCAAAAAAGCCTTTGGACATCCCAGCCTTTCCCTTCATTTACGCTGTTCTCGTACAAAGAGAGAGGTGAGGAAGATCTTGCTAAAGTGGTGGTTCGGAAGTAATGAGTTTTATCCAGAGATGACATTATTAATTTATGCGCGGCCATAGAGTCGTGTTTTTTTTAATCGAAGCCTGGCTGTGATTACACACGTTTCGGCCCTGGCTGTACGTGATCGCAAATTATTGTTATTTTTTAAGCCGTTGATTTAAATAATGTTCGGATGTCATGCGTTTAATCTGTATTGGAAAATTCATACCTACTTTTATTTTCATTATTGCGAATTGAGTTTTAATTTATGCAAAAAAGATTTTTCAACACACTTGCTCATAAACTGGCTCTAATTTCACCGCAATTAGGCACATAATGACACCTGTAATCAAACTTTGACTTTTTCAAAGCTATTATTCACTAGTGAGTTATAGAGACAGTTGAACATTTACACAGTGTGTATTTTTGTTTTATTATTATTTTATTGTTGTGTTGTGTGTTGAAAAACGTCGTATGATACACGTATGTATTGATGATTACCGTCCTCGGCTCTCTTAAGACCCTCACCTAACGGTCTCAATGGCGCCTCAGCGGTAATCACACTTGTACCACACTTTCTTGTTGAAATTACTCAATGTAAATTACTTACAGGTGAGATCGTAGCCAAACAAAGGTCTATCAATGTTAAAAAAAAAAAAAAACTTAAACACTTTATTCACTTATTTTTTTTATTTATATATATAGTGGTGGCCATATAATTAAGAACGCTGATATAAAGGGAAGATTTTTTCCAACTAAGATGCAAAACTAATTGTATGCATTTGTTTTTATTTCTCTCGGTATCGTAAAACATTTCCATATTACCACTGTATTCATTGATACACATGATTGGCTAAAAATCAATAGGCAAACTTTTTACACTACTTTTAAACAAAGTATTCCTTATTACTGGCTGGTCACGTAATTAAGAACGCTAAGTAGTTTATACCTTTATTCAAATTTAAATAGAGAACACTCAGTCGATTTGTTACTGTTTGTATAATTTTGGCGCCATTACGTGCTGTAAAAGATTAAAGGTGATTGCTTCTTTAGAAAAAACAATGGGAAAAAATAAAAGTTGTGATAAATCTACAAGGGAAGTAATAATAAAAAATCGCCGGAAGAATTGGTCTTATAAAAAGATAGCCGACCATCTGCAATGTTCAAAAACGATGGTTTTCCACGCTGTAAAGCATTTTGCTACGTATCAAACTACTTCGAATGTTCCACGTGTAGCTAAACAGAGAAAAACAACTCCTCGAGATGACCGAAACATCGTTCGTATGGCAAAACAAAATCCTTTTAAAGGGTCCAATGTACTTAGAAAATAATATTTTGGTGAAAACAACCCTTCAGCAATCTCAGCACGCACTATTCGAAGACGTTTGGTAGAAGAACAATTGCACGGTAGGATAGCAAGAAAGGTACCCATGTTAAAACTTTGCCACAGGCAAGCCCGGCTTGCATTTGCGAGAAAGTATGAAAACTGGACTGTGCAACAGTGGAAAAATTTACTTTTTTCTGACGAGACGAAAATAAACAGTGTATGTTCTGATGGAAAACGATATGTACGACGTCCCCCGAATACAGCATTCGACCCAAAGTACACGAAAGTTACATTAAAGCACGGTGGTGGAAATGTGAAAATTTGGGGTTGCTTTTCTGGACATGGTGTAGGACCTGTAAAGTTGATAGAAGGTAACATGGATCAGTTCCAATACAAAAATATACTGGAAGAAACAATGTTACCATACGCTGAAGACGTTCTACCGGTCATTTGGACATTCCAGCATGACAATAATCCAAAGCACACTGCACGCACCGTAAAGGAATTTCTTACAGCGCCATTAGTTTCTGTCTTAGACTGGCCCGCTAACAGTCCAGATCTAAACCCAATAGAGAATCTGTGGTTTGAAGTAAAGAAAAAGGTTTCAAATACAAAGTGTGGAAATTTAAGAGAGCTGTATGACGTTTTTTTAGAAGAATGGAACTCTATTTCTCTTGCGAAATGTCAAAAATTAATAGAGTCAATGCCTCGCCGGTGTAAAGCTGTAATTAAAAGCCGTGGATATGCTATTAACTATTAATTTTAGTTAAATATTTATTAAATTTCTTTTTATGTTTCCTGTGCTACATAATATTGTGATTTTTTAAATCTAAGTGTCATACAAAAGAATTCCCGAGCAGTTAAATAAATCGTTCTTAATTATTTGTCCAGTTTCAGTACTATTTGAATGTGTTACTTTGATAAAATCAATAAAATGTGCAAAAAATAGTTAGCGATTTCATACTTTATTCTTAAGTCAGGTTGCTCTATTAATGTGAGTATTATATAACATAACTAGTTGCTTCTCAGAAGGTACACATCTCTGTGTATGATATGATTTAAATAAAAAACTTCTAGAACTTCAAATCGTTCTTAATTATATGACCACAACTGTATATATAAAACCAACAGCGTTTAAATATATATAATCGAAATAGCATAATACAGAACAATAAGGCCAAAAAAGGGTTACACAAATTTTACACCACAATTTTACACAAAGTTTACACCAGGATAACATTGTAAAACTTAGTTAGAGGTAATTTAAATATTACAATATGCAGCCTTATCGCTGAAAAAGATATCTTTCACGCAAAAAAATGCCTCCTTTTATTACAAGCGCAAGTTTTGATGCTTATGTTTAAAAAAAAATGGTACTCAGTTATAGGTATACGGGATCTATTAGTACAATGGTTCAGCGATCTATTAGTAACTATACTTCTCAATCATGCCGTAATGGCTGAACCGATTTCCATAAAAAAAATATATATATATACTTCGACCAAAGTAAAATATTTACGTCGATGTATATATAGATAACATACAGAAGAGAACTGGCTTATACAGAGACTACTTTTTAAACCCCGACGCAAAAACGACGGGCTATTATAAGTTTGACGTGTCTGTGTGTGTGTGTCTGTCTGTCCCATCGTAGCTCCCGAACGGATAAACGGTTTTTTTTTTTTTTATTGAAAGTTGAATTTTTCGGGAGTTTTCTTAGCTATGCTTGATCAAAACCGGTTCAGCCGTTTCATAGCGTTGAGGGTTTTTTTATTTTTACAAAATTAATTACTTGTTATTAGTGTAGTGTAGGTACTACGCGAGCAAAGCTGCTAGCTTCTAATAATTGATATTACACGTATTTCTAGTTGTTTCGTAGACGTTACGTTTCGTAGACGAAAGTACGTAGTGCTACGGCGTAGCTCCTTTGATGAATATGACGATAAAATTATGTTATGCATGGCATTTATAATTGAACTAACGACTCGTCCCGGCATCGCATGGGTAGTTTCAGGATGAATAACAGCCCCACCTCCTATCCCCCCCCCCCCCCCCCCCCCCATGCCACTCAGGGTGAATGTAGCTTGCCAATGGTGAAAGAATTGTTCAAATCGGCACAGTGGTTTTTGAGTTTATTCATTACAAACATACACACACACACACAAAAATACAAATCTTTTGCCTTTATAATATTAGTGTAGATAAACTTTGTATTAATATTTATTTATTTATTCATTTAAGTGATAGTTTTAAGTATAAAATATGTATGTTAGCTTATAGTAAAAAAAAGTAAGTAAAACTTTTATTTTGACAAAAAACTATAGACAACACAAATAAGTAAGTAAAACAGATAGGCTTTGACAGCGTTTTGGCTGTGTATAGTGTGTAAGTCTTAGTTCTGTAGTAGTCTTATAAGGTATAAATAAGCCCAAATATATATTTGGGCTTAATAATTAGGTATAACTTTACTAAATGTTATTGTATGTTATTATATCTATATGGCAAAGTAAAATGGGATGAGAAGCGTTACCTTGCCGTAACACAGTTTTTTAACTAGCACGGAAGGCAAAGTTCTCTTATTTCATGTACTTACGAACATCTTTGAAATTAATGCTAATGTTAATTATGACTTGTTGTACCTATTCTAAGTGAAATAAACTTATCTTATCTTATCTTATCCAATAACCAACCATAATGACAATCAAATAATTAATTGAATTAAATAATTAATTAATCAAAATTACCTACAATACAAATTTTACAATAAACATTGTAATTACAATGAAGATAAGATTTCTCTATTACTGAGCTCTAATGTCTTTATAAATTACATTACACAATTACACAATTAATAATTACAAAATCGATAAAAACTGTATAATTATGAAACACTGAATAAAATTACAGAAAAACAAAAAAAAAACAAACAATCTTATCTTAAATTTAAATGTAACCCTAAAATTCCGTTCCAGCGGGACTCGAACCTTGAGTGGTAGCATTTTTGGGTTACATTTAATTTACATTATGTTTTGTTGTAGGTAACTATTCCAAGTGAAATCAACTTATCTTTATCTGTACTTATCTTTATTTATTCAACTTTACGTTTGGATTTATTTCCTGTGCAAGCGCAGGATAAACGGAGGTCCTCAAGTCGACGCATATTTTTATTACAAGTTTTAATTTAACTTGCAATGTATGTATGTATGTATGTATGTATGTATGTATGTATGTATGTATGTATGTATGTATGTATGTATGTATGTATGTATGTCCGGGTGGAATCTTGCAACTGAATTTTAAAGCAGTTATCCTCAACCGATTGAGATGAAATTTGGCATACCTGTAAAGTTCCGATGACAATACAATATGATGGTGACAACGAGCTGATCTGATGATGGAGACGGCAGGTGGACAACGGAACTCCTCGATGGATAATAGTAGACTAGCCGTGTTTAGGCTCATTTTGATCAGCACACGGTTACGATCACTAATTTTGTAGAAGCTTGTATTGAAAAATATATTTTTCACTAAAAACTTCTTATTTTTATGTATGACCACGCATAACTTTTTACAGAGTAGTCCGTTTTTGATAGTTAGTTATTCATTTATTCGCTTAAAAATATGGTAATTACAATGTTCTTAATAGATATTTAGTTTCACATATTTTTACTAGTTAGTGCGTGCAAATATTTAATAGGTATACAAATTTAAAAATGAAATCAATATAATTATATGTCAATAGGTAGGTATCAAATGAATCAATTATTTATAACATTTATGTCACATTCATGTTTTATAATTGTTAAAACGACACGAACCCTTTTTCAGAAAGTCGGATATTGAGTAAAAGCTTTCCGTGAACAGCTTTGGGTGATGATTCTTTTTTTATTGAATAAAGTATACCTTGAAGTAAGTCCCACTTAAATTAGAAAAACAAATAGAAATTCGGTTTTGTCTTTCTTTTAAGAAGTTTATCTTACGGACTCTTCCGAACGCCTATCGGATCAGTTGATGTTTCATTTGTATTTTTTGACTTTAGTATACTGTATTAGTTGTATTGTTTCTGTCCATAAGGTATTTTATTAATTTATTTATATTGTAAAAGAATAGAAGAAGAAGAAGAATATAAATTTATTGCTGTAAAGTAGTTCATTACAATTTTTTACAATCCACTTTATCTACTAAGTTTTCTTAGTAAACTAGTTCCAAAACGCATTGGTCTCATTTACCTATACCTTTTATCTTGGTTATATACATTTTAAACAAATCCTCAGAAATATATTCAAGTGAACGTCTGTTTATTGTTTGTATGGATATTTGTCGTGCTTTCATGCCATGCCAAATTTGATAAAGTTTGGTTCACTGATAGATTACAAGAAGAAATATAAAAAAAAACCCAACGCAATGAAGCGTAGTAGTAGTAGAGCTTTTTTGTGAAAGAGTTCGTCCGGGGAAGTACTACCACCATACCTATTTCTGCCGCAAAGCAGTAGTGCTCGCATTGCTGTGTTCCGGTTTGAAGGGTAAGAGTGCCGGTGAAGTTATAGGCACATGAGACTTTTCATCTTTATGTGTCAGGGTGGCGGGCGCAGTGCAATGCCACATAGGTTGCGTCGTAGGTGGACGTGATCTATGAGTTAATGCACTGTTCATAGGCAGAGGTTACCGCTTAACATCAGGTGGGCCTCTTGCTTGATCCGTCATCCAAGTAGTATAAAAAAAAACAAAAAAAACGGCTGAACTGTTTTTGATTAAACATGTCAAAGAGCCATCGCTAGATAACGTGCTTCCAAATATTAAAAAAACAGCATTCATACCGGTTCGCCCGTTTAAGAGCTACGGTGCCATAGACAGACATACATAGCGGTCAAACTTATAACACCCCTCTTTTTGCGACGGGGGTCAAAACCTGAAAAACATAATTCGGAAGAATAACTTGGATGAAACTACAACTGACTGCTAGTACCTGCTAAGTACCAATTTACATCAAGATTTTGTTGTTTGTTTTGTTTCGTTTTTTTTTTTTTTTTACAACTTGTGACGTATCAAGCAGATGGCCCACCTGATGTTAAGCGATACACTCAGCCTATGAACAGTGCATTACCACATAGGTCACGTCTGCATCCTATGTGGCATTGCACTGCACCCGCCATGCCACCCTGAGACATAAAGATGAAAGTCTCATGTGCCTAATATAATTTCCCCTTCAAACCGGAACACAGCAATGCACTACTGCTTTGTGGCAGAAATTATGTATTGTGGAAGTATACTTCCCCGGCCGAAGTCTTTCACAAAAAACTCTACTACTACTATTAATAAGTACTCATGACCTAAAATCATATTGTTGATGTTAAGATCACAGACTTCCACAGAATTCAACAGACTCCAAGCTCGCTGCCTTGGACTCGATCGCACGCAGAGCTTTCAGGCTTATAGGAGAGCAACATATGGCGGAGACTAAGATCCAGAGTCTCGAGCATCGCCGTAAGTCGCATGCCTTTCGATCTTCTATAGGTTACATTTCAGGGAATGCTCCCAGGAACTACACGATCTGATCCCACCATCTCCTTTTCATCATAGGACGAGCAGACGCACGGCTCGGTACCACCCTTACCTCATTAGTATACCCTCTATTCGTACTAAACGTTTCAGTTCTACCTTTATAATGCGAACTGCTAAAGAGTGGAATACACTACCGTCGTCTGTCTTTCCTGAAATCTATAGGTAATCTGGGTCTCTTCAAGGCTAGATTTAATAAGTCCCTTCTAGACCTGTGTGCTCCATCTTCGGCCACATCGTCACCTACCAGCAGGTGTGATCGTGGTCAAGGAAAGGTCTAACAAAGTTAAAAAAGGCCTATTATTACACTATGGTCTGTATCAAGAATACATATTGTACATTTTTTTTGTTGTTTATCGTGCCATGTCCGTGCGTTAACCGATGTCCGTGCTGAATACCAGCGCTGTAGTTAACTGCAGCATTATGCTAAGCACGGACTCTTTATGACAGCACTATACACAGCACAGTTTATATCTTAGCATGTAAATTGTACCGTGTATGGTTCTAATCAAAATAAAAATTTACTTTACTTTAGTTTAAAGTTTTTAAAGTTTACTTTTATAATAGATAATTTAACTACACTAATAGAAGTAGGTATAGAAAAAATAAAAAAATACGTAGGATACACTTGTTTGCAAGATTCGTTGGTATAAGATTTATCGTGGCTGCTAGCTTATTATGGAATGTGTACTGGAAGAAAGCGTTAGCCGAGTCAGTCGTGGAAGCAATGGCGGCGATGAGCCCACCACTTGTAATTTTTTTTTTTTTTTCCTTTATTATTTTAAAGGAGTTTGATATTCCAAGATGGTGCAACCCACTGTGAAGAAAGGCCCATTGAGGCTCTGCCTAACTTTTCGGGAAAAAGGCATGTTGTATAATATGTATGCCTATGTGGTATAAAAATGCATAATTTTTAGTCTAACTAAAAAACACATGTTTTTTATTTATTTACCCACACTGCATCTCAAATGTACCCATTATAGAACCTAAATCACCATAGACAGCCCGCCTCTATAATTACGTAGTGCCAACAAAAAACTATTCGAGCGGCCATCTTGTTTCGTTCGGGAATTGCTTCTTCAAAGCGGCCGGTGCGTTTAAAAACTTAATTTGCGATGGTCGTTAGTGACTTGGTCTGGTACTGACTCGATAATCTTAGGACAAGAACAAACGACTCAATGACACAATGAGGTATTATGTACGCCTACACCATACTACGTTACCGTTAGCACAGATAAAATAATACCATAATATAATACTATTAGTACCGTTAGTCTAAGATCCCGACCTATCTTTTGAACCTTTCATTCTTTTCACAGGCGAAATATTATTCATATACTATAAAATACTCTTTTTTTACCTACGTGAATGATGGATCCAGAAAATGGCCCACCTGATGTTAAGCGGTAACCTCTGCCTTTAACAATGCATTACCTCATAGGTCACGTCCACCTAGGACGCATCCTATGTGGCATAGCACTGCGCCCGCCACCCTGAGACATAAAAATTCAAAGGCTCATGTGCCTGTAATTTTACCGGTTTCCATAACCTTCACGGAACACAGCAATGCGAGCATTGCTGCTTGGCGGCATATAATAGTTAAGGTAATACTTCTCCGGACGAACTCTGTCACAAAAAAGCTCTACTACTACTAAAAAGACGTATACAGCAACTGATTGGTCTTATCTGGAGGCTTTCTCCTCAAAGAAGAGTCCATGTTATGTGCTGAAAAAAAATATGTCGTTTATTGAGCTATTATCTGTAAAGTGAACGTACAAAAATATTCTATCTATTCATCAACCATGTTAAAATTTTTATCTGTAAATAGTGAACGTACAAAATTGTGTTCAAAAAAAAATAAAAAAGTGCAGCTGTTTTCAACTGAAAATTTGATTTATCTTCTTTAATGACTTAGAATTTTATACTTTTTCTTTCACCTAAATGTCGGCAAAGTCTTTATCTTCAAGTTGAAAGTATGATTCAGTGACGCGACGGTTTTTCACGTAACAAATAAAAGTTTTTCTCGTGGCAAATAATTGTTTTTCGAGATTTTCACTTACTTTTCGTTCCGCGCGCGCTGTTCTGTCACTTTATAACTTACATGAACTTTAATGAGTTAGTGGCGGAATTTGTCTGTTGTATGCGCCTTATAAACATAACTAAGGAGGGTTGGCATCCTAAATTCGGTCCAGGCTATTTTTAATGAAAATTGTTAAATAAATTTAAGTTTTCAGGAGTTTTCTTACATCTACCATGTACCGTTGAATTAGTAATCACATCACATCACATCACACTTACACTTATATATCACACTAATATTATAAAGGCGAAAGTTTGTGTGTAGTGTGTTTGTTACTTCTTCACGCTGAAACGGCTGGACGGATTTGGATGAAATTTGGAATGAAGATAACTGAACTCCCAGAATAACACATAGGCACATTTTTATCCCGATATTCCCACGGGATCGAGACTTACGCGGGTGAAACCGCGGGGCACTGCTAGTAAGTAATATAAGCCACTACGGAGTTATTGATGTCTACAAACTTTTGTCCCTAAGTACCTACCTATCTGTTTTCTTCCGTGAGTGTCATAAGTAGACTTACTATGTTACTATAGAAACACCAATTTTCCTACTCCTTCCATTAATATATGGCTTGTGCATTTGCGATTTTTAAGTAGGTAATTATAGTTTATTTAATTTGCAATGCACCGTTACACTCCTTCCAAGTCGTCAAAGTCTCAGTTAAGTAATGGTTAAATAAAGCGGTGGCAGTTTTACCATAACTTTGGCAGACAATTGCCACGAATTTGAAAAGTCACGCAATACACTTCCATTTCATTTCACTACACTAGTGCTCTATAGACGAGCTACATTGGTTAAAATGCGACCAAAAATACACAAATTAACTAAAAAAAAACACTGGAAATTAAATAAAACAAAATTAGACGATGTCTCTTTTCAAAAATGGCGGAGTTAATTCCATATTTAGTATCATCTGTATTTTAAAGTCTTGCCCCTATCGAATTGAAACCCACAAATTACAATATACATATATCGCTAACATTTTAAACAAAATTCTTCTTAGAATAAAACTCCTCCATTAAAACGCATAAACTTGTATGCACCCAAAAATTATGAGCCGATTAACACATTTATTATAACACTGTCTCTTTCTAACGTTCAGCGCTGACTCTCTCTAACAAGGGTCATTTTGACTCCGCGTGAACGCATGAAATTAGTCCCGCTTTTTCATCTCCCACCGCGGACGATTTGAGTTTGGAATTGGTTTTAGGGATCTGTAGGGAAACGGGAAAGACGGCTGATCCTTATCATCAGTGGCTTAATTTGGAAACAATGTCGGGATCCTAATGACTAGCTCTGGGAAGGTAGATTATTAATTGTAAGACCTAATTAAATACCTTTAATGACGACCTCTGTAGCGCGGCGGGCGAAGGTTCGCCTGCGACGCAGGAGGTTGCGGGTTTGATTCCCGCCTCGGAACAAATATTTGCACGATCTGCAGATATTTTTTCAGGGTGTTCTGGGTATTTTCTATATGATAAAAATATATATCTATGTATTGTATAAGTATTAGTTATCTAGTACCCATAACACAAGCTCTGCTTAGCTTGGGGCTAGATAATGTTGTGTGAACTGTACAGCATTATTTATTTATATACCTTTTCAAAAGGCAACACTATCGTGTTTGTATTTTTGTCATGTTGCTTGTGATATGCTCAACTAGTGTCCTCCCGTAGATTCGCTCACGTTTTATCAGGATAGAAAGTAGGCTATAGCTGAATCCAGGCTATAATCTATCTGTAGATTGTGGAGCCTCAAGGACTTCGCGCATAAATATCAACAAAGACTGTCCACTCACCAAAAATGTCGGCAACCCATGAGACTTGTTCGCCCTTCAAAACGACGCTATCCAATGGATACAGAAATAAAAAAATAGAATTATAGTATCTTGTACAATTGTACAAGGCCATACGAATAAATAATAAATCTATTTGTTTACCAAATTTAATTGAAATCGGTTCAGCGGTTTCGGCATGAATGAGTAACATACATACAAACATCCAAAAACTTTGACTTAATCTATGATATTAGTTGAATGGAGCCTCTAACCTAAAGTAACTAGTAACGACAGTAATTTTTGCGCGGAGTATTTTTGTATAGGTTTTTTTATTTTTTGTATACTACTTGAATGACGGAACAAGCAGATGGCCCACCTGATGTTAAGCGGTAACCTCTGCCTATGAACCGTGCATTACCTCATAGGTCACGTCTACCTAGGACGCGCCCTATGTGGCATTGCACTGTGCCCGCCACCCTGAGACATAAAGGTGAAAAATCTCATGAGCCTGTAATTTTACCGGCACCCTTCAAATCGGAACACAGCAATGCGAGCTTTACTGCTTTGCGGCAGAAATAGGTATGGTGGTAGTACTTCCCCGGCCGAACTCTTTCACAAAAAAATACTACTGAAAATACGTACTAGATACGTATTAAAGTGGTTGCTTTCGCTTGTGGCTTAAATTTGTGCGTGTATTTTGCTAATCACAGCTCATCAACACTTCTTCAGATAGCGAAAACCAATTTGCCGGTAATTATATATGACCTAGCACACATGTTTGAATTTATAGTATCACATAAATATCAATAGTTTAGGTACGATTGTGCTTCAATGGTATTTATAGTGTTATTTTGTTTCAAGCATATTCATAGCCAAACTAATGATATTTAGGTGATACTATAAATACTTGTACTAGTATTTATTCTGTGCTATAAATTAAAACATGTGTGCTAGGTCATATAATTTCCGGCAACTTGGTTTTCGCTATCTGAAGAAGTGTTGGTGAGCTGTGATGAGCAAAAAAATGAATTTCGCGCGACAAGCGAGAGCAACACCACAGTAAAGTTCTCAATGATTTCCAAATTGTATTAAGTAGGTACAGGTAGAAATGCTCTAAAGCGAAGTTCTTGTGCTACAAAATCTCTCTCGGTGTTCGTGTATGCCTGTGTGTGTGTGTGTGTGTGTGTGTGTGTGGTGTATGTCCGGCTTAAGACTAGACCCCTCCATCTCCTGCCGTGGATATAGGAAAAGCCATCTAAGGGTTATCTGTACTTGTGGTATATGATTTGTCCTGGCTGCTATTACTGGAAGAAAGCGTTAGCCGAGACAGTTGTTGGAAGCAATGGCGGCTTTGAGCTCACCACTTGTCCCGTATATCGGTATTCCACGATGGTGTAACCCACTGTGAAAAGAACTTTCGGGAAAAAAGGCGTAGGTATATCTATGTATGTATGTATGTATGTGTGTGCTAAACAATAATGTGTACGGAACCCACAGGTATGAGTAGGTACTTCTCGCTCTTAATTACTTTTTATTTTTTTATAATCGACCCCGAAGGCCGCTGGGAGCCGCCATGATGCCTGTTTTTTTTTTAATTATAAAATTTTCGGTCGGCTCAGGTCCGCACTACATAATGCCGGTTTGTAAAAAAAGATTTAATACATTTCGGTGCCATTTGGGAAAATGGCGATTTTATCTTATTTCGGCTTCTGCTTTGGTCCTTTAATGTATTGTAATAAATATGTCATTCGAAGATTAGGAAGATTAGAAGTTAGTAAATAAATAAATTAAGAAGGAAATTGGTAAAACCTTTTTGTATATTATGGATTTATTAAGTTTTTGGTTTTTGGTTGTGTATTTATAACGTAAATATTGTAACAATTTTTTTTGTAAAAATATTAATGAATTAAATAAAGACGACTTTGTTAATTCTGTGTCAAAATTATACATACCTACATACATACATATACATAGACACACGCCTTTTTCCCCGAAGGGGTAGGCAGAGCCTCAATGGGCCTCTTTCCACAGTGGGTTGCCCATCGTGGAATATGGACGTGACAAGTGGTGAGCTCATCGCCGCCATTGCTTCCCACGACTGACTCGGCTAACGCTTTCTTCCAATACCTAATAACACATTACATAATAAGCTAGCAGCCAGGACAAATCTCATACCAACGAATAATATCAACAAGTCCGGGTAATCTCTTAGTCGTCTTTTACGACATCCACGGGAGGAGACGGAGGGGTCTATTCTTAGGCCGGACACACCACGCACAAAATTATATAATTCAATATCTTTTCAGGTGTTAACGAGATAGAATCTGAATATGGAAATCCAAGAATTAGTTGAAAAAATGGTGGGGATTCAAGATCACCGACATAGCTCTCATAATTAGCAAGTCGATGTGGCAATGGGGAGGCCATATAGCTCACAGGACTGATAACCGTTGGGGAAGAAAAGTTCTCGAGGGCGATCACGGACCGGATGAAATAATTTCAGTTCACCCTCTCGATTATAGAGATCGTAGGAAGGCGGTGGATGGAGGTGGCTCAAGACAATTCGTCGTGGCATTCTATGGCGGAAGCCTATTTTTTTCAACTTTGTGAATAACGGAACAACCTGATGGCCCACCTGTTAAGCGGTAGCCACCTGCCTTTATTAACAGCGCATTACCTCATAGGTCACGTCCATCTAGGACGCGCCCTATGTGGCATTGCACTGCGCCCGTCATACTGAGACATAAAGGTGAAAAGCCTCATGTGCCTGTAATTTCACCGGCAACCACAAGAATAAATAATAGTTGGCACGCATACCCTTCAGGCCGGAACACAGCAAGCGAGAACTTCTTCTTTGCGGCAGTAATAGGTATGGTATGGTGGTAGTACTTCCCCGGACGAGCTCTTTCACAAAAAAGCTCTACTACTACTATAACCTACTACTACTACTACTGTCTATGTCCAGCAGTGGACTTTGCAGCCTGATGATGGTTTCTTTATTTAAATATGGGTACATCCCAACCAATCTTCCATATATAATAAGTTTAGTTACTCTCCATCCAAAGGTTGTCTGGAAGAGATCGCTTCTTAGCGATAAGTCCGCCCATTGCACTTCTTTTTTTGTTAATTGTTGTGTTTTTATTTTAACTAGTTTGTAATGTGTGCAATAAAGTATTTTCATTCATTCCATAACACAAGCTCTGCTTAGCTTGGGGCTAGATAATGTTGTGTGAACTGTCCAGTATTATTTATTTTATTTATTTATTTATTCATTCATTCCTTGATGAATTTTGAAACTAATGTTTTCAAAGATTGGAATCTGTAATTTTATTCAGTGTTTCATTATTATACAGTTTTTATCGATTTTATAATTATAAAGACATTAGAGCTCAGTAATAGAGAAATCTTATCTTCATTGTAATTACAATGTTTATTGTAAAATTTTTATTGTAGGTAATTGATTAATTAATTATTCAATTCAATTAATTATTTGATTTTCATTATGGTTGGTTATTGGTTAAGATAAGATAAAGATAAGATAAGTTTATTTCACTTAGAATAGGTACAACAAATCATAATTAACATTTGCATTCATTTCAAAGATGTTCGTTAGTAAGTATATGAAATAATAGAACTTTGCCTTCCGTGCTAGTTAAAAAACTGTGTTACGGCAAGGTAACGCTTCTCTCCCCTTATAGAATGTTCCATACTGGACATTATTGAGTAAAATTATACCTAAACATTAAGCCCATGTAAATATAACCTAACATACATATTTTATACTTAAAACTATCACTTAACGCCAATAGAGGGATTTTGTTTCGATAACGCTTCCCTATAGCGTCGGTAAGGCTGCGTTTCCATTGACGCGGAGCTGTGCGGAGATGAGCGGAGAATAGCGGTGAAAAGTGGTAAGTGTTTCCACTGAAGCAGAGAGGAGAGGAGCGGAGCGGAGCGGAGCGGAGCGTAGCGGAGAGGAGAGGAGCGGAGCGGAGTGGAGCTAACTTTGGAATTGTGCAATTTTGAGCTCAGTTTGTCTCCATCTTTCAGAAAGAGCATATGTCATGTTGTCGCTTAAAAAGAAAAAAGCAATCCTTTTATATCTTTCTTTTAGCTCTCCTAGCTACCCTCCGCAACGCACCGCCCCGCTGTCCTCCGCTCCGCATCACCTCGCTACGCACCGCCCCGCTGTCCTCCGCTCCGCATCACCTCGCTTATTTTATATGAATATCCGTTCAGCTCTGCCCCGCTCCGCTCGTGCTGTTTCCATTGAAGCGGAGCAGAGATTTCGAGCATAGTGGTTGGTCAATTCATGCACCGCTAAGCACCGCTCCGCCCAACTCCGCGTCAATGGAAACGCAGCCTAACACAATGCCAGCTGGCCTGAACTCCGGATCTATAGGAGCACATCCTTATACTTCGCCTGGACCTGGAGAGCATATTATGACATGAAGTCTTGAGTGATTAGGTTTGTACATAACATAACAAGTAAATTAACCATAGTTACTATTTATTTGCTGTCTTGTATTAATATGAATATTATATTATCAAACAATATAAAAAGGAAATATTTGATTGTTTGTTTGCATAGAATAAGCTCTGAAACTACAGAACCGATTTGAAAATTATTTCACTGTTGGGAAGCTACACTATTCCCGGGTAACATAGGCAATTTAATATTTTCAAAAAAATAAGGATCCTTACGAAAACTCCAGTAATGTAACCCAAGGTGTAAAAAAATCACCTAAAATTGTTGTGTCCGATGTGTGGATAGAATGGATGTTGGGAAGGTGGAGGGTTAGGGGGGATGGAAGGGGGAGGGGTTATCCCAACACTACCCGTGCGAAGCCGGGGCGAGTTTCTAGTATTAAATATAACCAATGTCACCCATACACAGCGTGAACAAGTAATGTTTTTTTTTTTAAATTAACAAAACCCTCAACCCAATGAAACGGCTTAACCGATTTTGATCAAACATAGCTAAGAACACTCCCCTACAAATTCACATTTTAACAAAAAAAAAACGAAATCGGTTTATCCGTTCGGGAGCTACGATGCCACAGACAGACACACACACACACACACACACACACAGACACGTCAAACTTATAAAACACCGTCGTTTTTTAGACGGGGGTTAAAAAAAAACGAGCGAGCCTTACACAATAGTCGCATATGATGTGTAACATCTGACATCTCACCTCCTTGGTAATAAGCAACATGGCTGATAGTACCAACCTCTCGGAAAAATGCGCGCTGCCTGAAACACACATCTGTCCCTTTTCACGAACTCACTCCCACAGATTGCAGGAAAGCGAGAGGAAAGATTTAACACATCAATAACAATAAAAATAGATAGATTAACTCTTTATTGTTACATTAACGATTAAATAACACAAATAAATACATATAACTAACAAAAAATAACAGAAATGCACAATGGGCGGTCTTATTATTGCTTATATAGATTTCTTCCAGACAACCTTAGGATGGAGGGGACTATAATTATGGAAGAATGGAACAGCGGTGTAATATTGCCCCTCTAAAACAAAATTGAACTAACGCGACCAAACCTGGAAGAATCAGGCAACAAACACGGCTCGGCTTTATTAGATGATCCTTCTTACTACTAGGCGGGGAGCGAAAGTGTGGTGCCGAGTGAACAAGGAGAAGCTGATTCAAAGGAAAAAGAAAATCAACTTAAGGCGTCGATGGACGCCAAATTCTGTCACTATCTAACTCATTAAAGTACAGGTATGTCAGAAAGTGACAGGTTAGAACTCGCGAAACGAAAAGTGAGCGAAAATCACGTCTTTTTTTAAATTTAATATTCCTTAGGAAAGTAATTTTAGGGTTCCGTAGCCAAATGGTAACAAATGGAACCCTTATGGATTCTTCATGTCTGTCTGTCTGTCAGTTCTTATGTCACAGCCACTTTAAGAAACACTATAAGAACTATGCTGTTGAAACTTGGTAAGTAGATGTATTTATTCTGTGTAAGATTTTAACACAAAAATATTAAAAAAAAAATGGGGGTTTGCCATACCTAGAACTGAAATTCATTTTTTTTCATCAAACCCATACTTGTCTATGAATAGGTCTTCAAAAATGATATTGAGGTTTTTAATATATATTTTTTCTAAACTAAATAGTTTGCGCGAGAGACACTGGTAAAATGTTTCCCCCCCCCCCCCCCCCCCTGTAACTTCTAAAAAAGGAGAATGATAAAACTAAAAAAAAATATATGATATAGTACATTAACATATAAACTCCCACCGAAAATTGGTTTGAACGAGATCTAGTAAGTAGTTTTTTTAATACACTATTATTAAAACATCGATCAAAGTTACAACGAACTACAAGAACTTTTATATATGTTACTTGCAAGCTGCTATGGAACCCTTCATGGACGAGCCAAACTCGAAATAGGCCGCTTTAAAAAAAAAAAAGCAATGTCCTCTCGGCGTTGTATTATTTAATATACTGAAGGCAATAAAAACATCTTATGATTGATAGTTTAGGAGAAAAATGGTTGTAACTACGAAAACAGAGGCTACTTTGCAAATTAATTTCTTATATATTAAGTTATTTTTTAAAAATATTGCAAACAAGAGCACTTGCTGTATTATGATGCAAAATAAAATATATTTTTTTTGTAGATTTTTTGGTATAGGTCTCGGATTTCATGCACCATGGTTATGGTTATGCACCACATTCACATAGGTACCTATATCCACGCCTTAAAAACTTTAGGTAGTCAAAAGTTGATATAAATGTAAGGCTTTTTAGTTTATATTGTTCTGTACCTACTATGTTTAGAAAAACAGGGCACAGATTTTAATTATTATGGGTTTTTATGTCTAACCTACCTCCATTTTGTAAGCCCTTTGTGATAAACAAATCGGAGACACCCCTAACGATCTATGTGACCGCACCCCCGAAAATAGATTAAGAAAAATGTTCCCTGGATTGTAAATTATGATCCTGCCATATTAGGGTACAGTAGGGTCACCAGGAATTATTACTTTCTAGAATAAAAATCTAAAAAAGTAGTTCGATTTGGCTCGATAGATGGCGCTGACTCAACTATGGTCGTCAAAATTAAGTCTGTGCTTCTGTGTGATAGGGTGATAGTAACAAAATACCAAGAAAATATATCACTACGTCGTTGACTTTGACATTTCACTTTATTTTGAAAGCTAATTACAGAGCTGGCGCCATCTATTTTCAAGGCTTTAAGCATGCATTGCCCGCGGTCTATTATCTACGAAAATGACCTATCTAGGAATACTAATAACTATTATAAAGCGAAAGTGTGTCTGATTTGACGCCCCTATTTTTTACTGGGTGTCTTACCGCCCCCCTTTAGGCCTGCGGTGCCTACAAGGGGGCGTTATCGCCGACTATGGGAACCCCTGTTCTAGACCCTTGTACTCCATCTTCGGTCACATCGTCACTTATCGACAAGTAAGATCGCGGTCAAAAGAGGGTCTAGTATATGTATAACAAAAATGATATCTTTTGGTCACCCTATCACCATGGGAGAAGCCAGGTGTCTCCACAATGCCCCGTCCCGCCCTCCGCGCGCTTTCGCCCTTTGTGTACTAATGCACCCGATTATTTATTAATCGACTCGGAAAATTGTTACCTCCATGTTTACACAGAGCTGAAGGAAATGAAAGAAGCCTCTGCGAGCCGCACTAAATCCTCTCCCCACACTGGGTGTTTCACCATCTTGTATTGTTCATGTCTATGTTAAATATACCTACATAAAGTACTTTTAAATGTCTAAGTAAGTACTACAATTGTATACCTATGATATATAATGCCCAGCATTGGTTGCTAGCGTGCTGTCAACCAACTCATGCTGAGGCAGAGCCATTTTGTTACTTGAGTCACTTGAGTTACACCTAGTACCTTTCATATCTGTTTCTTCTTAGTGTGTTCTGTGTTTATGTGTAGCTCTTGTATACAAATAAATATATATTCTTTCTTCTTTCTTTTTTCTTCTTTATATATGTAATAGTCTATTGAATATGTGTGTGTTTATTCATTATTTATGTATCTATTATAGTAAATATGTTATACAATCTATCCTTTAATCAAATTGTTGTGTACTACCTTCTATTGTTTTCCACATTACACAAAGGTTAGCTGGAAGAGAATGCTATCTAGCATTAAGTTCGCCTATGTACAGTACTTTTAAGTTGTGCAATAAACAATTTTCTATCTATCTATCTACTTTTTTCTTCTCCATATACGTTTTGTGCACCACCTACATAAATGTATCCACAATACACAAAGGTTAGCTGGTAGAGAATGTTTCTTAGCATTAAGTTCGCCTGTGTACATTGTTTGTTTTGTGCAATAAAGAATATTGTATTCTATTCTTTCGGTCACTAGGGCTTTTTAAGAGACTCCATACTTCACTGGTCTTTGACCTAACGGAGAATGACCAAAGCAGAACCAGTGATACGAAGTAATATAAATAAAAAATAAAAACCGGCCAAGTGCAAGTCGCACTCGCGCATAAAGGGTTCCGTACCATTATCTTTAAAAACGGCAAAGAAATCACGTTTTTTGTATGGGAGCCCCCTTAAATATTTATTTTATTCTATTTTTTAGTATTTGTTATTATAGCGGCAACAGAAATACATCATCTGTAAAAATGTCAGCTGTCTTACTATCACGGTTCATGAGATACAGCCTGGTGACAGACGGACAGACAGACAGACCAACAGCGGAGTCTTAGTAATAGGTTCCTGTTTTACCCTTTGGGTACGGAACCCTACTAAGATAGAAGTTTCAAATACTAAAACCCAGCTTCGGAAAATCTTTACGTGAAAACGCCTGTAAGACCAACACAGGCAGAAATCTTCATACAAAAAAAACGCCACGCACCGCTCAAAAAGCGATTTTTATAATATATACCTGTAGATAATTTTACAAAACCCCTACAGTAAACCCTCGGCTTTGTTGTATTGTTTTTATTATCTAATATTTTTACCCAATAATAGATAGATAGATAGATAGAAAGAAAATTATTTATTGCACAGGGCAAAAAGCATATACATATGTACATAGGCGAACTTAATGCTAATTAGCATTTTCTTCCAGCTAACCTTTCCCAATAATTTATTCAATAATTAAATAATAATTTTTAATAATATGCACCATTTTAGTAAACAATCGAATCTAGCTTTTGAAACTATCATGGTTATGTACATAATTTTCACTGGAAACGGGATATTTACCATGATTAAGACTTTAGTCAGTTCTCCCGTGATCATGGCGCATGCAACTGTGCCGAAATATCGGGAACATATAAAACTCAAAAATCATGGTAAATATCCCGTTTCTAGTGAAAATTAATCGAATCTAGGTAAAAAAGTAGCCATTTTTTGTTTTTTTCTATCCATAAAATATTGTCCTATCGTGTTTCTGGTACAGTGATCCCTCGGAATTATAATGTAGTATCCATGCATATTTATAATTTGAATATTGTACTTGATTTAGTCTTTTAAAAATCAAATCTAAGATTACCCCTCCTTAAGATATACCTAAAAACATTTGCATAAGTATGTTATATATATTTTAGAATATGCTCATCAAGACCTTTCTTTTGACACCAAACATGACAAGAATATTTGAAACAAAAACATACCTTTTGGCGCCAATGCGCTTATAACGTAAATATCTCTATTACAAGCTTTACATTAACTTTCAATGTATGTCCAGGTGGAATCTTGCAACTGAATTTTAAAGCAGTTATCCTCAACCGATTGAGATAATATTTTGCATACCTGTCAAGTTCCGATGACAATGCAATATTATGGTGACAGCGAGCTGATCTGATGATGGTGGAAAACGGAACTCCTCGATGGATAATAGTAGACTGGCCGTGTTTAGGCTTATTTTGATCAGGACACGGTTACTATCAATAATTTTATAAAAGATTGTATTGAAAAAAAAAAACACAAAAAACTTATTACCTATCAGCGTACATTGATAAAACTAATAAGAGTAACAAATAATATTATTTTAGAGGGTATAGTAAATTTATATTTTCGATTACGCCTCAAATATTTGTTTAAATACCGTTTTTCGTGATTTTCGTTCACTTTTCGTAGCGCGTGCGCTGTTTTGTCACTTTCTAACTTTCCTGAACTTTACTGAGTTCGATAGTGACGGAGTTTATCTGTTGGCTGAGCTGAGCCTCAACGGAAGATCAGCGCGGGGTTGCCAACGCGGCAGCAAACGCTGAGTTGGGGACCTTTTGTGGCTTACGTCAGGCACACACACACAAATTGTCTTTTTTAATTTTTATTTCTGTGTTATTACTGGAAGAAAGCGTTAGCTGAGTCAGTCGTGGGAAGCAATGGCGGCGATGAGCTCACCACTCGTCACGTCTATATTCCATGATGGTGCAACCCTCTGTGAAAAGAGGCCTATTGTGGCTCTGCCTACCCCTTCGGGGAAAAAGGCGTGTGTCTATGTATGTATTTCTGTGTATTTTGTTTTTGTTTATTTTTTTATTTAGTTCCTATCTTGTTTGATTTTTTGATGGTGTGTGTCTTTGTTTGTATAGTCATAAATAAACGTTTCTTTCTTTCTTCTTTCTTTCTTTCTGTTGTCTGCCTGTTGCTGATAATGATGAAGATAATTATAGGAAGAGACCTAAGTATTATACCTGGTAGTAGGTACCTAACCGTAATGGTAGCTCTGTCTGTCTGTCTGTATTTAGCCCTCATTCTAATTGACCTCTTTGTTGCGCCGCGAATCCTCGCCGCCATTTTACATGTCATCGTGACAGCTGTCAGATTTCCCGCGCTCGTTAGTTTCCATCATGGAGTCTATTTCCTATTATACTCATCAATTATCAGTTTGTACAAGTCCACTGCTGAACATAGGCTTCCCTCACAGTACCACAACAAGCGGTCTTGAGCCACCTGCACACGCAGACTTCCCGCGACCTTTACAAATAGTGTTGAAGACCTCTGTGTCTCTTGGAGTCACTAAAGCTAAGGCCAAACCAACGCGTTCAGTCCGCGTCCGCGGTGGTGTGCACGGTGGCGATACATTGGCTTACCATTGATCGCCAGCGAGCACGCCACTGAGGATTCTGGCTGAAGGCGTTGGTTTGGCCTTAGATCAAGGCCTTGACGGGCACCTAATTCTGACACTATCTTACTCACGAAAGTTCAAGTAAGTTAGAAAGTGACAGAATAGCGGTTGCGAAACGAAAAGAGAGCAATAATGACGAAAGAACCGAAGAGTTATTTAAAAAAAAAAAAATTGTGTCATTCAAGGTTCTTTAATCAAAGCATTCAAGGCAAAAAAACCTTGTAGGGTTCATTCGAACTACTGACGTAAACGCCAAAGTATGCGTCTTTAGGTCTCCTAGATTCCGCAAAATCAGGTTTCGCTATCTCAAAATGTGTTGATGAGCTGTGATGAGCAAAAAACTCAATAAAATTTGAATTTCGCGCCTCAAGCGAAACGTATTAAACCGCATTTTATTGTACTGCTTAACCTAAAATATTCTACAGCTCAAAATTTACAGAGCGTGAATGTATATGCTATCATACAAGCCATTTGTTTACATAAACACCTATTTACGCAGTCGACTGCACTATTGCGCTAATACCATACCTACTTATACTAAAGTACTAAATACACGTTTGCACTGGCAACATTTAATTTGACGCAAGCTCACAACCTATCATTTGACGCACGGTGACCATGTTATTTGGTTATACAGATTTATTAGTGTAAATAAATAAGTTTTTTGTGAAAAACGCAAGCTTTTACAAAATTTAATGAAAATGATGCAAATTTTGCAAATGAAATTTAAAGCAGTTATCGTTAACCGATTGGGATGATATTTTGCATAACTGTCAAGTTCCGATGACAATGAAATAATGGTAACAGCAAGCTGATCTGATAATGGTGGACAACGGAACTCCTCGAGGGATAATAGTAGACTGGCCGTGTTTAGGCTCATTTTGATCAGCTCACGGTTACGATCACTAATTCAAAAAAAGCTTATATTGAAAAATATATTTTTTACAAAAAACTTATTAAGGTTTAATCCTGATATAGTATGTATTCATTAAAATTTCATGTCAAGAATCCCGTATCTTAATCGGTCAAACCATTTCGGAGATAAATTTGAGCAATTCGCTAACACACACAAACACACCTCTCTCCCTAAACGCTCCCTTCCATCGTAGGTAATAAAAACGTAAAACATTGTTATCAGATATCAACATTACAATATTTTTCAATAATGTTCACGCTGTGTACTACAACTAGCGCTTGCGCATACAACGGAAGAACTATTTCTGCTTCGACGTGTGTGGTCCACGTTTACGATCTATGCGTTAAGGAGAGGTGTTAATGCACCTATTAAATCAAACTTAAGTCAAGGCTGTCTTGAGAGGGAGTGTAAAGCGTTCACTCACCCTGAGGAACTCTCAGAGAGCAAAAGATGGCGACATACGTCACGCCAATTCTCCTTACTCCCTGATTTATAGGATCTATCGGTGAAGCCATGTTTTGACTCTATGGCTGTGATAAATAGACGTTGCTTAGAAAAAAAGAAAGAAAGAAAGAAATCTAGAGAAGTTTATTTTGACCAAAACTGCACACAGAATCAATAAAAATAAACACTTAATGTAAGAAAGCAGATGAGCTGTGTATAGTAGGTACCGTAAAAAAAAAGTTAGTAGCACGTACTTATACTAAGCGTTGTCTCTGGCCCTCTCTAGCACGCGTGATTTGTCATGTGTGTGAAAGTGACAGGGATAATGCTAAAGTACGTGATAAGTATCTATTTATCTCGGGCTTAGAGTTAAAACGTTTATGGCTTTAGCGATAGATCCTTTGGACTAATGTCCTTGGATAGATCCATATAAACCTCGAGTAAGGAGAATTGTCGTAACGCATGTCGCCATCTTTTGAGCGAATTGTTCAAACTCTTTCACTAGCGGTCTTGTGGGTTTATTTTAAAATATTTACCACGTGAAATCAAAACCAAACACAGAATTTGGTGATAAAATATCAAAGATACCTACGTGGATCTTTTATTTACTTCCCGTTTTTCTGGATTTAGAGAAAATGACGCAAAATTACCAATCTTAGATTTGATTTTTAACAGACTAAATCAAGTCCTCAACGCTGAGGGTCGTGACCCCCTCCATGGATCACTTTCTGCCGGACGATGTAGCGCCAATGAGATCTGTTGCCAGCGAGCTGCACGGCTTCGTGGAGTTTTGAATCAACAGTGGTACGGATCTGGTCTGACCAACGTAACGGGCTACGGCCTCGTGACCTCCTTCCCTCAATTTTGCCAGTGATAATCAGCTTCTCTAACTTGTCACTGCCTTTCCGTGCTATATAACTAAAATACTGAAGGACTCGCTGGAGGCAGATGGAAGAAAAGAAAGCCTAGTAGTTATCTTGAGTTCCTTGAGTATTGACACGTTCGTCTTACGGGCTGTCCATGGGATTTGCAGCATCCGTCTCCGACACCACATCTCGAAAGCGTCTACATGTCTGCGATGCCTCGCTTTGAGAGTCCAGGTTTCTGCACTGTACAGGAATATAGAAAAGACTAGGCTCCGGATGAGTCCAATTTAGGTCCTATTGGTGATTCTCCTATCCTTCCGTATTCCCCCCAGCTGACTCATTGCGTTCTTGGCCATCCCAACCATTCTTCAAACTTCAACAAATTCCGGTTTAATCCATACAGCTAGTTAATATGTTCTATTATTGATATCCGAACCTGGCGCTTCGCCTTAAAAGCTGCGCGCACGCAACACAAATGTACTTGTGGTATCGCTACTGAACACCTTTAATTTATATTTTACTTGCGTCCGCACGCAGCTTTGCTCGCGTTTTAACGGTATTCAAAAGTTGAAAATATGTTTTTCAAACAAGCTTTTATGAAATTAGTGATCGGAACCGTGTGCTGATCACAGTGAGCCTAAACATGGCCGTCTACTATCCATCGACGAGTTCCGTTGTCCACCTTCCGTCTCCATCAAGATCAGCTCAATGTCACCATAATTTTGTACCTGTTGCCGCCGGAACTAGAGGTGTATGCAAAATTTCAGCAAAGGGTGGAAATGTTTCAAAAATAAGTTGCAAGACTTATCCCAAACTGAAGGTCAAGCTAATAAAAGTTTATAAAAAGTAAGTTGCATACAGACTAACAGATTGACAAAACACTGATGGTCTATGCCCGAGTCTAGGGCCTAGACCATGGACTTAGTTACTAAGTCCATGGTCTAAACACTAGTTTTTTTTACTAGGTATGTGAGTGACAGAACAAGCAGATGGCTTACCTGATGTTGAGCGGTAACCTCATAGGTCACTTCTACCAAGGACGCTCAATATGTAGCATTGCACTGCGCCCGCCACCCTGAGACATAAAGATGAAAAGTCTCATGTGCCTGTAATATCACCGGCACCCATACCCTTCAAACCGCAACACAGCAATGCGAGCACTACTGTTTTGCGGCAGAAATAGGTATAGTGGTTACTACAACCAAACTCAATACACTAACAAAAAAAATATAAAAAGTAGGAGGCCGTGTTGTTCTAATGAGCGTATTGCTTTTTAACCCCCGACGCAAAACCGACCGGGTGTTATAAGTTTGATGTGTCTGTGTGTCTGTGTCTGTGTATGGCATCGTAGCTCCCGAACGGATGAACCGATTTCGATTTTTTGTTTGTTTGAAAGGTGTATTTGTCGGGAGTGTTCTTAGCTATGTTTGATCAAAATTGGTTCAGCTGTTTCATTGAGATGAGGGTTTTTATAATTTTTACAAAATTTATTACTTTTAGTGGATAGGTCTCTCTGTTTTACTCGATAACGTCGACACGACTTACCTTATCGATTACTACGCTAGATATAAAGTGCTACAAGGATCATTTGGCACGTCTTGTGGCCGACGTTGTGTGACTGATATTAGATTACATGATGGCGGTGTTAGTTCAGATTTCGGCCACGTGCCAAATGATCCTTGTAGCACTGTAGGTAATAGATAGATAGATAGATAAATACCTCTTTATTGTACTCACCTTAAAATAATAAAATAACAAGTTACTTATATTATCTTACAAACTAGTTCACGGTGGTACAATGGGCGGCCTTGTTGCTAAGAGCGATATTACATTTTCCGAATAGAAAATCAAAAGGTGACAGCCCGGGACTCAAACCCGCGTTCTTTAGACATAAAGTCAGGGTAGGTAGCCCCACTAAGCCAACACAGCTTAATCGAATTGATTGACCCAAAGGCAAAATAGAGCAACCAAATAAATAAACAAATTATCTACACAATGGCGCGTCAACAATGGCGGCTCGCGGGTAGATTGACAGTTGACAGGCATTTAGGCGGGAAAGCTTGTCTCGTTAGCCGCCATGTTGGTATTACTGACTCTTTGTTTTCTTGTCATTGTCTTGTCTATGCCGTGAGCGCACGTTGATGACGGTGTATTCGACACTAGAGATTTTATTTTCGTAATCTCGACATGATGTTCTGATAATTCGATTTAGAAGTTATTTCATCACTGCTAATATTAGCAACTAAAGTCCACACCACGAGAAGATATTATACATTTTTGCAAAAAATTAAATAAAGTGAAATTTCTCTTTAGTTTCTTCTTTATTGAAAAGTAGGTATGTACATAACCATGATAGTTTCAAAAGTTATATTATTAGAAATGTATATCTGTGTCTGGCCTAAGAATAGACCCCTCCGTTTCCTCCCGTGGATGTCGTAAAAGCCGACTAAGGGATTACCCGGACTTGTTGATAAGATTCGTTGGTATAAGATTTGTCCTGGCTGCTAGCTTATTGTGAAATGTGTTATTACTGAGAAAGCTTTAGCAGAGTCAGTCGTGGGAAGCAATGACGGTGATGAACTCAATTATTCTGGGTGTCAAATTGTTAGGTGCTCTGTGATCTGCGCTAGGCGTACAAACTTTGTGACAGTTAATTAAATACTATTTATTATTCCATTAAAACATAAATAACCATAAAACCATACCACAATTTTCAATTAAAATATAATGTTAAATGAAAATAATGTCAAAATATAGAAAATCATGTCAAATAATATAAATAATTAGTCAAAGGTAACAAGGTAAGGTAAGGTATACATTCTCCGAATTGAATAAAATGTATTTGATTTTCTACGTTTTTTAGCTCACCGCTTGTCACGTCTATAATTCCACGATGGTGCAACCCCTGTAAAAAGAGACCCATTAAGGCTCTGCCTACCCCGCTTCGGGGAAAAAGGCGTGTGTCTGTGTATGTATCTCATAACAACAATCTTATAACACACGCACTCTCTACAAGCAAACAATGCGACACAATACAAAACAATGGCTCATTAGCATAAGTGCAAGTGTCAATGTGTTACAACTCCCACTTTACTGGCATTTCATTGACACTTCAGTGTTTCAGATGTGCCGACGTCGGTAGCGGCGCGACGGCGGCGCGACAATGCGACGGACGGGTCAAATGCATTTTGGGTCAGCCTTACTTATTTGTTTTGGAAGCAAGACGACAATTTGAAACATACCATTGTTTCAAAATTACCAAATTGTGATGCATTTTCTATTTTTATTAAATATTTATATAAAGTAGTAGTATACATTTTTGTGATTCAGTTCGTCCGGGGTACTACCCTCCATACCTACCTATTTCAACCGCAAAGCAGTGGTACTCGCATTGCTGTGTTCCAGTTTGAAGGGTAAGGGTGCCGGTGAAATTGCAGGCACATGAGACTTTTCATCTTTATGTCTCAGGGTGGCAGGCGCGGTGTAATGCCACATAGGGTGCGTCCTAGGTGGACGTGACCTATGAGGTAATGTGTTGATAAAGGCAGAGGTTGCCACTTAATATCAGGTGGGACATCTGCTTGTTCCATCATTAATGTAGCTAAAAAATAAAAAGTAGGTAGGTATAGAGCTTTTCTGTGAAAGAGTCCGTCCGGGGAAGTACAGGTACCTCATGTATTAGTGCTCACATTGCTGTGTCCAGTTTTTTCTAAACAGCTATGTCAAAGTTATATTTATTCCTATACTAGTATCCACCCGTGGCTTTGCTTGTGTTCTAACAGGATAAAATATAGCCTACAACACAAGCCAGGTCACAATCTATCTGGGTACCAAATTTCATTTAAATCGGTTCAATAGTTTCGGCGTGATTGAACAAACGTTCAAATATTAGCTTTGAGATTTGTGATATTTGACATAACCAATTGATCAGTTAAACTAAAATAATTCTAGGGAATTCATATTGAAGGCCTTATTATAGTAAATTTTATTTTTTGTTTTTATTTTACTTGAAATAACGGAACAAGCTCTGTACTAAACATAAAACAGCTGTACCTAACTATTTTAATAAAATTATCATTATTGTGGCTTTTTTATACTACTTGAATGACGGAATAAGCAGATGGCCCACCTGATGTTAAGCGGTAACCTCTGCCTATGAACAGTGCATTACCTCATAGGTCACGTCCACCTAGGACACGCCCTATGTGGCAATGCTCTGCGCCCGCCACCCTGAGACATAAAGATGAAAAGTCTCATGTGCCTGTAATTTCACCAGCACCTTTACCCTTCAAACCGGAACACAGCAATGCAAGCACTACTGCTTTGCGGCAGAAATAGGTATGGTGTTAGTACTTCCCCGGACGAACTTTTCCTTTTTTCCTTGAATCAGCTTCCACTTGTTCTCGAGGCACCACACAGGCGCTCCCCACCTAGTAGTAAGAAGGATCATCAAAAGAAAAACAGACCGTGTTTGTTGCCTGATTCTTCTAGGTCTGGTTGCGTTGGAACAGGAGTAAATGTAAATTTATTTTTTAAGACGATTCAAAATGATCCTTGTGATTTCAATGAATAAAATACTTTTGACTTTGACTTTGACTTTGAACTCTTTCACAAAAAAGCTCTATTACAACTATAATGTTTGAAAATGTGATTTACTTAGCTAGGTTCCACAGCTGGGAAAAATCTAAAAGCTGGAAAAAAATATAGTTATCCTGAAAAACCTTGGTTGTTAATGCGCCCGCGAGCGTAGTGATCAATATAACTAAGAATGTATGGCTTGCCAGATTATCCTCGTCAATAAATACCTATGCCCTAGATGAATCGCTGCGTCCATGTTTGGTTCGAGCATTTGAACTATCTAACAAACAATGTTTTCAGTATAATAGTACTTTTATTTATTCTGTGATAATAGAGACAAATAACGCTTTCTGATAGACCAGATCGTAATACTTTAGGTACACAGAATCTCTTCTTGAAACGATAATTCATCTCGGAAATTTAAAATAAAATGTCCTAGGATGGACTGTAGGCAGGTATACCAACAATCTTCACCAGAATTCTAAGTTTAATAAAAATAATTTTATTTAGGTACTCTTATATATTTCAGGTTTATTTTTAGGTATTTAAACAAATGAATTAAGTGAATCAGCAAGTTTATGTATATGTACTCTTAACTGGGTATAGAATAGAATAGAAAATACTTTATTGCACTTATACCTTAAAATATATAACAACCACAAAAAAAGAAACAAAACTGAACTACGTAATTATAAGTACAAGGGGCGGTCTTATCGCTTAGAAACAATTTCTTCCAGACAACTTTTGAATGGAGACCTATAGTATCTACAGTCCCAAATAGTAGGTAAGGTGCCGACTTAATTAATGTTAAATTCGTTTCGATGACCTATGCAAGACCACGTAAGGCGTGTTCTAAGTGGATGAGACCTATAAGGTATTGCATTTTGGCAGGCTTTATAGATTTTCACAAAAAAAAAGCCCTTTGTGTGACATAACACGTCCAGAGTACCTAACACCTTTTAAACAACTGTTAAACACTTTTTTAAAACTTTAATATATCTTATTTTGAGATGTGATGATGTGTCCGAATATCGAGAAAAAATATCTAAAAGGCACTTATGGTACCCAGATTATAGTTTTCAATAGACAAAATGGCAATAATTCCAAAATTATGGACTGACAACAGCTATGGATAAAATTCCTTCCCACGAAAGAGACGACAGGTCCATCAAGAAGCGAATTAAAACATAATAACCTATAAAATAAATTCAAAATCATAACCAAACAAAAAATCGTGCCATTTCCGACACTATAAGTACCTTATCTATTACATATCTTAATTATTACAAGTTATTATGTTATAATTCATATAAAAAACGTGTTTTGATCAATAATTCATCAAGATGGCGGCCTGTCTATCAGTATAATAATACTGTCAAACTTAAATTGAAATTCTGTAAACGTTCAAAGCAGTATTATTGATACATTACGAGCCGCAAAAGAGCCATAGCAATTTACAGCTGCGTTACAAATCTCTACACAGCCCACTAAACACACAATCAGGTTAAATCAATTGCTGTACTACTTTCTCTCTCTGTCAAACAAAACCGTCGTAAGTCGAAAAGAGACTGTTTAGTTCCCGCTGACGCTGCGTGTGGTCCGTTACGCCCACAAAAGGAGAAGGGAAGGGAAAAAAGCTTGTTTGTACAGGGGCGTGTCCCGTCTCCATCACGGCGCAGTCACTCGGCCGCAGTCGCCACGCGCAGTCGACGTCAGCCGTCAAACTGACGTTTCAATCTGACAGATCTGGACGCGAAAAAACAAGTCGAACCGATAACAACATTAAAAAATCATGGTAATGACTCACAACGAATTGATCGATAAATATTAATGTTGTCAGTGTCAACTGTATCTGACATTCAAATAATCGGGTATTAAAACTGTTTTTATTGAATTTAAATGTGACTGTATAATGGGACAATAGTGTTGTGTACACGGCTGATTAAGGCAGAAAGACGCGAAGAGTCTTAGCTTCTGGGGATAATGGCGTTCGAGGACCGTTGCAGCCCAAACCAGGGCACCAGCCCAGGTCCTGTGTTAGGCAGAGTGCCCGCACCACACGGCATGAACCAGCAATACTATCCGCCAAGCCAATACACATGTACCACTATTGATTCAAGGTACGAAAGAACCCCCAGCATGACGCTTGTGAAAGTCCAACCGAACTCACCTCCACCCAGCCCCGAGACTAACGAAGGATACCAAAACTACTACAGACCTGAAACACCAGACGTCAAACCGCAAATCAGTGAACAGCGTTTTGAGAATAAACAGCCGTCGGCGCCGGTTGCTTTCTCAATCAGCAATATCCTGCACCCAGAATTTGGCTTGAATGCTTTACGAAAAACTAACAAAATCGAGGGACCTAAGTCTGTCGGACCTAACCACAGTATTCTGTACAAACCTTATGATCTATCGAAGCAGCAAAATGGGAGCTCTGTACAGTTTCAGAAGTATAACTTTGACTATTTGAAATCAAAAGAATCGAATGACTTCAACCCTTTGCCGCCGCTTGGCGGACTGAGACAAACAGTGTCACAAATAGGAGAGAGTAGAGAAAGAGAGCAGCCGAAAGTGGTCGAGGCACAGAAGAGACCAGATTCAGCAAGTTCTATGGTGTCTTCAACCTCGAGTGGGGCGCTGTCGAATTGTGGCAGCACAGATACGAACAGTCAGAGCGGGAATCCATCACTGTGGCCAGCTTGGGTGTATTGTACGAGATATAGCGATCGACCTAGTTCTGGTATGTAACAGTTCAATATTTTTTATAAGCTTTTATTTAACTTGCAATAATGTATGGCTGTTTGTCTGGGTGGAAAATCTGGGTGGAATCTTGCAACTGAATTTTAAAGCAGTTATCCTCAACCGATTGAGATGATATTTTGTATATCTGTCAAGTTTCGATGACAATGCAATATTATGGTGACAGCGAGCTGATCTGATGATAAATAATAAATAAATAATGCTGGACAGAACACACAACATTATCTAGCCCCAAGCTAAGCAGAGCTTGTGTTATGGGTACTAGATAACTGATATACTTAATACCATATATTACATAGATAGATATTTTTATTATACATAGAAAATACCCAGAACACCCTGAACAAACATCTGCGATCGCACAAATATTTGTTCCGAGGCGGGAATCGAACCCGCAACCTCCTGCGTCGCAGGCCAAGCTTCGCCCGCAGCGCCACAGAGGTCGTGATGATGGAGAAGGAAGGTGGATAACGGAGCTCCTCGAGGAATATTAGTAGACTGGCCGTGTTTATGCTCATTTTGATCAGCACACGGTTACGATCACTAATTTTATAAAAGCTTGTTTTTAAAAATATAACTATTAGACACAAAAAACTTATTATTTTTAAAGGTACTCTAATCTCTGTAATCTTCTCTATAGACAAAACATGAGCATTTAATTTAATTTTACTAAGCGTATTCTTCCAATGAAATGGTGCACGCTTTGGCTATCTAGGCCTACGTATTTAGGGTTTCGTTCCCGAAGGGTAAAACGGGACCCTATTACTAAGGCTCCGTTGTCCGTCTGTCCGTCTGTCACCAGGCTGTATCTCATGAACTGTGGTAGTAAGACAGTTGAAACGTTCACAGATGATGTATTTCTGTTGCCGCTTTAACGACAAATAATAAAAAACAGAATAAAATAAATATTTAAGGAGCCCCGATACAACAAACGTATTTTTGCCGTTTTTATAGATAATGGTACGGAACCCTTCGTGGGGGAGTCAGACTTGCATTTGGCCGGTTTTTTTAAGCTTATTAGTGCCAATTGTTATATTTTTGTATTGTATTTTTTTCAGTACTTCTATTTTTGTTTATTTTAACTGCTACAAAACATTTCTAAGAGTTACGTCAGTAGGTACCTATTAGGTATTAAAATGTTGTTTATGACTCCATAATATTTTTGATCTGTGTGATTTATGCTGCGATTATGGAGCTTCGAAATTTAAATAATGAAGAAATAAAACAGACTTTGACAGATCAGCCCATTATCATGCGAGTATAATTCTTTAATGTGAATCCAATCGAATTTAAATAACTAAAACAGAATCCACCGTGACCCAAAACATATTTTGTTATTCTAATGAGTGTTGACATGCCTACAACAGTTTTGTATTGACTGTTTTACAATTCAAAACAATTTTTTTCTTGCATTTCAATATGGGCCGAATACGTTGACATTTATGAGAGTGTAACGATTTTTGTTCATAGAATGTACATATTATTTGATTACATATTTTTATTAGACATTTTTTTGAGCTTTTTTATGAAAGAGTTCGTCCGGGGAAGTACTACCACCATACCTATTTCTGCCGCAAAGCAGTAGTGCTCGCAATACTGTGTTCCGGTTTGAAGGGTATGGGTGCCGGTGAAATTACAGGCACATGAGACTTTTCATCTTTATGTGTCAGAGGTATTTATGACCTTATGAGGTAATGCACTGTTCATAGGCAGAGGTTACCGCTCAACATCAGGTGGGCCATCTGCTTGTTCCGCCATTCAAGAAGTATAAATAAAAAGAAAGCAAAGCAACAAAAAAAAAGTTATCTCTCTCTATATTGACACATTAGTGACGTAGGTCCTGATGTAATCGTAAACTATCTTTAAAAAAATTAGGAGTTTGAAGTGTTTTAAACAATCTTGGACGAAAGAACCCTAACCCCTTAAGACAATGCGAAAAAAGCATAAAAACAATTCTACTAAACCAATTGTATTAAAATTGTTAATGAATCGTCTCATACTTGTAACTTTTGACACTTTTGATATTCTACTAACTTCAATGGTTTTTCAGTTGCATTATAATTGTGACCATTTAGAAACAATCGCAAAATCTTTCTTCGTATAAATTCTTATAATCATAAATTTAGCAGACTACCATTTTTAATGACAATTGTAATTGAATTGTAATGGCATAGTGCAAAATGGTTTTTCTTTAAAAAATAGTAGAAGCGGGCCCCTGGTCGCGACCCTCTGCCTTGAGGAAACGATGGACAGAGAGAGAGACAATGCAATGCCAAAATTAACGTCATAGGTACAGTTTAAAATTATGAAAAACATGAAAAAATATTTTTTCTTTCAAGTGAAAACACCGAATGACGTAATTGACCCATGTCAATGTTGAATCACAGAAAAAAGATGAAGAATAAAATTACCTTGCTGATTGTTTGTGCATTTAGTGTCTATTTTTCTTTTCCGTGTTATTAATAAAAACTTATGTCATGATTTTTATTTTTAGGCCACGACGCAAAGACAACGGGTTGTTATAAGTTTGACGTGTCTGTGTGTGTGTGTGTGTGTCTGTCTGTCCGCTTGTAGCTCCCGAACGGATGAATCGATTTCGATTTTTTTGTTTTTGTTTGAAATATGAATTTGTTGGGAGTGTTCTTAGCTATGTTTGATCAAAATCGGTTCAGCCGTTTCATAGCGTTGAGGGTTTTTTAAATTTTTACAAAGGAGTCTTTTTGCAAGACTTCTACAATTTAACGTTAAGGGGCACTTTAAAGTTTCATATAAGATTTTAATCGGTAATTTATAAAATTGTATACATCCTTATAAGAAACTATAATAATACTTTATTATTTTTCTTATAGGAGACGGACAGACAGGCGACTTCAAAATTAAAATGATGCTATTTTTTCATTATCAGTTTAATGACAGAAAAAGTACCAACCACATTTACCTTAACGAGAAAACAAGTTTTATAACAAGCTTACCTTACCAACCTACTAAAAATGCAATAAGGTAAAAGAAAAATTGACAACATAATTATGGCACCAATTATTTAAAATTTACTTTTTAACACGTTTAATCTTTAACTGCTTATAAATAAGGGGCAAAATTGAAAGGGAATTATTTTAACACTTGGACACTATTTCCCTTAATGACAACAGAATTAATTTAACGCATTTAACCTTTATTCCGAGGTGCTAAAGACCATATTGTTTTTTTAACGTTGGTAATTAATTTTGTCGAAAACACCAACGAACAGGTGATATAATGAAACAATTTCGCTGTAATTACTTCGCGCCAATTTTTTTTGTGCGGCCGCCATCTTGTTGAACGCGTAATGGCGGCACGCCTATCCACTTAAAATGGATGAAATTATAACTAATTAAATTAAATGCGCTCCATTCGAACCAGCTTGTGACTTTACTGATTTTACGGACTGCACATGATCAGAGTTTCCTGCACAGACAACGCTTCAAAACCACCTGTACACTCAGGTTGAGGTGAGGTGTTTGTAAAAAGGTTGCATTGAAAAAACTTCAACTAGTAAGTGACGACCTCTGTAGTACGTCGGGCGAGAAGCCGGCTGAGATGCGAGAGGTTACGGGTTCGATTCCCGCTGCGGGACAAATGTTTGAATGATCTGCAAATATTTGTTCCGGGTCTGTGTAAGTAAGTGACGACCTCTGTAGCGCGTCGGGCGAGTAGCTGGAGATGTGAAAGGTTGCGGGTTCGATTCCCGCTTCGGGACAAAGTTTGTATTATCTGCAAATATTTGTTCCTGGTCTGTGTGTTATGGTACCATGGTACTCGCAGTTTCTGATACCCACGAAACAGAGAATCAGGGTTATGTATGTCACTGTTGGGTGTTATGTTATGTTTTATGTACCTACCTAGTTTAATACTCGTAGCTACTATTTGAAAGCTCTATCTATACTGGTTTTTTATTAAAACATTTAAACACCACTGTTTAAAGACCTTCATAGAGTCCTATGCATCAATACAATTTGAAGCTGGTTTCTCTACTAATTTATCTATAACAAGTAATTAATTTCGTTAAAAATAAAAAAAACCTCAACGCAATGAAACGGCTGAACCGATTTTGATCAAACATAGCTAAGAACACTCAGATTACATAGAGCTCTCAACTCTGAAAATGCAATGATGATAATAAGACTATGATGATAGAGTCGTTTTTAACCCCCGACGCAAAAACGACGGAGTGTTATAAGTTTGACGTGTCTGTGTGTGTGTCTCTGTGTGTGTGGCATCAGAGCTCCCGAACGGATGAAACGTTTTTTTTTTGTTTGAAACATGATTTATTCGAATAAATTTAGAGTTGAGAGCTCTATGTAATCTGGTTATTCTACCAATCAATTTATAAAAAAACCACTGTAGCAAGACCTTCATCGAGTCTTTACATCATTATTTTTGAAAGCTCTATCTACACTGGTTATTCACTAATTAATTGAACAACCACTGTTTTAAGACCTCCATAGAGTCGTTTAGCGTCATTTTTCTGAGAGCTCTATGATTTGTCTTCTAATAATATACAAAATCCAGTTGAGATATCTTTAGATCGTTTGTAATAGTCTTTAGATCAACTGTTTAAATAGTTTTATTTGTAATACTCTTCTTGTTAATACCGGTAATTTTGAGAGCTCCGTCTGAACTGGCTTTTTAAACAAGTAGCAGAGAAAACCAATATTTTAAGACCTTGATGGAGACCTTAGTAACGTCATTACGTTTAAAGAGCTCTATATAAAGTGGTTTTTGAACTAGTTTTGAATGAACCAGTTTATACTGAGCTCCAGCTAACGTCTAATTAGACAAGTATCAGTCGACCATTAAGCGAAATTATTCAATTAACACGCAGACTATTAGCAAACAAACAGTTCGTGTTACATTTTTTGTTACATACATTCATAGTGATGCGGTAGGTAGACTTGCAGTCTTGAAAAGTACTAACAAGAATTTTAATAATTTAAAACCCCCAACGCAATGAAACGGCTGAACCGATTTTGATAAAAAAATACTAAAAACCATTGCTAGAAATCCTGCTTTCAAATTAAAGAAACCTCATGCAAATCGGTTCACCCGTTGAAGAGCTACGGTGCCACATACACACATATTGGAAAAAATTCTAAAGCCCCTCTTTTTGCGTCGGGTGGTTTATAAAATTGGAGGGCTCCCATATTTTTTTGATGTGTAACATCTTTCCTCTCGCTTTCCTGCAATCTGTGGAGGTGATGAAAAGGGACGGAAGTGTGTAACAGGAAGCGCAAATTTTCCCGAGAGGTTGGCACTATCAGCAATGCTGCTTATTTTTTTCTTTTTTTCTTTATACTTAACTAGTAGCACCCCGCGGTTTCACCCGCTTAAGTCTCGATCCCTTGGGAATATCAGGATAAAAATGTGCCTATGTGTTATTCCGGGAGTCCAGTTATCTCTATTCCAAATTTCATGCAAATCCGTCTAGCCGTTTCAGCGTGAAGAAGTAACAAACACACTACACACACACACACAAACTTTCGCCTTTATAATATTAGTGTGATACTTTCGCCTTTATAATATTAGTGTGATACTTTCGCCTTTATAATATTAGTGTGATTGGCGTCGCACCGCTTGTGCTTTTGCCATTTTCAAGTTATTTTTCATTTTTATTTGTGTATTTTCAATATAATTTGCAACGTTACAATCCTTCCAAGTCGTCAAAGTCACAGTCAAAGTCATGTTTTAGTAAAACGGTGGCCGTTTTACAAAACCTTTGGTAGACAATTTCCACAAATATGAAAAGTCACGCAATACTCTTCCATTTCATTTCGCTACACTTGTGCTCTATATGCGAGCTACATTAGTTAAAATGCCACCAAAATTACACAAATTAACTCAAAAAAAACCCTAGGAAATAGAATAAAATAAAACTAGACGACGTCTCTTTTCGAAAACGGCGGGAATCAAAGTCTTACTAACGCCATGTTGCTTATTTGCAAGGAGAAGTGAGATGTCAGATGTTACACATCATATTCGACCTACTGTAAAGGCCCGATGGTTTTTTTTACAAGGTGATTTTTCCACAAGTTACATCCAATTATAGAGCTTTTTTGTGAAACTGTTCGTCGCATGGTGACCAGAGGCTTTAGACAAAGTAGCATTCTAAAAGTATAACATAACACCCAACAGTCACACACATAGTCCTGATCCCACACTAGGATCCCGTGTCGTGGGTTTCAGGAACTACGAGTACTATGGTACCATAACACCCAGACCCGGAACAAATATCTGCAGATCATACAAACATTTTGTCCCGCAGCGGGAATCGAACCCGCAACCTTTCACATCTCCGGCTTCTCGCCCGATGCGCTACAGAGGTCTTCAAGCGATGTCGCTAGTAGAAAAGCCAACAATGTATGAGGTTGACGTAAGCTATCGAAATATCACGTGGTCTATTGTATTGTAGGTATATACGACTGTAGCCAATGGAATCGCTTCGTAGCGAATGCCCTTTGGCTAGGCCGCACCGGTGACGCGAAGTAGTCTCGGAGACCTCGGGCACACCACTAGTCATTGATTCCCAGAGCCGTCGTTATAGCAACGAGTCTATCGTAACAGAATATCATCGCTGGCTGATTAACGAGGCCGCGAGCGTCACACGACCTCACGTGGGTTCCGCAGCATTCAAATATATTACATACATTCATTTCGATTCAATTGAATTTCATTTATTTCAGGAGGCACATAACTAATATTGCACTTAGAAAAGTCATTACATCAGTCTTTGGTTAAACAAAAATTAATAAAAACAGGTGCATAGAATAATAATCATAAAAGAACAGAGAAAAAAACAAAGTCAAATTTTTTTTAATTAATTTTCCAAATAAAAAAATTCATTTACAAAGAAAAACTTAGTACCTACTTAAATAAAAATATTTTGTATAATTAAATCGATATACCTAATTAGAGAATGCTGCACAGAATCGACACCAGTATGTAGGTATAGCATGCACAATAATGTAAATTTTTATAAATTAATATTTTACCATGATTTGTGATCAGTGAGAAACTCATCTATGTCATAATATGCTTTGAATGTCAGTTGTTTTTCAATTGTATTTTTGAAATTTCTCTCATTTAAACTAGTTATACAGGGTGGTTACACATTGTAAAATCTGACACAGTTCATTAAGAAAGATTTACATACACAGACACATGCCTTTTTCCCCGAAGGAGGGTAGGCAAAGCCCCAGTTGGGTCTCTTTTCACGTGGGTTGCACCATCGTGGAATATAGACGTGACGCCATTGCTTCCCACGACTGACTCGACTAACGCTTTCTTCCAGTAATAACACATTCCATAATAAGCTAGCATGTCGGAAGATATACGGGCAAAATCCACAATATCCAAAATATATAAATGTATTATTTCTGTAAATAAATGTTTTATCATTTTATTAAGTAAGTTCTAGTAAGTTTTGTTTGATATATCGTACTAAGTAGAATCTTTTGTTAATTTTAAGCTGTGTAGACCTTTTTTGGCCATAATTTTGTTAATGTTAAACATAAGTAATATTGTATAAATCGCTGTTGGTTTACCAAAATAAATAAAATAAAATAAAATAAATAAAATTAACTCCTAAACCAAATATTGCAATCGTTTTTATTTTTTTCCATGGAACCTTAACTAGGTACAGTTAAATGCGGTTACGCCACTGTTCCGTACAAAGGATGACCAAAAATGGCGGACTTTATGGACCATGTTTTGAGTAATGTGTAGACAGGGCAGAAAAAAACTTGTATAAGAGAACTTTAACTAGTATTTGCCTGTGGACTTGGTCGCGTAGTATAATTGACGACCTCTGTAGCGCGTTGGGTGAGCTGTCTGAGATCCGAGAGATTGCGGGTTCGATTCCCGCTGCGGGACAAAAGTTTGTATGTTTTTAGGGTTCCGTAACAAAAATTACGGAACCCTTCTGGATTCGTCTGTCTGTCTGTCTGTCCGTGTATGTCACAGCCACTTTTTTCCGAAACTATAAGAGCTATGCTGTTGAAACTTGGTAAGTAGATGTATTCTGTGAACCGCAATAAGGTTTTCAAATAAAAATAGAAAAAAAAACATTAAATTTTTGGGGTTCCCCATACTTAGAACTGAAACTCAAAAAACTTTTTTCATCATACCCATACGTGTGGGGTATTTATGGATAGGTCTTTAAAAATGATATTGAGGTTTCTAATATAATTTTTTTCTAAACTGAATAGTTTGCGCGAGGGACACTTCCAAAGTGATAAAATGTTTCCCCCCCCGTAACTTCTAAAATAAAAGAATGATAAAACTAAAAAAAAAATATGATGTATACATTACCATGTAAAATTCCACAGAAAATTGGTTTGAACGAGATCTAGTAAGTAGTTTTTTATTTTTGGTGTTCCCCATACTTAGAACTGAAACTAAAAAAAAAAAACATCAAACCCTTGCGGGTGGGGTATTTATGGATAGGTCTTCAAAAATGATATTGAGGTTTTTAATATCATTTTTTTCTAAACTGTATAGTTTGCGCGAGATACACTTCCAAAGTGGTAAAAAGTACCCCCCCCCAATAACTTCTAAAATAAGAGAATGATAAAACAAAAAAAAAATATGATGTTTACTTAAACTTCCATGTAAAGCTCCAACGAAAATTGGTTTGAACGAGATCTAGTAAGTAGTTTTTTTTTAATACGTCATAAATCGTAATCCATCCAAGAACTTTTATATTATGTTACTTGCTGCTACGGAACCCTTCATGGGCGAGTCCGACACGCACTTGGCTGCTTTTTTTATATAACTTGGAATGACGGATCAAGCAGATGGCCCACCAAATGTTAAGTGGTACCCTCTGCCTATGAACAGTGCATTATCACATAGGTCACGTCCACCTAGGACGCGCCCTATGTGGCATTGCACATAGGGTGGGCACATTGTGGGATCGGGGGAAAGTACGAACCTACCCGTGCGAAGCCGGGTCGAGTAGCTAGTATCATATAAATTGCAGTTACATAAAAATTCTTTATGGTTCTTGTAATGTCTTTTACTAGTTCATTATGTTTGAAACAAAGGAAGCTAGTGATGTTATCACAATGTCGATATATTTATCGATTCTACTCACAATTTCGTGTAACCAGTTCTGTTTTGCTCAAATATCATCCACTTATGGGCCAGTTAACGCTTACGAGACACTTACGAATGGCAGTGCCAAATATTGTGATTTTGTATGCACGCTGTATTTCAATATACTTAAACCTAAGTGTCTAAATTATGTTTTTGTATCAGTTTTTAAGTTTTTGTTTTTATTATTTATTTATTATTCTGCTTTTGTCCTACTGTATTCCTCGTATTCTGGTTGTTATGATTGTTTTTTGTGTTTGCGTGCCAAATAAATGTTTTTCATTTCATTTCATTATACTCGTATTACAAATTTACATATTATATTATGACCTACAGCAGCCTTTTTTCACCGCACCGCTCGCCATCGGCAGAGGATTCATCCCCCACCTTAGAGCCAGGGTGGTCTCGGACTGTGTTGTTTCAGAGGAACTTCCTCCCGCGAACACTCACGTTGTGGAATGATCTGCTGAGGTTTTCCCAAGTGACTACAGTATGGGGTTCTTCAAAAGGGGTGTTTGTAAATGTGATGCCTCTGGTATTGCAGGCGTCCATAGGCTACGGTAACCGCTTACCAACAGTTGGGCCATATGCTTGTTTCATACCTTGGTAGTACTTATATCAAAAATTTCCATATTACACTGTGTGTACACTCTGAGTGACCATAACCGAACAACCACCGTTTGAGGTGGTCGTCCGGTTGTTACGATTTTGACTTGAGATTTTTCAATAAAAACTGCTTACGCGCGATACGTTTTTTTTGTATGAAGATTTCTGCCTGTGGTTGGCGCAACCTTAATACTTAGTTGGCTTTTACAACATCCACGGGAGGCGAATTATTAGTAACTAACTAAAATATCCGAAACCAAAACACACATACACATTTTTAATTACGGCCCAGAGTTTTATCGTTACCATTTATCGATAAAAAATATCGATATGTATTATGAATCGATAACATTACAACACTGTTTACGGAGAAACGGCCACCGAGAGTCGCTTTTTGTACTAAAGAATTTACTAATAACTTGATTAGGGTTGTGTAATTGTTTAAATATTTTTATTAGTTTTTGGAAAATCATCATTATCAACTGTAGAAGTTCACATATACTTAGACAAAGGATTTGAGCCGCCTCTATGCACTGACTTCTTGTCACTGTTATGACGTCATCAGTCCAAGTCATCGTTTCTTCCAGTTTGTGGTCCTCATTCGAGAACCTTTTATCCTTAACGGTTATCAGTTCTACAGTGATCGCAGTATTAAGTTAAGTGTTAAGTTTTAAGTACTCATGTGGACGCTGATCCCTTGGTGTAATCCCTTAGTCGGTTTTGCGGAATCAACGAGAGGAGACGGAGGAGTTCATTCTTAGAACAGAAACACCTCGGCATTCAATAGGCAGGTAATTCATACATAGACACACGCCTTTTTCCCCAAAGGGGGGTAGGGAGAGCCTCAATGGGCCTCTTTTCACAGTGTGTTGCACCATCGAGGAATATAGATATGACAAGTGGTGAGCTCATCGCCGCCATTGCTTCCCACGACTGACTCGGCTAACGCTTTCTTCCAGTAATAACACATTCCATAATAATCTAGCAGCCAGGACAAATCTTATACCAACGAATCTTATCAACAAGTCCGGGTAATCCCTTAGTCGGCTTTTACGACATCCACGGGAGGAGACGGAGGAGTCTATTCTTAGGCCAGACACACCACGGCCTGTTAATGTTATGTTAAACACCTACCAAGTAGAATGCACAAACAATTCGATGCCATTACCAAAATTAAAAACAAAAGTTCTCTAGCAGATGGTTCCGCCTAAATAGTGATTTGATAACTTCCGTAAGAGACAGCTATACGATTCGCCACACGTGCGAAAGAGATGGATGATAGAAAATTCACCCACACCCTATAATTTTCGAACATAAAACCTACCCACGAAAATCAAAGAAAATCAATTGTAATGGCTACACTACCAATTGACAGACGAAAACAAACCTTATTTCCATGGAGCTAAGCTTCAGAAACCCTTAGGCTTTTGTGAAGGAAATTCAATAAGAGATACAAAAGAAAGTAGAGCTTATTGTGTGAAGTATAAGGTTGATTTATCGAATTAGAGTTTAGGGAATTAAAGTACACGAATTGAATACGTAATGCTACCAATGTTGCATCGATGTAGGAATTGTAACGGATGCGGTATCATAAGTGTGTGTCTGGTCTCACCTCTCCGTCTCCTCCGGTTGATGTCGTACAATTTGACTTAATGTTTAACCCAGGGGATGGGCCATTTACCTGAGAACCTACTCAAAAGTTTTAAGATATCGAAATGCCTCTAGGAAGAATCTCGAAAACGACTCTGCACGCTTGTGGCGTTTTTTTTTGTTTTTTTTGCCCATTACAGCTCATGAACCCTTCTTCTGATAGCCAAAGTTGATTTCGCGAGAACTAGGAGACTTAACACATATGTTTTAATTCATAGTATCTCATAAATATCATCAGTCTACGATCCCCCTAAACACATTTTTACAGTGTTTTTTTTTTGTTTAGTATCCCCGAATTAACTTTAGCTATCTGAAAAAGTGTTTATAGGCTGTAATGAGCAAAAAACACAAAAAAAAACGTGCCACAAGCGTGAGCATCCACCTAAACGATTTCGATGAAATTTGCTATACGGGCACAGAATCAATATGATATGGGGGTTTTAGGGGGCAATAAATCGATCAAGCTAGGATCGGGAAAAAGCGACTTAAAAAAACACTATTTCCTATTTGCTCCACGGGTAGGCGCTTAACTGAGTCAGTTCCTGAGGTATGGGAGCGGTACGGGAGGGGTGTTTTCGTCTCTCTAATTATCCGATGACATGTGACATACTGTAAACAAAAACACCCCTTCCGTACCGCTCCCATACCTCAGGAACTGATGTAATCTGTGTCGTCAATACAGAATATTGAATAGTGTGATATTCCACGCCCAAGCGTCCGAATACGAATTTCCCACAATCAATGTTAAAAAAAAACTTGTTCTGAATTTAAATACACAATACCTGGTTGAAGAGGATGACGTCACATGATTCGTACACTGTCGGACATTTTAACGGGTTACCTCTTTAGTTTTAGTAACGACACTATTTTTCAGAGTAAAATTAAAGACTTTCACAAATTCATATAATTTGTATTATTTGACACCGCAGACAGTAATTATAATATTAGGAAACGTACAAAGTGAAATCAAAAAAAGAATATATAAATTTAAAGGATTAACGCCTTCCAGTTCCCCGTCGCTCGTGCTATCGTCATTTGAATCATTGACGATGATGATGGCGACAACATTTAATAATAAATTCATCCAGAACACGGTCAATTGCTTCTTCTCTCATTAAAAATTCCTTGTCACATTCTGTGGCGTGATCGACAACTTTGCGCCAACCTTCTGAAGAGATTCATACTGATGTTGAATTGGCTAACATGACCAAATGAACATGACCGATGAAATTACATACCATGACCGATGGTAGCCTAACGGTTCAATAGTGCAACTCAGAATCCAACGATACCGGGTTCGATCCTAGGCTCCGCACCAATGACTTTTGTAAGTTATGTGCGGATTTCCATCGCTCTGTGCTTCGGAGGGCACGTTAAGCTGTCGGTCCCGGCTGTTATTGATTAATAGCAGTCGATAAGCCATGTCAGAGGCCCTCGGGCGGCTTGATAAACTCCGACTCCAGAGGCCAGCACTACCTCATACGAAACGAAACGAAACCAAATATTTGCTCCGCGTGTAATCTGATGAACAAGATGGCGCACAACTGGCCGCGATTTTGCCGCGAAATCTATAAACCAATAACAGCGCAAGATAAAAGCGCGATTGCTAATTAGTATAAAGAAGATTCCCGCGCTATAGAAATTGGTCTACGGCGCAGGTACATCGGGACGACTTATATTTTGGGTAAAACTGTAATGTATTGTATTAAGTATATCAGTTATCTATGCTTGGGGCTAGATAATGTTCTGTGAGCTGTCCAGCATAGTTTATTTATTATTTATTGTTGCTTTAATGAGAATGAATGCTCAAAACATCTGGCGATTGCGTGTAACGTCAAACCCGGCATTACACCTTTATACACGCCTTATATAGATACTGGAACTATTAAATACCATATCCTATAGTATAGAACATTAAATTTTATCACATCGCGAGAACGCCATCGGAAGGCAACCACACGAACCACAAAACTCAAATTTTATTAAAACGTAAATTATATTTGAATATGATTTGACACACTTTGCACTTTAGTATTGTGGTTGACTATTATTTTCATAAATTGCAACAATATTTATGAAAATATTGCTTTTTATTCTTAATGGCAACCACAACAATCACAGATAAAGTTTTACGCGAGTTTAATAATATTGGAATATCAATTTATGGTGTGGACTATGGTTTAGTTGTGTGGTTTTGTTAGTTAAAGTAAGTGTAGGTACAGCTCGTTCACCGTGAGATGGCACCTGTAAATACTCCATGGCAGGTGCCAACTTACGGTGAATGGTCTGTACCTATGAGGAGTTTTTTTAGTACCCTCTGTCGAGTAATGCATATTCGACAGCGATAAATAAAATCAATACAACAAATGGTTTTGTATCTAGTTATCTATATTTTACGAGATATGTAATAAAAACTGCTTTTTGGTGCGGCGCGAGGTTTTTTTTTGTATATAGATTTCTGCCTGGTGTTGGCGCAATTTTAATAAGTCCTAAATCTATAAAAGTTTTGTTCCTAACAGTAAATTAACGTTGCAAGTTGCAACTTTAATGTATACAAATTAAATACCTATTCATTAGTTACTTACATTTATCCTAAATATAGCCATCTAGAGCTATAAAAACATATAAAAGTTTTATTAAACTATTAAAAACATATCAATAGGCTAAATATGCAAACGAGCACACCAGTCGAAAGGCTGTGCCGGTTTTTGAGATTAATGGCATCTAGAATGACTGTACTAATAACTTCATCTTAATCTAGAGGTCGGAGAACTTGCGAATCTAACGGAAGATCAAGCCGTGATGGACTGCTTTGGTTAGTTGGTTCCGCACGGAATAATTACATCAAAAAATAACTAAAAGATTATACTATTCCATTTCCATTATAACGCAAAATTACCAATCTTAGAATAGATTTTTAACTGACTAAATCAAGTACAATATACAAATTAAAAATATTCATGGAACTACATTATAATACCGAGAGACAGAAACAAGATAGGACAAAAATTTCTCGATAAAAAAAAACCACTTACCAAAACAAGTTACCACTAACTTTTGGCTAGCTTCGATCATTTTTCAATATGGTACAGATTATTGGGTCAAAAATTGGATAAATAAGATCAATACAATAAAACGGAGGGTTCACCAAAGGGTTTTTTTTTAAATTATCTATATTTCACGTGATTTTCAATAAAAACCGCTTTTTCGAGTGGCGTGTGGCGTTTTTTTTAATGAAAATTTAACGGAAAGCTGAAGGAGGACATGAGTGGCAGATATTGGAGACCGTATTGCGAGACTAAAGTGGCGCTGGGCAGGACACTTGGCCAGATTTGGTGACGGCAGGTGGTATAAGGCCCTGACCGAGTGGTGGCCGACAGGGAGCACTAGAGGCCGTGGCAGACCATCAGCCAGGTGGGCGGATAATATAGGGGCCGTAGAGGGAAATACATCGATAGGAATCGCAGTTTTTTTTAAAAATTGATAGACCTTTGTTTGACCACGATCTCACCAGTTGCAATGGTAAGTGACGATGCGGCCGACGTTGGAGCACGAAGGTCTAGAAGGCACCTATTCACTCTAGCCTTGAAGAGACCCAGATTATACGAGACGGTAGTGTATTCCACTCCTTAGCAGTTCGCATTATAAAGGTAGATTTGGGAACGATAGTTTTGAAGCTTATAAAGTGAATGAGCTCACTCACTTCGCTTCAGTCGGTCTTTGTGACGGCAACGAGTGACGTAACGTACGTGTGTTGTATTTGTGACTTATTTTTCACGGACGTTTTGTATGGGTAAGGCCCGTCCATACTTTTTTATTTTGGTCGAAGGTCCAACCGATGTCGATTACGTGTTTGCTGTTCATTGCGCTGCGTGTTTTAGTTTTTTTTTAAGAGCAGAAATATTTAAAACACGCACCGCAATGAATAGCATACTGGACATCAATATCGAACTTCACTCTATTGCGCAATACGACTCCAGGAACTAAACGTAAATGATCTTCATCTGTTTACACTATCTGTCACTCCGATTAGCATCAAACTTTTTTAACTGAACCCTAAAATCAGAATCAGGTTTTAAATTATAACTACTTAATCATACAATAAACATCATTATTTTTTGCTTAGCTTTTTATAGCACCTATTTTCATCTGTCATAATATTTCTTGGTTTTTTTAGTGATTGTTTTGAGTCCTACTAATATTATAAATGCGAAAGTGTGTGTGTGTGTGTTTGTTACTTCTTCACGCTGAAATGGCTAAACGGATTTGCATGAAATTTGGAATGGAGATAGCTTGACACCCGTAATAATACATAGGCACATTTTTATACCGATATTCCCACGGGATCGAGACTTACGCGGGTGAAACCACGGGTCGCTGCTAGTATTATATATGCGAAAGTTTGTGAGTGTGTGCGTGTGTTTGTTACTTCTTCACGCTAAAACGGCTCGACGGATTTGGATGAAATTTGGAATGGAGATAACTGTACTCCCGGAATAACACATAGGCATATTTTTATCCCGATATTCCCACGGGATCGAGACTTATGCGGGTAAAACCGTCAGGCTTTGCTAGTAAAATATATATCGTATATATTAGTAATCAATATATAATCTTTTTAATTGAATTAATCGCACTTGGCCGTTTTTTTTAAGTATGTCATCATTTTTCCCTAATTACATTTCGTGTTCCTACATAATTACAAATATAAGTACGTGTTGTTCACACGCGAAGGCACAATCACGGGAGTGACGTCACGCTTCTGTCACTTCACATCAGCAAGCAATGTAGAATAAACTTTATAGCTCTGGGGTTAGATTCAAAATAGCAATAGACGCGAGTTATTTAAAAACCGGCCAAATGCGAGTCGGACTCGCGCACGAAGGGTTCCGTACCATTGTCTATAAAAACGGCAAAAAAACACGTTTGTTGTATGGGAGCCTCCTTAAACATTTATTTTATTCTGTTTTTTAGTATTTGCTGTTGTAGCGGCAACAGAAATACATCATCTGTGAAAATTTCAACTGTCTAGCTATCACGGTTCATGAGAAACAGCCTGGTGACAGACGGACGGACAGACAGACAGATAGACAGACGAACAGCCGAGCCTTAGTAATAGGGTCCCGTTTTACCCTTTGGGTACGGAACCCTAATTAGTGTAAGAAAGTCTGCTTTTCGTTGGACCAACGATTGGGCCAAAGTTGGGCCAGCATCGGTGATACCCAGAAATAGAGTTTTTTTATTGGAACAGTTCGTCCGGAGAAACACTACACCTATTTCTGGCGTAAAGCAGTAGTGCTCGTATTGCTGTGTTCCGTTTTGAAGGTGAAATTACAGGCACTTTCATCTTTACAGACTTTTCATCTTTATGTCTCAGGGTGGCTAGCGCAGTGCAATGCTACATAGGGCGCGTCCTAGGTGCATGCATTGTTAAAGGCAGAGGTTGCTTTTTTTATGAAACTAATAGGCAAACTAGCTTACGGTCCACCTGATGTAAAGTGGTCACCGTCGCTTATAGACATCGCCAACACCGGGGGTATTGTCGATGCGCTGCCTACCCTGAAGGAATTTATGAACATTTGAACACCAGCAGTGGTATTCGGAGCTCGGTGAACTCGCTAAGCGAGTCACGGGCACTCACGGGGTGAAGTCACGCGTTGCGCAGTAAGATAATATTTGACTGCGGTAAAGTTCAGTGTGTCAAAAATTCATGCTCTCTCATGGCTGTCTCGATGACAGCATTATCTATGAATGACACTTCACTTCACTTAACCACCTCACTTGTACCCCGAATACCTAGGTTGGTGGGCCATCAGCTTGTTCCGTCATTCATAAGTGTTGTAAACTTCGACCGAAATAAAAAAAAGTATGGACGGACGGGCCTTACCCATACAAAACGTCCATGAAAAATAAGTCACAATGGGGAGCCACAGGCAAAACTAATCTCAGATGGCGCCACCATCGCTGGTGTTTGTCATTTAGTGGTCTTGTCTTTTTCTCATCAGAAGGGAAACGGTGTGTACCTTTATTTGTACACTGAAGTGCACTACACTGTGGCATGTTTTATACCAGACTATTATTTAATGTTTATTTACAAAAATTATCTATTGATATTTGACACTTTTGACAGTTTTTTTTAACATTGATAGACCTTTGTTTGCTATGAAACAACACCAGTGATTATGCGCCACCTAGCGTGATAAATAAGCAGTGTGTCTCCCCATTACAACACAAGTACGTTACGTCACTCGTTGCCGTCACAAAGACCGACTGAAGCGAAGTGAGTGACTCACTCACTTTATAAGCTTCAAAACTATCGCTCCCTGAGGCCCGTTTATATACAGTGTTGTAAGGTCAGAGAGACGCGTCACAGTACCTACAATACGTACCTAGTTTATGCGAAGCTGAAAACGTTGGGAGATTCAATACCTCTACCTCTACGTGAAGCAATGGCGGCGTTGAGCTCACCACTTGTCACGTCTATTTCACGCGATGGTGCAACCCACGAAAGAGGCCGGAATAGGCTTTCGGGGAAAAAGGCGTGTGTCTATGCAATGTATGTATATCGTTTTAATGATTTCGTCAGTTGTGCCATTTCACCAGTACGCGGCCGACAATCTAATGAATTCATCTGCGACAAGTATAAATAAATTATCATCCTCATTTGTCCAGCCGTTAGGGTCGGCGCGGAATGTTAATGCGCTAAGTTAGGGGTGCCACCACACGGGAAATAATTGCACTTACTCAAGTTCACAGATCACTCTAATGTTCATTTCCACCAACTTATTAACGGTGAAGGAAAACATCGTAAGGAAGGGCGCTTTTACATTGCCCCACCATTGTGCCCCATCGGTGGGGCACACTATAATAGACAGATAGATAGATAGACAAACTCTTTATAGTACACCTAAGAAAAATAAAACAAAACAAAGTGACAAACAACAAACAAATTAACAACGTAGAATGGGCGGTCTTATCGCTAAAAGCGATCTCTTCCAGACAACCTTTGGATGGACAGTTAAATGTACATGTTATAATGTTCATTTCTACCAACTTATTAACGGTGAAGGAAAACATCGTGAAGAAGAGCGCTTATACATTGCCCCACGATTGTGCCCCATTGATGTGGCACCGTCAACATACTTTTGGTATGTACTTACCACCATGCCCCACCAGTGGGGCACATAAACCCTGCATATCCAACACTACAAAGCCATCTGACAGTGCCTCTCGAGGCGAACTGAATCCTATCACCACATTGGTTCTTTCATCATAGCTTACCAGGCCCCTCTTCTACACCATACCTCACTGGTCTTTGACCTAACGCCGGGTGACCAAGAAAGAACTGGTGCCACGAAGTAAAACTTACGAGACACTTAACTCCGGTCAATTTGACAATTGTTACTATGAGTGTTATATATTTTTGTTTTTTTTCTATGAAAACAGCTGTAACGATTTTGAAGAAGTTTACAGGATAGAGAGATTTTGAAACAAAAAATTTATCTAGCTAGGAACCGAAAAAAAACCTGGTTCCGAGCTTGGCCGTTGGCTGATGGAATCTTATAACAGCGCTTGCATCGTAGGCTGTTTTGCAGTGAGACAACCCTAGCCGGTTAGGGGTGCCACTTTCGAGTTATGCCTTTTTAGTGCTTTAAGTCTCAGTTTAATTTATATTGTTTGTTAATTGGTGAGTTTGGCGATTATGCTGTAAGCGAGTCCATTTGGAGAAAAATTACGACTGTTTCAAATTACAAAATACAAAAATAAATATATATCTGTAAGATTATTGTCAAATAAATAAATAATGCTGGACAGTTCACACAACATTATCTAGCCCCAAGCTAAGCAGAGCTTGTGTTATGGGTAAACTGATATACTTAATACAATACATTACATAGATAGATATTATTTATTATGCATAGAAAATACCCAGAACACCCAGAACAAATCAAAATGAGCCCAAACACGACCAGTCTACTATTAACTATCGAGGAGTTCCGTGGTTCGTGGTCTCCATCATCAGATCAGCTCATTGTCACCATCATAATGTATTGTCATCGGAACTTGACAGGTATGCAATTTCAGCTCAATTGAATGAGACTGGTTGTAAGTTCAGTTGTAAGATACAAGATACAAGATACAAGATATTTATTTGCATTATGAATTGACGGACACATGTTAATTAGGAGCTTTTAATAAGGGAGTTTTGTCTTTTTTTAAAAGGAACAAAATTGAACGAGCGAAGCAAGTTCTTTGAGTCAACTTGGAAGAATCGGCGTTTGTATGTATGTATGTATGCATGTATGTATGTATGTTTGTCCAAGCATAACTTCCAAACCGTTAATCCGATCTTCATGAAATTTAAATTGGAGAGTAGATAGTATTGGTACAATTTGTTGGCAAGGTTATGAGCTATGTAAGTCGGGGGGTTGTTGAGATATTGGGGTTCACGAGAGGGTACAAAAATAAAAGTGAGAATATCATATCATAAATGGGGAGTCGTATGAAAGCCCCTTGCTTCGACATTTCAAAACTATTTTTATAATTTATAACTTATGTAGTTTTTGTGATATGAAGGTAAATCGAAAATGTAAAAAAACCTAAACCTCTAGGGTACTTCCACTAATCCTACAACGCTGAAATTTGGTATGTTTGTAGCTTTTATGACACAAATACTGGGAAAAGTCTAAAATTGAAGATTTTCGAAACTGGTACTCTATAGAACTATGCATAACATCCAGTTGTTGACATCCCATTTCAAGGAATTTGAACGACGTTGTAGGTCTAACTTTTCGAACCGACAAGTACGTTTATTTTATGTGGATATACTAACGTGCATAGATATTTTTTCGATAAGGTAACTTACCTAAATCGCGTGTATTCGCGAAGTCTCAGTTCGGGGTGAACTATTAGTTTCAGGTGTTTTAAGTATCGCCAATGCGCTTGCAATTAAAACGACACGCCAGAATGCAAGGCACGCCTTGCCTTGAAAAATAACAACGAAAACATTTTAAGGCGTAAAGAACGTATATTTTTTCTTTTTACCCCATTTTTTCAAGGCTCACCTCGTTACAGAAAATTCTCAAATTCTCTGGCAAACGTTTTGGCGCGACTTCTGTTTAATTAAAAACACGAATAAAAAGTTACCGGCCATTTTATCTGGTGATAAACGACCGTAGCCACAAAATCCGACGTTCAAGCAAAAATAACCTCTTTCGGGAAACATTTAGAGTATATTTTTCTGTGTAATGTAAAGCAATTCGTTACACATTTTTCAAACACCAAAAAGATCGCTGAAGCCGTTTCCTGTTCTATTCTAAAAACGATAAAACTCAAAATTCATTGCTTTAAAAACAGTTCGAGTTTAGAATGGTTTCCGCAATTTTCCGCGTCTATGGAATAAAATTCAAAATTCGAATAGTCTCCGCCGTGTAAATCCACACAGACGTAAGTCACAAAATACGTTTTCCTGATTTAGATTTTCAGCTATAAAGGTAGAGTGTTAAATCGTTCTAAGTACAGGAAGGTAGAGAAGTGTTTATTGTTATTTTCCTCTGTTGATAGCGGTCGATTTACGTTTTCAGTTGCACGCTAAACGTCAAGATCTCTTTGGTACGATTGTGGTGATTTAATATTCACTATTTGTATAATTAAATGCATATAAAGTAGCCTATTTGAATTGAAAGGCATATTAAATAAATAAGAATTGTTACAAACTAACCACTGACAAAGTAAATAGACTTATAGGCACAGCGCTAAAAAGTGTTCGAACCAAAAGAGATACAAAACGCATAAGAGGGACAAATCTGACAAGTTTTATCCGTCCATTGCTGCTTGATTATTGAATACATTTGAAGGACTACAGTGGAACCGGCAGTGTATCGAATTTATATGTCATTGTTCAAATTTTTAGAGCTGTAATATTTTAGAGCTGTAAGCGTTGATACTGTATGTAATGCCTAGTCCATCGTAGAGTTATTAGAAAGTCCTTGAAACTAACCTTTGGTTGGTTACGACAATAATTACAGAGGGGGTATTGGGGATGTAGGGCGCGGTAATATAGTTTTTAGAATATTATAGAAGAACATTTAATATAAAATAAAACTGGCCAAGTGCGAGTACTCACATACGAAGGGTATGTACTATGTACTTTTTAGGGTTCCGTGTCCAAATAGTGCCAACGGAACCCTATTACTAAGCCTCCGCTGTCCGTCCGTCCGTCAGTCAGCGGGCTGTATCTCATGAACCGTAATATAGGTATATACAGTTGAAATTTTCACAAATGGTGTATTTCTGTTTCCGCTATAACAACAAATAATAGTAATAATAAACTGTAGTAATTATATACGGTTTACAATAACTTCAATCAATTTTGTAAAACCTATTAATTTATTTTGATCCGTAAAAACTCTATACGACGTTTTATTCTAAACTCTTGTAAACTGTTTTATTCAAATAATATAACAACCTATTAAAATAGATTTGTATTGGACTAGAAAAAACAAAGTATTTTATTACAATAGTGCGATAATTATAATGTTCAGTAAAGCACGCTGTATTATGCTGCATTATGACCTTAAAAACACTGAATTATGAGCCACTTTCAAAGCGAGTGTGTTGAAAAATCGCTTTTTTATAATTATAATGGAAATAAACTTTTTTACAAAATATACACTAGCTTCATTCCCACTTCGTGAATGAAAATGGCGGCGAACACGTCACGGCTTATAAAAACTCTACTTACTTAATCACCATCGCCCTCCGTTAATTAGAAGGGGAGGGAACATACGCGGTGTGAAATAATAGTTTTTGTTGCCTCCGACTGTAATTTCATTGTTTTTGGGTTACGTGCTTTTTTAATTGACTCGTGTTATGAACTAGGAATTAAGGCTAAGTTTTTGATGAGTTTGAAAACTAGAATTTATCTGTAGGTAGATAAGATTTATTTTTGCATTATGGGCATATAAGAATACTACGCTGTACAAAGAGAATTAAAAAAAAAAAAAAAAAAAAAGACTCTGTAGTATGCGTTTTAGTAGTAGTACTAGTATAGTATTATTTTATCTGTGGTATTAGGTAGAGCTTTTTTGTGAATGAAAAACAATGATGAAATTTTTTGTGATGTGTTCGTCCGGGGAAGTACTACCACCATACCTATTTCTGCCGCAAAGCAGAAGTGCTCTCATTTCTATGTTTCGGTTTGAAGGGTATGGGAGCCGGTGAAATTACAGGCACATGAAACTTTTCATCTTTATGTCTCAGGGTGGCGGGCGCAGTGCAAAGCTACATAGGGCGCGTCCTAGGTGGACGTGACCTATGAGGTAATGCATTGTTAAAGGCAAAGGTTAACATAAGGTGGATCATAGGCTCGTTCCGTCATTCAAGAAATAAAAAAAAATCGTTGGTATAAGATTTGTCCTGGCTGCTAGCTTATTATGGAATGTGTTATTACTGAAAGAAAGCGTTGCCAGAGTCAGTCGTGGGAGGCAATGGCAACGATGAGCTCACCACTATACTCCACGTCTATATTCCACGATGCGAAACCACTGCGAAAAGAGGCCCAATGAGGCTCTGCCTAACCCCTTTTTTTTAAACATTGAGTGGCCTTCGTATGGCCATGATCTCACCTGTTGGTAAGTGACGATGTGGCCAAAGATGGAGCACAAAGGTCTAGAAGGCACCTTTTCACTCTAGCCTTGAAGAGACCCAGATTACAGTTTCCAGGAAAGACAGACAAAGGTAGTGTATTCCACTCCTTAGCAGTTCACATTATAAAGGTAGAACTGAAAAATTTCGTACGTTTAGTAGTATTAAGTATATAATAACCCCATTATTTCCATTAATTAAAATTTTAATCACAAAAGGCATATCTAACAGCCCCTATATCAAAACATTTACAATTATACTGTAATCAACCATTATAAATGTATTATTGGCTGCAATTACGAACCCTTTGAGGGTCTAATGTAATTATTTAATGCATGTGGGTTCGTCTGTAATGGCGGGTTGTGGGGTCGCCTCTTAAATACTATTTACTACTAACGTACGCAATTGAAGTTTATATCTACATCTACACTAATATCTACACTAATATCTACACTAAGATTATAAAGAGGAAAGATTTGTATTTTTGTGTGTGTTTGAAATGAAAAAGTTAAAAAACTTATGTACCGATTTCAAAAATTCTTTCACCATGGGAAAGCTACATTCACCTTAAGTGACATAGGCTACCAGGGGGGGATAGGAGGGGGGATAGGAGGGGGGGGGGCTGTTTTTCATCCTGAAATTACCCGTGCGAAGCCGGGACGAGTCGCTTTTGCCTTTGTTTGCACACATGCCTTTTTCCCCGAAAGGGTATAGGCAAAGCCTCAAATGGGTCTCTTTTCACTGTGTGTTGCACCATTGCGGGAAATAGACGTGACAAGCGGTGAGCTAATCGCCGCCATTGCTTCCCACGACTGACTCGGCTAACGCTTTCTTCCAGTAATAACACATTCCATAATAAGCTAGCAGCCAGGACAAATCTTATACCAACGAATCTTAAAAACAAGTCCGGGTAATCGCTTAGTCAGCTTTTGTGACATCCACGGGAGGAAATGGAAGGGTCTATTCTTGGGCCGGACACACCATGGCTAATTGTGTAAATTATTGATTTATATCTTGTGAGGCTTAATTATAAATATAGAGTATACGAAACAAATATACATATTTAATACTAGAAACTCGCCCGGCTTCGCACGGGTAGTGTCAGGATCTCCCCTCTAACCCTCCCCCCTTCTCAACTCCCCATCTATCCACACACCAGATACAAAAACCTACTAAAGTTAATCCCCCTATGTTAAATTTTTTTACACCTTGGGTTACATTATTGGAGTTTTAGTAAGGATCCATATTTTTTTGCTTCCCAACAGTGACAGAATTTTTCAAATCAATCCGTTTTGTCGTTTCGTAGCCAATTCAATGCAAACAAACAAACAATCAAATGTTTCCTGTTTATTATTAGTGTAGATACATTTTCACTAACCAAGAAGAAATTAAAAAAAAACCCTAACGCAATGAAACTGCTGAACCGATTTTGATAAAACATGTCTAGAATTATAACTAGAAAATCTGCTTTCAAATAAAAAAAACTCATTCAAATCGGTTCACCCGTTTATGGCGCGTCCCAGAGCAGTAGATTGGTGTTATTTGGAGGGTTTCACCTCGTAGAGGAGTCAATGTTATGTACTGAAAAAAAAATTACATCGTTGACCATTTATGTGCAAAGTGACTCACTCATTTAGTAGTAGTAGAACTTTTTTGTGAAATTGTTCGTCCTGGGAAGTATTACCACCATACCTATTTCTGCCGCAAAGCCGTAGAGCTCACATTGCTTGGTTCCGGTTTGAAGGGTATGGTTGCGATGTTTCCCGTCATGTCGCATAGTCTTGGGACGCCCTGTATACCGGGGGTAGGACCTCGTTTTGCATCGCGAGTCACTCTCGCCTCATTTGAGGTGAGGTTTTTTTTTATACATCTTGGTGTGACGGAACGAGCAGATGGCCCACCTGATGTTAAGCGATACTCTCTGACTATGAACAGTGCTTTGCACTGCGATGCGATGCGATTTGGTTCGATTCCCGCCTCGGAACAAATAGTTGTGCGTTCTGCAGATATTTGTTCAGGGTGTTCTGGGTGTTTTCTATGTATAATAAAAAATATCTATCTATGTATTGTATTATATTAAGTATATCAGTTATCTAGTACCCATAACACAAGCTCTGGCTTAGCGTGGGGCTAGATAATGTTGTGTGAAGTTGTCCAGAATTATTTATTTATTTATTTATTTAACTTCTGGGAACAATTGCATATTTATGCTAAACTATACATGCTTATATAGTTTCCTTTGTCCCCAGGTCCGAGAAGTAGAAGAATGAAGAAGACGGGTCCAAGCGTAGAAGAGAAGAGGCCTAGAACTGCTTTCAGCGCTGCACAACTTGGAAGACTAAAGGTAAACATATATAATATCACCTTTCTACTCCGTAAACTAAGGCCAAAGCAACGCGTTCAGCCGCGTCCTCAGTGGCGTGCACGGTGCAGATCAATGGTACGACAATGGACCGCCCCCGTGCACGCTGACGCGGACGCGGGCTGAACGCGTTGGTTTGGCCCGCAATTGGAACATACTACCAGACGATGTTGTTTTTGCCACCTCTGTGAATGCATTCATAAACAAGCTCGACAACTGGCTTAGAAAGGAAAATACAAGTGACCCAAAATTAGACATTCTACACTGTGACGATGTAGACATATCAGCAAAAGCTGCTCGTCACCTAGGTTCGTTTAGGGTTCCGTACCCAAAGGGTAAAACGGGACCCTATTACTAAAGTTCCGCTGTCCGTCCGTCTGTCACCAGGCTGTATCTCATGAATTGTGATGGTTAGACAGTTGAAATTTTTCACAGATGATGTACTAGGTTTGTTTAGGGTTCCGTACCCAAAGGGTAAAACGGGACCCTATTACTAATGCTCCGCTGTCCGTCCGTCTGTCACCAGGCTGTATCTCATGAATCGTGATGGTTAGACAGTTGAAATTTTTCACAGATGATGTATTTTTGTTGCCGCTATAATAACAAATACTAAAAAACAGAATAAAATATAAGCTGGCTCCAATACACCAACCGTGTTTTTTTGCCGTTTTTATAAATAATGGTACGGAACCCTTCGTGCGCGTGTCCGACTCGCACTTGGCCGGTTGATTATTTTTAAGCCACTTGAAATGACGGAACATGCAGATGGTTGCATAATCTCATAGGTCACGTCTGCCTAGGACGCGCCCTATGCGACATGGCACACCCTGAGGATGAAAGTCTTATGTGCCTGTAATTTCACCAGCACCCTTGTAATTGTACCCTTCAAACCGGAACACAGATGCGAACACTATTATGCGGTAGAAATAAGTATGTTGGTAGTACTTTCCCAGATGAAGCCTACATATTTAGATATTTTTTCTGGCACAGATAAAATAATGATTAGTTTTGGGTATTTTCTATGTATAATCAAAAATAACTTCTATCTATCTATGTAATGTATTGTATTAAGTATATCAGTTACCTAGTACCCATAACACAAGGTCTACTTAGCTTGGGTGTGAACTGTCCAGCATTATTTATTTGTTTACATGGGCTACGCGTGCTACGAGCTATGAGCTACGGTGCTACGCCAGTTGCTACGCGCCATGCCTACTATAATTATTTCTAGCATATTTCTTCTTTATTTCTTTTTAAAGGCGTTTTTAACTTACCACATACAGTATAGTATTATTTTATCTATGCACATACATATACATTTTCTTCAAATACATTTTAAGGTGGGGTCTGCCGCAAAACTATCTGTCTTAGATTTGATTTTAAACAGACTAAATCAAGTACAATATTCAAATTATAAATATTTTTAGATACTAAATTATAATTCCGAGGGATCACTTTACCAGAAACACGATTGGACAATATTTTCTCGATAGGAAAAAAAACCCAAAATTAGTAAGCCCACAAAAAATTATTTTTAATTTTATTAAAATGGTTCAATTATTTGGTAAAACATTAGTTATTAAAATCAACTTTGGTCGATGTTTAAATCAATACAACAAAGCCGAGTGTTCACCGTAGGGGTTTTGTAAAATTAACTATTTTTTACGAGGTATTCGATAAAAACTGCTTTTTCATGTGGCACGAGGTGTTTTTGTGTGTGTATATTCTGCCTGGGGCGTATAGCGTGTGTGTATATTCTGCCTGGGGCGTATAGCGTGTGTGTATATTCTGCCTGGGGCGTATAGCGTGTGTGTATATTCTGCCTGGGGCGTATAGCGTGTGTGTATATTCTGCCTGGGGCGTATAGCGTGTGTGTATATTCTGCCTGGGGCGTATAGCGTGTGTGTATATTCTGCCTGGGGCGTATAGCGTGTGTGTATATTCTGCCTGGGGCGTATAGCGTGTGTGTATATTCTGCCTGGGGCGTATAGCGTGTGTGTATATTCTGCCTGGGGCGTATAGCGTGTGTGTATATTCTGCCTGGGGCGTATAGCGTGCGCTATCTTATGTACTTTAGCTGATTCTAGTTTATCTTGCTTTTGACTGCCTACCTGAGGTTTTTAAGTTGGTTCACTTTATCTTTGAATCAGCACCACACAGGCGCTCCCCACCTAGTAGTAAGAAGGATCATCTAATAAAGCGCGCGCCGTGTTCGTTGCCTGATTCTTGTAGGTTTGGTCGCGTTGGAACAGGAGTACATTTAGTTTATAAGACTATTCATATGATTGTGATTTCAATGAATAAAATACTTTTTACACCACCTGCTCAACAATGTCCAATTACATATCATGCAACCTCAACGTAAAGTAAAGCATTATCTCCCAAGGGATATAAAATTTTATGAAACTCCCTAGGGAATAACGTGATTTGAATTCGGAACGTTAAATTAGTATGGAAACTCGTGAAAAACTCTAAGTAAAAAAAAGCCCATGTGATATTGTAAAGAGGTTTGTTGGAAAATCGAACAGGCCACCATAAATGGAACTAAAAAAAAATACGTTTAAAAATAACACAGACCAAGAGTGTAATACAAAGAATGTGAAACAAAAGACGGTGTTTGGTGCTGTGATTTTCCGTGAATTTTTATTATCTCGCAGATGGTGTGAAAAGTAGAGTATGAACCTCTGGAATAAAGCCTTTCTTCATCTTGGGCAGCTTGAACCCCTCGCTTCACTCAGGACTCTAATATAGTCCCTCGTTACGCTCAGGGCGGTTATGCGCTATGGCCGTAGGAGATTACTATGTATTCTGAACGATGATTCCACGCAGATATTGTAACGAGCCCACGTTATGTCACGTTTGGTCTTAGCGAATAAGGGGGCAGGGTTCAATATGCCGCCCGTGACGTAAGACTCTGCTTTATTCCCATAGTGCATAATCTACTAAATATCAATTGAGTTGATTTAAATAGAGATCTATACAAAAACTATTCTAATTTTTTTCTTTGTTCATAGCACGAGTTTGCCGAGAACCGCTACCTCACCGAGCGTCGAAGACAAGCCTTGGCAGCTGAGCTAGGCCTCGCCGAAGCTCAGATCAAGATCTGGTTCCAGAATAAACGAGCTAAGATCAAGAAGGCGACTGGTCAGAGGAACCCCCTAGCAATGCAGCTGATGGCCCAAGGGTTGTACAATCACAGCACTGCCAACGAGAGTGATGAGGAAGAAGAGATTAATGTTACGTAAAATAATAGTAATTTTTAAAGTACAATTGGCAAATATCTGAGCAATAGTTATAAGTTTAGTAAAATAAAAATTATTTTCGAAAAAAAAACAGACTTTGAAGCTAGGATTTTTTCCCTAATAGAAGATTTTATAATATTAGTGATCGGAACCGTGTGCTGATCACAATGAGCCTAAAGACGACTGGTCTACTATTATCCATCGAGGAGTTCTGTTGTCCACCTTCTGTCTCCATCATCAGATCAGCTCGCTTTCACCATCATATGGTATTGTCATTGGAACTTGACAGGTATGGCAAATTTCAGTTCACATATCGGAAAGTAACCCTTATCGCCCGTGAAATACTCATCATTGAGTAGTTCCAATGGCCATCTCTGGTCTTCCTCAGTTCCACTTCACGAAATGGTACTTTCCAAATGCATAATGCTTGACTTGTTGCTGAAAATACCGAAATCGCTATATGTGTATAATATTAACCAATAATATTTGAGTAGTTCCCTCAATTCCTCATGGATCCCATCATCAGAACCAGATTTTGATGAACGGTTTTAATTTTGTTATTTGACAGAATACAGAATTCTGGCCAATTATCTCTAGGAAATATGATAAATCCTACGATACATTTAAGTTATTTTTAATCAAAATAGTTCCTGAATTTTGTAAAAAGATTACATAATAATGCTTAGTAGTTATTTATTTATATTGTAATGAATAAAATGAGGCACCCTGTATATACTTTACAATAGTTTTTTTCCGATACACTTATAGGATAGGTGTATAGTATTATTTTATCTGAGGATAGATCAAAGAAAAAAGTTCTCATGTAAAAACAACCGAATTGAAAACCTCCTTTTTTGGAAGATGGTTAAATGTCATGAAAAGATGCGATATAATAACCAAATATTTAAGCAGTTCATCTTTTTTCTTTTTTTTTTTATAATTGGCGCCGCACGGCTTGTGCATTTGCCATTTTCAAGTATCTGTATTTTCACTATAATGTATTTTCAATATATTTTGCAACGTTACACTCCTTCCAAGTCGTCAAAGTCACAGTCGAGTCATGTTTTAGTAAAACGGTGGCCAATTTTACTAAAACTTTGGTAGACAATTTCCACCAATTTCAAAAGTCACGCAATTCACTTTCATTTCATTTCACTACACTTGTGATTTTTAAACGAGCTACATTAGTTAAAATGCCACCAAAATAACACAAAACAACTCATGAAAACACTAGGAAAAGAAATAAAATAAAAGTAGACAACGTCTACATACATTTCATTCTACAGGTAAGTTGGTGGATCTGTACCTACTAGGATTATTTGTCACGTGGCCGAAATCAGAACTAACACCGCCATAATGTAATCTAATATGAAACAGCGCCACAACGGCGGCCACAAGACGTGCCAAATGATCCTTGTAGGGAGGGCTATGATTATTGGCGCCAGACAATTTTAAGTTGTAGGACTATGTGTTTGATGTAAATTAAAACATTAAATCATTCAATATTAATTGTATTTTATAATATAGAAATAGTAAATTAATTAAGCTTATATTTAAACCTAAATAATAATAAAACAATTTACATATTTTATTTTGTTTTTGTTAAGCTTTTGACGTTAATACTGATGTAGGTATTGGAATTGTTATAAAAAATATGAAATTGATTACAAAGTCAAATTATCTCTTCCATTTTATTTTATTAGTGTTATTTTGTATAGGTATGTAATTATTTATAAAATTAGTCTTGTAACTGCTGCGTAGTACTAATTGTACAGAAATATACTATTAAAATGGTTTTAAATGGTTTTATTTGTAACCTCTAAAAAGTACCTATGATAACAAAGTTTTACTGAATTCCTACTTTGTAAAGTCCAAATGGCCTTTTTTACAAATAAAAAAAAGGTCTTCAAAAGATAGTTTTTTTTAGCATAGTTTATGCTTGATACTGTGATGTATCTAGCCTAAGTAGAAATATAATATCAGTTAACTGTAGAAGCCGATACTAGTCCACTGCTGGACATAGCTTCTCCATAGAATGCCGCGACGGTGGGCTATGACGCAAAATTCCTAAACTTAGATTTGATTTTTAACAGACTAAGTGTTTTAAATAAATCCTATTAACTAATTATTTGGTAATCTTACAAAAATAAACAATAATTATAATTTATTATTTTACACCTTTGTTTTTTTTAACAAATCTTATTTGTTTCTATACAGACTAAATCAAGTAAAATATTCAAATTATAAATATACATGGATACTACTTTATAATTCTGAGGGATAACTCTACTAGAAACACGATAGGACAACAATATTTTCTCAACAAAAAATCAATAGTTACGTCTGTTTTTTGGCTAGATTCGATTGTTTATTAAAATGGTGCAAATTATTGGGTAAAAATTTGATAAATAAAATTAATACAACAAAGCCAAGGGTTTGCTATTTTATAAAATTATCTATATTTTACGAGATATTCAATAAAAACCGTTTCTTTTTAATGAAGATTTTCACCTGGAGTTGATTCAGTCTTAAAATGTCTTCGGTCCAGCCCCTGGGGACTGGCAGCCAATCTTATATGATTGTTTACCATATTCAGGGGGTTTGTAACATCACCATGCATGGCAGGTGGATTGGTGATAGCAGTGTTGTAACATCACCACACATGGCAGGCGGATTGATGATAGCAGTGTTGTAACATCACCACGCATGGCAGGCGGATTGGTGATAGCAGTGTTGTAACATCACCACGCATGGCAGGCGGATTGGTGATAGCAGTGTTGTAACATCACCACGCATGGCAGGCGGATTGGTGATAGCAGTGTTGTAACATCACCACCCATGGCAGGCGGATTGATGATAGCAGTGTTGTAACATCACCACGCATGGCAGGCGGATTGGTGATAGCAGTGTTGTAACATCACCACGCATGGCAGGCGGATTGGTGATAGCAGTGTTGTAACATCACCACGCATGGCAGGCGGATTGGTGATAGCAGTGTTGTAACATCACCATGCATGGCAGGCGGATTGGTGATAGCAGTGTTGTAACATCACCCCACATGGCAGGCGGATTGGTGATAGCAGTGTTGTAACATCACCACGCATGGCAGGCGGATTGGTGATAGCAGTGTTGTAACATCACCTTGCATGGCAGGCGGATTTGTGATAGCAGTGTTGTAACATCACCTTGCATGGCAGGCGGATTGGTGATAGCAGTGTTGTAACATCACCTTGCATGGCAGGCGGATTGGTGATAGCAGTGTTGTAACATCACCATGCATGGCAGGCGGATTGGTGATAGCAGTGTTGTAACATCACCACGCATGGCAGGCGGATTGATGATAGCAGTGTTGTAACATCACCACGCACGGCAAGCGGATTGGTGATAGCAGTGTTGTAACATCACCTTGCATGGCAGGCGGATTGGTGATAGCAGTGTTGTAACATCACCTTGCATGGCAGGCGGATTGGTGATAGCAGTGTTGTAACATCACCTTGCATGGCAGGCGGATTTGTGATAGCAGTGTTGTAACATCACCTTGCATGGCAGGCGGATTGGTGATAGCAGTGTTGTAACTCAGTGGACGTTGCTGCCCATCCCCTGGTGTAATCCCTTAGTTGGCTCTTACGTCATCCACGGGAGGAAAGAGGTGGTATCTCCGACGTACAAATATTAGGTATACCATAGAAACAAACCATGGGAAAAAATTCAATTTATAATTATTTAAAAAAAAAACTTTATCCATCTCTCTTAAATGTCAAAGTTACGATGTTTGACTGTTTTTACTCAATTACGCCGAAACAGCTGAACCAGTAGTTTTAGTAGTAGTAGAGCTTTTTTGTGAAAGAGTTCGTCCGGGGAAGTACTACCACCATACTTATTTCTGCCACAAAGCAGTAGTGCTCGCATTGCTGTGTTCCGGTTTGAAGGGTAAGGGTGCCGGTGAAATTACAGGCACATGAGACTTTCCATCTTTATGTCTCAAGGTGGCGGGCGCAGTGCAATGCTACATAGGATGCGTCCTAGGTGGACGTTGTGGTGGACCTCATAATATTTATAGAAATGAGTTTGAATTTAATTAATAAATGATCGTGTCATGCGCCCGTTTATCGTACGTAGTATGGAAACGTAGATCGCTCCGTTATATAGGTCACGTTCATACTAACTACTAGAGAGACTGTGCCGCGCTCGCCGCAGCGAGCGGTGCATCGGCCGGTCGGTCAGTCAGTCGGTCGCAGACCTTGATTTGTATACCCCACCGTGTCTGTGATCTAAAGCTTTCTCTTCTTTTCTATTCTGTTCTCCTTCTAAATATATAATATAATAAATATATGTGAGTGTTGTTCCTATATGTGTTTGTGAAATAATAAACTGTTAAAACCAACTGGCGTGTGATTGGAAAACTTATTTGCGTATCTACGTAAGTACCTGCTGCCGGCCTTACATACAAACAATACCAGGGAGAACCCCATAACTGGTGACCCCGAGAAGAACACATAGAACATCAGATAAAAATGATCGGCGACGAACCGGGGGGTAGCGGCGATGCACAATCGGACCGGCCCGTTTCCATTGACGCGTCCGAGATTTTTCGGGTGGGCGTAAGAATTCCACCGTTTTGGCCAGAGAAACCTACCATATGGTTTTCACAAATAGAGGGACAGTTCAGCATGTCTCGAATAACCGACGACCTGACCAAATTCCATTACGTACTTTCAAACTTAGACAGGCAGTATGCGGTGGAGGTGGAGGATGTGATCACCTCACCCCCGGCCACTGGCAAGTACGAGAAGCTCAAAAGTGAACTCATCAAGCGTCTCTCTGTATCCAAGGAAAAGATGGTTAAGCAGCTCCTGCAGTCAGAAGAGCTAGGTGACCGCAAGCCTTCGCAGTTCCTGAGGCACCTGCAGCAATTGGCCGGCCCCACTATACCAGAAGATTTCTTAAGGTCAATATGGACGAGCCGTCTGCCAAACAACCTGCAGACTATCATCGCCTCTCAAATGAGCTTGTCCCTCTATGAACTCGCGGACTTGGCTGATCGCGTCCACGACATCGTGCCTGCCTCACCTCAAGTTGCAGCGGCGGCGTCCAGTTCCAGTGCAGAGTCGGCGTTGGAAATTATGGCCCGGCAGATCACGGAGCTGACTAGGCAAGTCAGCGCCCTCACTGCGGAAGTCCATGACCGCTCCCGCCCCCGCAACCGACAGACGTCACGCGGACGTGGTGAACGCAGCCGTACACCCGCGAGAAGGTCACAGTCGAACTATAGGAAGTTCCCCAATTGCTGGTACCACTATAAATTCGGCAGCAAGGCAGAGACGTGTAACCAGCCATGCGACTACAAGGCGGAAAACGAGAAGGGCAGTCGGTAATGGCGGCTGAAGATTGCCCTTCCACTACTGGTCGCCTGTTCGTCACAGACCGTAGATCTGCTGTTCAGTTTTTAGTGGACACTGGGAGCGACTTATGCGTCGTTCCACGATCTGCGTTTCGACAACGTGTGAAGACGGACTACCAATTGTGTGCTGCTAACGGTTCCTCTATAGACACTTACGGTTGGGTTGAGATGAACCTCAACTTAGGTCTCCGTAGGGATTTTGTGTGGCGCTTCATTATAGCTGATGTAACGAAACCTATTATAGGCGTAGATTTTTTATCCTATTTTAATCTGGTTGTAGACGTTCGTAATCAGCGTTTAATTGATGGTACCACTGAATTGTCAACCATAGCTACCATTATTGCTGTAAGCGATAGCCTTGTTTCAAGTGTAAAGGTCGTGACTGGTGATTCAAAGTACCATAACTTACTTTCTGAGTTTCCAGACTTAATACGACCAGCAGGCACTCATCATACACCCAAGCACAATACAGTCCATCATATTCGCACCTCACCAGGCCCCCCAGTTTCATGCAAACCTCGTAGACTAGCACCTGACAAGTTAAAAATTGCCAAGTCAGAGTTCGAGGCAATGTTGAAGAGTGGTACCGCTCGTCCGTCGGAGAGCCCCTGGTCGTCACCGCTGCACCTGGCTCCTAAAAAGGACAATGGTTGGCGACCGTGCGGTGACTACCGTATGCTCAACGCTCGGACGATACCGGATAAGTACCCTATCCGTCATATACATGACTTTGCTCACAGTTTGTCTGGTTGTAAGATTTTCTCTACCATTGACCTGGTAAAAGCCTTCAACCAGATACCGGTTTTTGAGGCGGACATCCCAAAATGCGCCATATCGACGCCCTTTGGGCTTTTTGAGTTCCCTTATATGACTTTTGGTTTGCGGAACGCTGGTCAGACGTTCCAGAGGTTTGTTGATGAGATGACTGCATCATCATGAAATCAGTTTCAGTTTCTGCATCAGTTTTTCATCATCTGATGAAAAACTGCATCGCTCATATGTATGAGTTTTATTTCCATGCATAGATCATCACAAGAATAAAACAAAAATGTCTAAAAACAATACCTAATACTATACTCTACTATACTTACACATACCTACATTTATAACACTCCACACTGCACCCACACCCACACGTACATCCACACACCCACGAACATACACATAGATTCATACACACATACACATACATACTCATGCACCCGCACACTTTTATCATCGTGATCAATTTGTTTGTAGCAACTAGTAAGTTTTGTTTGATATATCGTACTGAGTAGAATCATTTGTTAATTTTAAGCTGTGTAGACCTTTTTTTGGCCATAATTTTGTTAATGTTAAACATAAAGTAATATTGTATAAATCGCTGTTGGTTTACCAAAATAAATAAAATAAAAAATAAAATAAAATGACTCGTGGCCTGGATTTCTGTTACCCATATCTCGACGACTTCTTGATATTTAGCCATAGTGAGTCTGAGCATGAAGATCATCTTCGCCAAATCTTTAGCAGGATGAAGGATTATGGCATGCTCATTAACACTGCTAAATGTGTTTTCGGTAAATCAGAAGTAACATTTCTGGGCTATCACATCTCTCAACACGGAACAAAGCCTCTGGAAGGTAAGGTAGCGGCTATCAAGGAGTTTCCTGTTCCTAAGACAGCCAAACAGCTTAGGAGGTTCTTGGGCATGTTAAACTTTTATAGAAGGTTTATCCCCCAAGCAGCCCAAATTCAAGCTCCCTTAAACGCCCTATTGACCGGCTCTATAAAAGCGTCGCAACCTGTTGATATAAGTGGAGACTCGTTAAAAGCCTTCGAAGCATGCAAAGAAAGCCTTTGCAATGCAGCATTGTTGGCTCATCCTGACTCAAAAGCCAAGTTGGGTCTCGTAACTGATGCTTCAGATTTTGCCATCGGTGGAGTCTTGCAACAACTTATAGACGGGAATTGGCAACCTCTTGCATTTTTTTCACGTAAATTGAGCCCTACACAACAGAAATACTCACCCTATGACAGAGAGCTCCTTGCAATCTATGAGAGTATAAAGTATTTCCGTCATTGGCTAGAGGCTACTTCTTTCACCATCTATACCGACCACAAGCCACTGTGCTTCGCATTCCATGAAAGGAAGGCACACTGTAGCCCGCGTCAGTATAGACATCTAGACTACATATCACAGTTCTCGACTGATATACAGCATATCGCCGGGAAAGATAATGTCGTAGCTGACACACTTTCCAGAGTCGAAGAACTGCAGAGTCCTGTAGATCTAGAGGTGATGGCCAAAGTTCAAGACTCAGATCCAGAAGTAGCAGAATTCCTAAAACAGGAGACTAGTTTGCACATTAAAAGGTTGAGTATACCTGGGAGTCGCAATCAACTGTACTGCGATGTCAGCACAACGACTCCAAGGCCTTTGGTACCCAAAACCTTGCGCAAACAAGTTTTTGATAGCTTGCACTCGCTAAGCCATCCTGGTGCTAACGCAAGTGCCAAATTAATAGCAGAACGCTTTGTCTGGCCACTGATGAGGAAAGACTGTCGCGATTGGTCTAGGGCGTGTTTGGCTTGCCAGCGCAATAAGGTAAATCGTCATGTATCGGCGCCTTTAGGCACCCACGATTTACCTAAAGCGCGATTCAAATACGTCCACCTAGACCTTATCGGACCATTACCTCCGTCTGGTGATTTTAGGTATTGCCTGACAGCGGTCGATCGCTTCACGCGATGGACTGAAGCTGTCCCCCTCACCAATATCACCGCGGAATCAGTGGCCAAAGCTTTTCTAATGGGATGGATAGCTCGATTCGGTTGTCCTTCCGACATTGTTACAGACCGCGGTGGGCAATTTGAATCAGCGCTATTTAATCAGCTATCGAAATTCATTAGCTACAAGCATCGTAAGACCACCAGCTATCACCCACAATGTAACGGTCTCATCGAAAGGTTCCATCGACAGCTAAAAGCGGCGATCATGTGCCACGCCGCCGATAGTAGCTGGACCGAAGCGTTACCCTTCGTACTACTCGGCATAAGAAGCTCTTTTAAAGAAGATCTTCAATCTTCTTCCGCCGAGCTACTTTATGGTGAACCGTTGCGCCTACCAGGCGAATTTTTTGGCGATAAAGTTGACAAATGTACGACTGATATCACTGATTTTTCAGCCCGTATCAGATCATTTGCCAACAAATTACAGCCAGTCCCAACTTCACACCACTCAAATAATAAGATATTTATTTATAAAGATCTCTCGTCTTGCTCTCACGTTTTTCTGAGAGAGGACGCATTGAGAGGTGCATTGCAACCGGCATACACCGGCCCTCATGAAGTGGTCGAGAGAAGTGCCAAGACTTTCAAAATAAGAGTGAAAGGCAAAGTGGTGACGGTATCTGTGGACTGATTAAAACCAGCCTACATATTGTCACCCCCTAATGACACTACTCCAGAACTACCACCTTCTATTCCAACTCCTATAACCAAAACAACTCGTTCTGGGCGTCGAGTCCATTTTCCAGATTATTATCGCCCGCTAGACGCGGTCTCTGGGAGGGAGTGATGTGGTGGACCTCATAATATTTATAGAAATGAGTTTGAATTTAATTAATAAATGATCGTGTCATGCGCCCGTTTATCGTACGTAGTATGGAAACGTAGATCGCTCCGTTATATAGGTCACGTTCATACTAACTACTAGAGAGACTGTGCCGCGCTCGCCGCAGCGAGCGGTGCATCGGCCGGTCGGTCAGTCAGTCGGTCGCAGACCTTGATTTGTATACCCCACCGTGTCTGTGATCTAAAGCTTTCTCTTCTTTTCTATTCTGTTCTCCTTCTAAATATATAATATAATAAATATATGTGAGTGTTGTTCCTATATGTGTTTGTGAAATAATAAACTGTTAAAACCAACTGGCGTGTGATTGGAAAACTTATTTGCGTATCTACGTAAGTACCTGCTGCCGGCCTTACATACAAACAATACCAGGGAGAACCCCATAACCTATGAGGTAATGCACCGTTCACAGGCAGAGGTTACCGCTTAACATCAGGTGGGCCTCTTGCTTGTTCCGTCATCCAAGTAGTATAAAAATAAAAAATAAACAACTTTGATGAAACTTGGTACACAGATAGTTTATTAGGAAGAGCGAAAAGAGTCTCTACTATCCCACAACGTATGCATTGTGTGGTACACTTTACAAAAAAACTATCAAACCACTAGATTTGTAATATGAAATAGTAATATAAATTAATTTCTAGATGTGTTCAAATAAAAAACACAAGTTAAAATATCTTGCGAGCCTTAACAAAGCGTCATACCAGGACAGCTTCTAAGTCTGTACAAAGCACAAGTCCGGGCTGGTATGGAGTACTGCTGCCATGTTTGGGATGGCTCGGCCAAACACCAGCTTGCTGCCTTGGACTCGATCGAACGCAGAGCTTTAAGGCTTATAGGTGAGCAACATATGGCGGAGACTAAGATCCAGAGTCTCGAGCACCGCCTTTTGATCTTCTATAGGCTACATTTCGGGGAATGCTCCCAGGAACTTCACGATCTTATCCTACCATCTTCTTTTCATCATAGGACGAGCAGAAGCACGGCTCGGTACCATCCATACCTCATCAGTATACCTTCTATTTGCACTAAGCGTTACAGTTTTACCTTTATAATGAGAACTGCTAAGAAGTGGAATACACTACCGTCGTCTGTCTTTCCTGAAAACTATAATCTGGGTCTCTTCAAGGCTAGAGTGAATAGGTGCCTTCTAGACCTTCGTGCTCCATCGTCGGCCGCATCGTCACTTACCAACAGGTGAAATTGCGGACAAATGTAGGCCTATAAAGGTAAAAAACATAAAAAAGAACCCTGTAAAGCTCCCATTTCAAAATGAATTATATTACTATAAAGCTGACTGTCCCTTGCAAAGAAATCCTCAGCCATGCATAATTTAAACCATTTCAGACAGCTTTTAGCATTTCTAACGATGTAGGTACCTACCTATTTAGTCAGAACACTATCTAATTAGCAATACTACAAAGCAAACTTCAGTTCAAAGGAATATTTCTAAGAAATTAACTATACAATAATTAGTTAGTCCATCCATGAATCTATATCGTCATCATCACCAATAGACGGTAGAAGTTTACTGCTGGTAAAAGAAAGAAAAGAAAGAAAGAAAATTTATTTCCACACGCACAACACACACATAAAACGAGAAGACATAAACAAAAATCTACTAAGTATAGGAATAGGTACTACAAGATCAAGATAAATAAAAACTGTACGCTGTACTGTGTGTGCTGTGTGTGTGTGTGTGTGTGTGTGTGTGTGTGTGTGGTACGCCTCCGTCAGTATCTGTACCAACATACGCGCGACATATTGGGAATAATACGCGACTTATAGAGAATGACACGCGACTTATAGTGATCGGCACGCGACGATTGGTAAAATTGTGGAAACTAAGGACACAGTCGCCACAAACAAAAGAAGAAGAACACATATTAGTTAGCAATACTACATACTTCGGTTCAAACGAACGTTTCTAAGAACTTAACCATACAATAATTAGTTAGTCCATCCATGAACAATAAATGATTTATGATTTATGAATCTATATCATCATCATCACGTTACTGCTTCTACGTCTCCGTCAGTATCTGTACCAACATAGTTAAGCGCGTGACATACCAAATGGGAACGACACACGACATATAGTGAATGACACGCGACATATAGTGCATGACACGCGACATATAGTGAATGACACGGGCGATTGGCATAATTGTGGAAACTAAAGCCACAGTAGCCACAAACAAACCCGCTTGTGACGGCTCTAGGGGCGATGTTACAACACAATGATCCCTAAAGTTATCAGCAATGTGTTTGACATTATTTACCCCGTTCACACTTACATTAAATTAGTAAATAAATAATGCTGGACAGTTCACACAACATTAACTAGCCCCAAGCTAAGCAGAGCTTGTGTTATAGGCACTAGATAACTGATATACTTAATACAATACATTACATAGATAGATATTTTTTATTATAAATAGAAAATACACAGAACACCCTGAACAAATATCTGCAGATCGCACAAATATTTGTTCCAAGGCGAGAATCGAACACGCAACCTCCTGCGTCGCAGGCGAACCTACGCCTGCCCCGCTACGGAGGTCGTCAGTTGAGGTTACAAGTGACATTCGGATGTGTTTGTGTAATTAGCTAAACAACGAACTTAGTATAGGAATGCCCTAAATCTATCTAGAAACTGCAATTATCCGCTTTTCGTAATTAAAAGCGTTTCTGTAAATCATATGACTGTCAGAATGATTTATGAGACTCCTTAGCATATGATTTAGATGCTAAATTTTCTTTATTGCAATTGATTTAGTGGCTATTTACTGTTAAATCCGTGATTGGCGCTTGACTATTAAGAGGAGTGTTCCGCTTGCGCTTGGGCTCTCTCCATACAAACGAACTTTGCTCCTATTTTGGATGCGATCTCATGAAACTACGTGAAATTTTGTACACACGATCAATACACTAATATCTAGGCCCGTCTCTTGTCAGTTTCTTATAAAATTATATGGTTTTCAATTCACACGAACTTATTGGGGCGAGCGAAGCGAGTCTTCTATATCCCCACAAGTTTTGCATTTTGTGGTACACTTTACGAAAAACTATCACACCTATAGATTCGTAATTTGACATAGTAGTTTAAATCCATGTCTAGATGAGCTAAAATAAGCATTAAATAAGTTTTTGTGAAAATTATATTTTTCAACACAAGCTTTTATAAAATGAGTGGTCGTAACCGTGTGCTGATCAAAATGAGCCTTAACACGGTTAGTCTACTATTATCCATCGAGGAGTTCCGTTGTCCACCTTCTGTCTCCATCATCAGATCAGCTCGCTGTCCCCATAATATTGCATTGTCATCGGAACTTGATAGGTATGCCAAATTTCATCCCAATCGGCTGAGAATAACTGCTTTAAAATTCAGTTGCAAGATTCTACCCGGACATACATTGCAAGTTAATATAAAGCTTGTAATAAAAGCTTGTAATTACTATAAATGACCAACAATTTTACAACAACAAAACAAAATACGTCTATTTTTGGCTAGTTTCGATTGTGCATTAAAATGGTGGATATTGGGTTTAAAATTTAGATCAATAAAATCAATACAACAAAGCCGAGGGTTTACTGTAGAGGTTTTGTACAATTATCTATGTTTTACGAGATATATAAATACTGTTGTTTGTGTGGCGCGAGGCGTTTTTTTAATATGAAAATTTTTGCCTGGGGTTTTTATTTTTTTTATTTTTTATTCTACTTGGATGACGGAACAAGCAAGAGGCCCACGTGATGTTAAGCGGTAACCTCTGCCTATGAACAGTGCATTACCTCATAGGTCACGTCCACCTAGGACGCACCCTTTGTGGCATTGCACTGCGCCCGCCACCCTGAGACATAGATGAAAAGTCTCATGCGCCTGTAATTTCACCGGCACCCTTACCCTTCAAACCGGAACACAGCAATGCGAGCACTACTGCTTTGGGGACTGGGTTGGCGCAGTCTTAAGCTATTTTCTTCCCATTTGTCCTGCAGCCCATCTGTCTCAACTAAGTGACACCTATAATTGGCCTCTAATTAGTACTAGTACTGCTAGATGTATCAAACGCAGTTTGTTAATTACCGAGGAGGGACAAATGAACCATGCTAATTAGACAAGGATTTTTTGGTTTATTAGAGGACATAGAATGTGGGTGAATGAGATGAAAGATGTGTCAGGACATGGAACGAAAGAAAGAAACAAAATATTTTTCCTAAACACACGCAGACGAATGAAAATACCATTGATAGACCTTTGTTTGACCACGATCTCACCTGTTGGTAAGTGACGATGTGGCCGACGTTGTAACACAAAGGTCTAGAAGGCACCTATTCACTCTAGCCTTGAAGATACCCAGATTATAACTTCAGGAAACACAGACGACGGTAGTGTATTCCACTCCTTAGCAGTTCGCATTATATATAGGTAGAATTTAAAAGTTTAGTACGAATAGAGGGTATACTAATGAGGTAAGGGTAGTACCGAGCCGTGCGTCTGCTCGTCCTATGGTGAAAAGGAGATGGCGGGATCAGATCGTGAAGTTCCTGGGAGCATTCCCCGAAATGTGGCCTATTATAAGATTCAAAGGCATGCGATTTTACGGCGGTGCTCGAGACTCTGGATCTTAGTCTCCGCCATTATGTTGCTCAGCAATAAACCTGAAAGCTCTGCGTTTGATCGAGTCCAAGGCAGCAAGCTTGTGTTTGGCCGAGCCATCCCAAACGTGGCAGCAGTACTCCATACCAGCCCGGAGTTAGGGCCGGTGCGGCGGTAGATTCCGCTGAGGACCTCAAAAGACGCAAATATGCAAGTTTCGAAAGAGTTTTTTTTTTTATATTCTACTTGAATGACGGAACAATCAGATGGCCCACCTGATGTTAAGCGGTAATCAGTCTATGATCAGTGCATTACCTCATAGGTCACGTCCACCTAGGACGCGCCCTAAGTGGCATTGCACTGCGCCAGCCACCCTGAGGCATAAAGATGAAAAGTCTCATGTGCCTGTAATTTCACCGGCACCCTTACCCTTCAAACCAGAACACAGCAATGCGAGCACTACTGCTTTGCGGCAGAAATAGGTATGGTGGTAGTACTTCCCCGGACGAACTCTTTCACAAAAATGCTCTACTACTACTTTTTACTTTGCTTACTAGCTTACTTATTTGAGCCTTTCGGGTCGAGACTGGGTCCGTGGGGTACCGGGGCCCTTCGCGTTTTTGAAATACTTTCAGGGCGTCTTGTCAAAGCGACGCGTGACCCGAGAGCTGGCTCTTATCTGGCTCAACGCATGCAATAGCATGAGGTAGCCTCTCATACCTATTTATGAAACACTGGATAACAGCTCTCTTGACCAGTGTTCGATATTAATTTTAATTTTTGATATTTGTTTTTTGATTTTAAATTTGGTTTTTATTTTTATTTTTAATTCTGATTTTACTCAAAATATGGACCTGAAATAAACAAACAAATTGAATATTATAGAGGTCGCAGGAAGGATGTGGATGGAGGCGGTTCAAGACCTTTCGTCGTGGCATTCTGGGGAGGATTATGTCCAGCAGTGGACTTGTGTTGATGACGACAAAGATAAACAGGTACAACATCACCCTTCTTCAAGTCGGTTAAGATCCCCTTTTAAAGCCCCCTCAATAACCCTCTCAACACGCCCGCAGTGTAAGTAAGTGTACAAATTGAAGGTGTTGATACAAGATGAATTAACAAGCGAAGTCGGGGATAAATCATAGCTTATGGAGTATTAGTGACGGATGCTGTCGTACTGAAATAATTATAAAAGCATAATCTTAAATATAGCAATGAAAATAAGTAATTTTGTCTGTCTGTACCTAATAATAAAAATAAAATAAAAAAAATTAATGAATAAAAATGTAGAATAAAAGTGTTTTTTATTTATGTATGTTAGTTTTTAAGGTATTTATGTTGCTATGGGCTTATTGTTTAGGTTTTTGTACATTTTCCAATAAGCCTGATATAAAGTTTTTTTTTTTAACTAAATAAACGGACAAGTTTGAGTGACACTAATTGTGCCCTGAGGATTCATCTTCTTTTAATCTTAATTATATATCTTCTTAAATATTTTTTTTCTTTTATTTTTTTTATCAATGCATTACCTCACAGGTCACGTTCACCTAGGATGCGCACTATGTGGCATTGCACTGCGCCTGCCACCCTGAGACATAAAAATGAAAAGTCTCATGTGCCTGTAATTTCACCGGCAACCATACCCTTCAAACCGGAACACAGTAATGCGAGCACTACTGCTTTGCGGCAGAAATAGGTATGGTGGTAGTACTTCCCCGGACGAACTCTTTCACAAAAAAAGATCTACTACTACTAAAGAGAGTAGTAATTACCAAGTATTAGTATTCTTCTAAGGAGGTTCGATTATTCAGCTTCTTTAATCCCGTAATGTGAAACTCCTTGGGGGAATTTATATATATTTTATTAGGAAATTTTAAAAAAAAACGTAAAGGGTACTCACGGCGCTATACAACGGAACGTGTGGTAAAATAGGTACTCTCACCTAAGTACCTACCTATCTTACCGCACATTCCGTTATATGGTTGCGTAATTTTTTACTTTTAAACAATCAATCAATCAATCAATCGATCATAATATTTATTTTAGGCTTATTGAAAAATGTACAAAAACCTAAACAATAAGCCCATAGCAAGATAAATACCTTAAAAAACTAACATACATATAAAAACACCTAGACTTTAATGCACACGTGTAGACGACGACGTATGACGCAACCGCGCGGTGTCAACAATGTATACAGGCTTTGTAAATGCAGTGTTTGAGCAAATGTGTTGAAAAAAACTTAAATGTAATATTACGTACAAGCAAACCCAGTTGCTGTTACTAGTTGTACCATAAAAAGCTGCGCTGACGCATGAAGCAAGTAAATCTGTCGATACGATCATCCATCGCGCAGATATTAATAGATATTATTTATTTACGCGCTTACATTATTCACTCTTAGGAAACCAAACAGTGGAATTACATATTTTAATTCCACTTGCATCTGTCACAAGTTTAGTTTGAAAAAAATATTTTTCCCCTACTGCCTGTATGTATGTCCGTCAGGTTCCCTCGTAACTACTAAATGCATGAAAAACGCGTCAAAAAAACTCAAAAAATTCATAAAAAAATATTAAAAATGTATTTGTGTTTTTTTTTTATTTTAGCTTTGACGAGTTTTTCATTGATAATTATTTTATTAATTACATTTATGAATTAACAATTTTAACAACTTAAAAATCTTGTTTTAGTAACTAATTATCTTTCTGATTAATTAACTAACTTTTATTGAGTAATTGACGTGTCTACTGAACATGCAGCGCCCTTGCAGGGTGTGATGTACCTATACTTAACATTGAGCTACGCAATTACATCTTAGCTTTAAACTGTGTTCAATAAGCATGAATAAATGATATAAATGAAATAAATGAACGCTCGGAGGAGATATTGGTCGATGAAACATCTAATGAAAGGCGAACTTCCTCTATGCCTTCAACGCAAACTCATGGACATGTGCGTACTCCCCATCCTCTATACGGTGCACAGACTTGGTCTTTAACAATTCAGCAAAGGTCCAGACTCGAGGTGTGCCAGCGGGCTATGGCGCGCAGTATTTTAGGTGTCCGACTAACAGACCGAATTAGAAATTCAATTCTGTGCTCGCAAACAAAGGTTTACGATGTTAGCAAAAAATCAGCCCAGCTCAAGTGGGATTGGGCCGGCCACGTCTGCCGCATGCCAGAAGATCTATGGGCAAAACCCACTACTGATTGGGTTCCTAACGCAAGACGCCCGCGCGGCAGACCACTGCGGAGATGGCGTGACGAGTTGGATGTGCACCTACCAGACTGGCGCACTGCAGCAAGGGACAGAGAGAACTGGAAAAAAGGGAGGGAGGCCTTTGCCCTGCAGTGCGACAATATGGGCTGAAAATAAATAAATAAATAAATTCGTTTCGTTTCGTATGAGGTAGTGCTGGCCTCTGGTGTCAGAGTTTGTCAAGCCGCCCGAGGGCCTCTGACATGGCTTATCGACTGCTATTAATCAATAAATGAACCTTCAGAATTTCCAAAGTCGGTTAAAAGGACACTAGACTTTGCTTTGTCAGTTACGTTAGTTTCTCCCGCCGCGCTCCCTGGCTTCATGTCTACACAATTTGGAAAGTTTAAACAAAAACGCTACAGTTTTCTAATTATCACCAATCAGCACTTCGTTCGGAAATGTTAACTGATCATGATCTACTTTAAACAGAAGATCAATATTTATGTTTTATCTCTAAGGCTGCGCTAACACCAGGCAGAAATCTTCATACAAAAAAACGCCTCGCGCCGCACGAATAAGCAGTTTTTATTGAATATCTCGTAATACGTTTTCAAACCCCCTACAGTAAACCATCGGCTTTATTATATTGATTTTATTTGAATTTGGTTTTTTTTTTGTGCCGGGAAAATATTGTTTTATCAAGTTTCTGGTATTGTGATATCTCGGAAATATACTGTAGTATCCGCATATTTATAATTTGAATATGGTACCTACTTGATTTAGGCTGGGAACAAATTATCGGACGCGTCCGTCAGGCGCGGCTGAGGGACGCGGCTTATTCATATCTAGCCACTCCGGCTTTCTTCCTGATTCCTTCTTTTTCTTTCACCACCTCTACGGCCTTCACGTCGAAGTAGACGCGGGACACGTAGATCCGAGCGTGGCGTCTCAGAGGAAAATATACCTCGGGTCACCAAGGACGCCCAGGCAGGCCTGCGCCGGCATTGGCGATCTGCTAGCCTTCCTGGAGGACATCAGGTGGCTGGACTAGCCCTTAGCCATCACGCAAAAAGGGACCACAGGTGGCCTAGTTGCGAAAAAGAGCCTACTCTACAAGTTCGGTGAATTGTACATGATTGAACAATTCGAAGACAGTTCGGAGTTTCTTGCTGAAACGTAACACTAGCTATGTCACAGTGTGTCATACTAAAGGTCGTATGAAGGCGGTGGATGAAGGTGGCTCAAGACCGTTCGTCGAGGCACTCTATGGGGTAGGCCTATGTCCAGCAGTGGACTTCTATAGCCTGATGATGATGATGATCACGGTACATCTAAGTTGGTATTTCTTGTTTCTTGGGTATTGTGTTCCTAATTATAAGTGTTAAGTGCTGTTAGTGTGTTTGTTCTATAGTTATAAATAGGGCCACGATTGATTTGGAGAGGAAATGAAGTGTAATTATAGATAGTTTCGGCGTTTTTGAAAGATATTTAAGGAAATGGCGGGAGATGGCACTTGTACAGGATGTTTTTTCTAGGTCAAATGTAGCTTAACTCATTATCACTGGCAAAATCGAGGGAAAGAGGTGACAAGGCCGTAGCCCGTTACGTTGGTCGATTCAAAACTCCACGAAGCCGTGCAGCTCGCTGGCGACAGATCTCATTGTCGTAACATCGTCCGGCAGAAAGTGATCCATGGAGGGGGTCACAACCCTCAGCATTGAGGAATACGACGCGAGGAGGATCTCTAATTTAATTCCTAATAAAGATGAGCCGAACAATTCATTCATTCACGATATTCACAACATCGTCTATGCAGCGAACACAGATAAAAAATACTACGTAGAGATCCACCAACTTATCTGTAGAATAAAATGTATGTAGATGATAGAAAAATGTATTACAATCTTCGACCAAAGATTACAATAGGTGCTATTGTATCTCAGATTGACAGGGAGGCCAACACTCAGACGAAAACTCTTCGTACCAACACAAAAGTATTATACAGATAGGTGGATCAGTATGCAGCGATCTACACAGCTTGAGGCATGAGATGGGCTTGAGTCTGTGCCATGGACGTAGTATACGTCCATGGTCTGTGCTTGAGTCAGCTGGCTGAGAGCACAGAGTACATTATATATTGGCTGAGCGCAGAGTACATTATATTATGTTGGCGTCATGGACTTGTTTGTATACTAAGTCCATGGTTAGCGTGATGTACTAAGATTCGTTCAGTAACTATCTCCAAGATCCAATCTATCCCTCCCTGTGTTTCATCCACAGGTTTCATCCCTTGACAACAGTTTCAATCCCAATCCAATCCCAATCCCAATCCAGTTTTCACAAAATTTAGCACTCTTAAATCAAAATCGAGATTAAAATTTAAATCGTGTACGCGATCGACTTCTTGTGATGATTCCTGAAAGAACAACATGACGTAGGTGTGGCTACACACAACGCAATAAAACTACCATTCATTACATTTGAAAATAACTTGCATAATCCTTATCATTTCACCTAATTATTACTTATTTTCCCATATATCTTGGATTCAAGTATCGTCGATTTTGTTTAGTTCCTTAAAATTCCACCAGGTTCGCATCCAATCGTGTGGCAGGATTGGATTCAAGAGTACCAAATCGCACAATTTGACAGCAAATTAGGATTGCGATCGAGTATCAAGGGTAGCCACCCAGATACATGTAGTACTTTTGCGTGATTGCGTAAAAAACAAAATGATACTTACTTTCAACATTAGTAGGATTAGAATATTATAGGATAGGAAGGATTATGTTGTACCGTTCGGTTAAACCCAAGGTTTGTAGCCTTCTAGAGCTTTGTGCTCCATCGTCGGCCGCATCATCACTTACCAGTATAGGTGAGATCGCGGCCAAACGAGGGAAAATCATGGTTAAAAAAAAGCCTTAACATTTTTTTCTTCCATTAATATGTGCATCTGTTTTGTTAATTATGATTTGTTGTATTCTAAGTAATAATCAATTTCATTTATTTCTCTTCACATAGGTAAACTTACAAACAATTTCAAGCTTTGAACAATTTTTGTGAGAGCTGGTGCCTGAACTAGGTTTATAAAAAAAACCCGGCCAAGTGGGAGTCGGACTCGCGCACGAAGGGTTCTGTACCATTATGTATAAAAACTGCAAAAACATCACGTTTGTTGTATCGGAGCCCCCTTAAATATTCAACTGTCTTACTATCACGGTTCATGAGATACAGCCTGGTGACAGACAGACAGACAGACAGACAGACGGACAGCCGAGCCTTAGTAATAGGGTCCCGTTTTACCCTTTGGGTACGGAACCCTAAAAACCTGTGCCACTGAGGACTCCACCTCACTGATTACTTAGGAATAAATTGATAAGATTTAAGCGGATCTAATACAAATAAAGCTAAGAAAAACGAAGAACCGGTCAAAGTGAAATAAACATATCTTATCATATAAGTGAAGTATCTTATATTATTGAATAAAAATTATTTTATTTGTATCATGTTCTGAATAGGTAGGTACCTTCTGGGAAGTCAGCGACTAAAACATACTGTAGTCTCTACATCACAACATACGTGTGTATATTGCAAGTAGAGCATACTCCATTACATACTGTACACTCACATCACAACATACGTGTGTATATTGCAAGTAGAGCATACTCCATTACACACTGTAGTCTCTACATCACAACATACGTGTGTATATTGCAAGTAGAGCATACTCCATTACATACTGTACACTCACATCACAACATACGTGTGTATATTGCAATTAGAGCATACTCCATTGCATACTGTAGACTTTACATCACAACATACGTGTGTATATTGCAAGTAGAGCATACTCCATTACATACTGTAGTCTCTACATCATAACATACATGTTTATATTGCAAGTAGAGCATACTCCATTACATACTGTAGTCTCTACATCACAACATACGGGTGTATATTGCAAGTAGAGCATACTCCATTACATACTGTAGTCTCTACATCACAACATACGTGTGTATATTGCAAGTGGAGCATACCCCATTACATACTGTAGTCTCTACATCACAACATACGTGTGTATATTGCAAGTAGAGCATACTCCATTACAAGGGACCACACACAGCGCGCCGCGTGCGCCCGCCGAGTTACACTTTAGTATGGATAAGACTCTGATAAGATTCTAGTTGGAATAAGGGCTTTTCATTTTCGAAAAATAAAATAAAAAGTAGTTCGATTTGGCTCGATAGATGGCGCTGACTCAACTGTGGTTATCAAAATTATGTACGTGAAAGTATGTAATTATGTTATCATATCACTACGTTGTTGACGTTGACATTTCACTTTATTTTGACATTTGAGTACAGCGTTGGCGCCATCTATTTTCATGGCTTTAAGCATGATGTGTAACGGCCGTGAAAACCCCTCAATATTACTAGCATATATTATTATAATTACTCAATATTAATTTTAGTTTGGATCTTTATTTTGACTGTGACACTAACTGTTGACCGTGATGACTAATGTAGCAAAAAGTTATGAAACTCACGTCAAAAAGATCAAGTCGAATAGGTTAAATTAAATGCTTGAAGGATCACACATTATTCGTCAACGCCATCTATTTTACAATATTTTAGTATTTTTTGTGCAGCGGTGTGTCCGGCCTAAGAATAGACCCCTCCGTCTCCTCCCGTGGATGTCGTTAAAACCGAGGGATTACCCGGACTCGTTGATAAGATTAGTTGGAATAAGATTTGTCCTGGCTGCTAGCTTATTATGGAATTTGTTATTACAGGAAGAAAGCGTTAGCCGAGTCAGTCGTGGGAAGCAATGGCGGCGATGAGCTCACCACTTGTCACGTCTATATCCCAAGATGGATATTCTAAATAACTTACCTTATAATTTGACAATGCCTCTATACAGCTGCATATTTCTTGTGTATCAAACTGTTTTTTTTTATTCAATGCTTTTGTGTAATTTGACGTGACTAAGTGTTCCCTGTGATCGTAGGGTATTAATAAATATATGAATATTGGTGCAACCCACTGTGAAAAGGGGCCCATTAAGGCTATGCCTACCCCTTCGGGGAAAAAGGGGTGTGTCTATGTATGTATGTAGTTTTTTTTTTGATCATATAAAATCCCCTATTTTGCTAGCACAGCGTGGAATCACACTTGTTTAAAAGAGGCCTCGCAAGATCCTCGTGAAATAAGTGCGTGCTGCTGAACAGTAGTCGTATCCGCAATACTCCACCGCATTCTCACCACTATAATCGTCCAGAAGCAATAAACGTACGATATTAATAACAATAACACCGCGATAGACGTCAGTTCACGGAATACCTGCCTGTTTGTGACTATTTCTATAGTACTATTCACTAGAAACTGGATATTTACCATGATTTTTGGCTTTTAATTGTTCACGATACTTCGGCACAGTTGCAGTTGCAGTTGTTTCAATGTTAACAAGTAATTAATTTAAAAATATAAATTAAAAAAACAGTCAACGCAATGAAACGGCTGAACCGATTTTGATCAAACATAGTTAAGAACACTCCCAACAAATTCACCTTTCAAACAATAAAAATACGAAATCGATTCATCCGTTCGGGAGCTACGATGCCACAGACAGACACACACACACAGACACACACACACACACACACAGACATGTCAAACTTATAACACCGCGTCTTTTTTGCGTCGGGGGTTAAAAATCATGGTAAATATCCCGTTTCTTCACACCAGGACAGCTTCTGAGTCTATATACAAAGCACAAGTCCGGGCTGATTATGGAGTACTGCTGCCATATTTGGGATGTCTCGATCGAACGCAGAGCTTTCAGGCTTGAGCAACATATGGCGGAGACTAAGATCCAGAGTCTTGAGCACCGCCGTAAGGTCGCATGCCTTTCGATCTTCAATAGGTTACATTTCGGGGAATGTGCCCAGGAACCACATGATTTGATCCCACCATCTCCTTTTCATCATAGGACGAGCAGGCGCACGGCTCGGTACCATCCTTACCTCATTAGTATACCCTCTATTCGTACTAAACGTTTCAGTTCTATCTTTATAATGCGAACGGCTAAGAGGAATACATTACCGTCGCCTGTCTTTCCTGAAGACTATAATCTGGGTCTCTTCAAGGCTAGAGTGAATAGGTGCCTTCTAGACCTTTGTGCTCCATATTTAGCCACATCGTCACTTAAAAATAGGTGAGATCGTGGTCAAACAAAGGGTTATCAATGTTAAAATAAGTTTTTTGTGAAAAATTATATGTTTCAATAAAAGCTTTTATAAAACTATGTAACTTCCCCCCCCCCCCCCCCTATCATTACACTACCCCCCTTTCTAACTTCTTAACCTCTCAACCCTCGCAACCCTAAACCCCAACAAACACTAGAAACTACTGAAACTGCTCTTAAACTTAACTCCCGTTTTCCAACTTTCTTAGTTACTTACATGAACGTATCTTTGATATGCTCATAATCTTAGTTATGGGTTTGCTTGATTCATTACTTAATTATTTTGGCCATGGTGATCGTCTAGTTTTTAGTGGTAGGACCGTACGTTGTGTAATTGTAGTAATTCAGGTAATTTCAAGTTATTTATGTCAAGACCTAACAATACCTAATGAAACCTAACTAACCTTATCTAACGAATAATGAATAATATAGAAACTACTAAAATATAAATTCTATATTGATTAATTTTAAAATATAATTTGATTAACCTAGTTTATCCCGACGTTATTAATTTTAGATTTTATCCTAATCTATAACTACAGTTCAAAGACTTCCTCACTATACTATACTTATAAAATTTCCTAACTTACCTAATATAATACCTATAAACAAATCTATTTAAATACTTTATCCTAAAGTTCACTCCAACATAATTTAAATAGTATGAACGCATCACAGAGTCAAAAGAGATGTATTATCCTCATAACAACAATAGGTTCATAAATTATCATGATCAAAGCAAAGGACTTAGCTAAAGTTTGTTAGTCAGTCTGTATAGTCTTGTACTGGGACACTTTAAGGGCCGCACAATAAAATTGTGCGGGACAGTTCATCCGACCTCCCCTCAACTGTCTTTCCGAACCTCGCCATAAATAAATATTATAAAATATAATGACGTTAAGGGACAAAGAAACATTCATACAGGAAAGTTATTATTCCAGAATGTTTGTTTAAAAATGTATTTCAGAATTTAAAAATACATTTAATATAAAAGTCTTAATTTTGAGACTCATATTAAAATATAGATCTTTATTGATCTTTATAGACTCATTTATGCTTTAAAAGAGGATTCACAAACTCTAATGGTCCATGACACGCTCAAACTTATAAATTCTTAGAGGCTAAAACCTCAGATAATGAAAGATTAAGTATATTTATAAATACCATTTAGTCAAGTGTCTAAGATTCAAACTTGACTTAAAACTCATTTGGTCATCAAGCATTTTAGCCTAAATATTTATTTATTAGATGGAAATAACGGTTATAACGGTATTCATAAAATTTCTCGAATTAACCTAAACGAAAGTCTTACCTGAATACCTACAACAACTACGAATTCTCTTACTCGAACTACCTAAAGGTTTTATTGTTAATCTATTTTTATTCGAACTAACAGTGAGGAGGGTAGCTCGCGATCTTCCATCAACTCTTCTAACCCCGGACTTGCCTTTACGGAAAGGCCCCTAAGTTCTAATAATAACCTAACATTCTACGGAATAAGAACTAGAACTACCTTGAAGTTAAATATTTTATTTTATTTTTAAACGAACTAACAGTGAGGTGGGTTAACTCGCGATCATCCAACACTCTTCTAACCCGGACTTGCCTTCACGGAAAGGCCCCTAAGTTCTAATAATAATCTAACATTCTACGGAATAAGAACAAGAACTACCTTGAAGTTAAATATTTTATTTTATTTTTTGTAAACGAACTAACAGTGAGGTGGGTTAACTCGCGTTCATCCAACACTCTACTAACCCGGACTTGCCTTCTCGGAAAGGCCCCTAAGTTCTAATAATAACCTAACATTCTACGGAATAAAAACAAGATCTACCTTGAAGTTAAATATTTTATTTTATTTTTAAACGAACTAACAGTGAGGTGGGTTAACTCGCGATCATCCAACACTCTTCTAACCGCGGACTTGCCTTCACGGAAAGGCCCCTAAGTTCTAATAATAATCCTACATTCTACAAAGCCTAGTAGAAAATAAACTAAACTTCAAATAAAGCTCGGTATAATAAAACTCTTCTGAATAATTTAAATAAATAAAATACAGTCAAAGTCTGTCTTTACCTTTACAAGAAACTAATTTCTGTTTTAAAGAATTCCCCAAATAAAACCTTGGAACATAATAAAATAGCATAAGAAAGAATTATTAATATTTGATATTACAGATTAGGGACTTCAAGTTCCTCCTTCTATTCTAGTCAGGATTCACTTAGCACGGCTCTTGCTAGGCTGAGTATAATCATGAACATCAAAACGATTTCTTCATTGCTTTTGGTAAAACCCCAGTTACCTATTTGTTTCAACTTTATAATTTTGTCACAACAAAATAATCTAAAATCACAACTTTTACTTTTAACAAGTTTAGATTTACTAGCTTATTATTTCAAACAAGATATAGTTTAAAAATAGAACTTCTGAATCCAATTCAAAATTCAAAACTATTCTTTGAATATAAATTATGATAGTAGATATCCTGGTTTGTTACATCAGGTCAGTGTCTCAAGAGTCACTCCCTTCTCTAGTAGAGATCATCTTCAGTACGGCTTTGCTTGACTGGAGTATAACCGTTAATAACAAAATTGAGTTCTCTTTCATCTCAATAGATATCACTATGTAAAATTTGTGAATTATTTCTCTCCAATTAAACACAGAAGTTCACTTTCTCAAAATAAGTTGGATTTTAGATTTAATCGATAAGTAAGATTCACATTAAGTAATAGACTGCAAATTTGAAAAGGAATTTCTATCAAGATATAAACCCTATCTAAAGGTTACGTGAAAACTAAGAACAAGTTTCTAGATTCAATTTATCAAAGAAAGGGTAAAAAAACTATTAAGTAAAATCATTAAAATAATTAAACTGCTTTGAAAGACTTCTTTATTATTTCAAACGAAAACGTAAACGCAAACGTAAATGCAAACACAACACAAACGCAACATAGACGTTAACGCAATCAAGCGTAACGTAAACGCAAACGTAAGTGTCAATGCAAGCATAACGCAACATAAACGTAGTCGAAACAATGAACGTAAACGCAAACGTAAATGTAAACATAACACAAACGCAACATAAACGTCAGCGCAATCAAGCGAAACGCAAACGCAAACGTAAGCGTCAATGCAAACATAACGCAACATAAACGTAGACGAAACAATGAACGTAAACGCAAACATAAACGCAAACGTAAATGTAAACATAACACAAACGCAACATAAACGTCAACGCAATCAAGCGTAACATAAACGCAAACGTAAGCATAAATGTAAACATAACGCAACATAAACGCAACGTAAACATACAGTATTTTAATTACTTTAATTTAATTTATTTTATCTGTAAAGTACACACAAGCCATCAATTTATTCAATAAGACACAACATTACAAAAGTTATAAAAACAATTGACTTACCAATGATTCTCCAAGCTCCGACCTCTCTGGCTTCTCCAATCCAACTGTCCTCCCATCCGCTCGTCACCAGCTTTATACCCGCAACCTCCTTCGGGGGTCACGATCTTCATACGGGGGTCACAATCCTTCTCTGGGCGTCATGACCCCTGAACCGATCGCCATGACGCCTCAACTTCATACGAGGGTCACGATCCTCATACGGGGGTCACAATCCTTCTCTGGGCGTCATGACCCCTGAACCGATCGCCATGACGCCTCAACTTCATACGGGGGTCACGATCCTCATACGGGGGTCACAATCCTTCTCTGGGCGTCATGACCCTCATACGGCAGTTTCGATGCTTCTAATTCATACGGGGGTCACAATCCTTCTCTGGGCGTCATGACCCCTGAACCGAGGTTATTCACTCCACTCAATTTCTATTGTTTTATTTGTTTCTTACAGACATTCTAAATTCTCCTAACTTCAAGCTCTTTAAATTGATTAAAATATTATGTGTTTCCGCGAAACGGAACCATGTGGGTAGACCTCAGCAACAGAGCGATACTTAGTAATTATAATTTGTATATATTAAATAATTTCATGTTGTTTATTTATTTTGTTATTCCTAGCATGTTTTACTTGCTAGATTTCTTGTATTGTGCAACATTTTTAACCTTAAATATGTTTGTGAAGTAAACGAATCATCAGTCAGCACGTATGATTAGTTACAACTAGTGATTGTAACCGTGTGCTGATCAAAATGAGCCTAAACACGGCCAGTCTACTATTATCCATCGAGGAGTTCCGTTGTCCAACTTCCGTCTTCATCATCAGATCAGCTCGCTGTCACCATCATATTGTATTGTCATCAAAACTTGACAGGTATGCCAAATTTCAGCTCAATCGGTTGAGAATTAATGCTTTAAAATTCAGTTTCAAGATTCCACCCGTACAAACATATTCCACCCGGACATACATTGCAAGTTAAGCATAAAGCTTGTATAAAAGAAAAAATTGTGGGACTCTTTCATTATCAGAAGTCTACTGCTGGACGTGGTTTCCCCCTAGAATGCAATTGGGGGGTTTACAATAATCACCACACTTGGCAGGTAGATTGGTGACGTAGCATTGACGGTGGATGCTTACAGCCTATCCCCTAGATGATCCCCTAATCGGCTGTTACGAAATCCATGGGAGGAGACGGATGGGTCTATTCTTAGGCCGAACGAGAACAAAATTTACTCCATATAAAAAAACACAAAGTTACCAACTTTTGGTGTCAACTTTTGGCTATATTCGATTGTTTGTCAATATGGTACAGATTATTGAGTAAAAATTTATAAATAAAATCCATACAATTTATCTACGAATTATCTATATTTCACGAGATAATCAATAAAAACCGCAGCGACGCGTGGCGTTTTTATTGTTTAAATATTTCTGCCTGGTGTTGGCGCAGTCTTAATCGATTTCAATTTATTCTTGAAGGTGTAAAATACAAGCAAATTAAATTTGAAGATAAACGATAAAATAAATAATTGAATAGGTTCTATTTTACTAAAAATAAATTAACACGATACAATACAAGGAGTAGGTAATTAACTTAATACTATAAGCATCAAAAATATGCTAACCTCAGAGTATAGTAAGCAAGCTATACAGGACGTCCCAAGACTATGCGACATGAAGGGAAAGTATCTTAAATATTGTAGATAGGATGTTTTGCGTAAAGGAGACTTTATTTTATTTTTAAAACTTAGTAATACTGCATTCAAAGATTTTCTAAAAATTAGTTGCTTCGTCTGGGAATCGAACCGATTTAAATAAAAAATTAAACATAAAATGATTCATAAGATACTATGATACTAACTACCCACTATCGACTCTTGTTTTTGAACTGGTTTTTATTTTATACAAGCAGCGCCCCGCGGTTTCACCCGCATAAGTCTCGATCCCGTGGGAATAACGGGATACAAATGTGCCTATGTTTTATTTCGGGAGTCCAGTTATCTTCATTTCAAATTTCATCCAAATCCATCCAGTAGTTTTTACAGTAAGAGTAACAAAGATACATCCATTCATACAAACTTTCGCGTTTATAATATTACTATTATATTATTAATAATATTATTGTATTAGCCTTTATTTTTATCGTTCTCTATTTGCCTATTTACTAAATACTATATTTATTACGCTGTACGGCACACTATTTTATATAAGTTAATGTTTCTCCTTAAGTGAATTTGAAATTCTAATGAGAAATAAATATCTTGAACCGCATACAATGTTCTGGCAAATAAAATTATCTTATCTTATCTTAATTTATCTTACATACATAGACACACGCCTTTTTCCCCGAATTACCTAATGTACGCAGTTTACCTACAACGCTATATTGCAACTAGACTGCGTAAATTAGGTAATAGCAAGAACGACATTTTAAATAGAAACAGTATTGATACTGATTGAAACCGATTGTAACAGAGTTCCGTAATCGCACCACAGTGCTTTCAGTTCATACCTCACTGGCGCTTTTTACTTTATAACTGCTCTTACAGTAGTACTATGAAATGTAAGTAATTAGTGACTTATGTCGATTCTCTATAAAAATGCAGTATTTCATTAAATTAATTAACTAGATATAGTTACTGACACCAGTAGCTCGCCTTTATGGACGTAGTATTTTTAGCCGACGATATAAAAAAGAGGTTATTCATCCGTAAGTATTTCTGTATATATTTTTAAGGAAGGAAAAAAAACCGGCCCTGTTTGTGTTGAACTCGCGCACGAAGGGTTCCGTTCCATTATCTATAAAAACGGCAAAAAAACACGTTTGTTGTATGAAACCCCTTAAATATTTATTTTATTCTGTTTTTTAGTATTTGTGTTGTTAGCGGCAACAGAAACACATCATCTGTGAAAATTTTAACTGTCTCACTATCACGGTTCATGAGATAACAGGCTGGTGACAGACGGACAGACAGACAGACAGACGGACAGTAGTCTTAGTAATAGGGTCCCGTTTTACCCTTTGGGTACGGACCCCTAAAAAGAGGTTATTCATTCGTTATTTTCTCTGTACCTATTGTACTATTTTTAAGGATGGTCAAAATTCGACAAGTTAATTTAAAAAAAAACTATTTACAGTGCTAGTTTCGACTAGTTTACATGTAAATAGAACTGCATTAAAATTTGTGCATCCTAGATACAATTCATCCTACACAGATCTTGGAACAAGCAGATGGCCCATCTGATGTTATATAAGCGGTAACCTCTGCCTTTAACAATGCATTACCTCATAGGTCATGCGAACTGCTAAGGAGTGGAATACACTACCGTCGTCTGTCTTTCCTGAAAACTATAATCTGGGTCTCTTCAAGGCTAGAGTGAATAGGTGCCTTCTAGACCTTTGTGCTCCATCTTCGGCCACATCGTCACTTACCAACAGGTGAGATCGTGGTCAAACAAAGGTCTATCAATGTTAAAAAAGTCCACTACGCGACCTATGTATGAAAAAGCGTTTTTCCTAGACTAGGTTAAGCATTCTGAGTGCAATTTTTTTATTTTGAAACTGTCTATAAAGTCTGTAATAAGTCGATTAAACTGAAGACACGGAAATATTAATACTGACTTCAAAGCAAACGGAAGCATATCCCAAACAGTAGGCAGTACCACTCACCACATCAATCAAAATCTTTAAAACTACTTCACATTGAAGTACTTCACTATGGAAGTGATTAAAGAAAGGTGTTATGCAAACATTGCGGTTGGAAACATACGGTAGAGAACTTTGGGCGTTAACGCTGCGTTTTTAGATTAGTTGAGATGGTGTTTCCATTCAAAAATTGTTGTTACATAACACCAATCACTTACTACTTACGTAGCAGCTACTTTATGTACATACATAAAGTAGCTGCTTGTTTAATTTCTAGGCTAGAAGCTCAGAGGGCCTAGTCTAAGTTTAGTGTCCGTTGTTCGATCCTCGAATTGCGAGTAAAAATGTCGGTTTTTAATGGTGAAGCTGATGCTACCCTAGCGGATTTGTTGATAAATTCAGCAATACCATACAAAAAAAACGAGCGAGCCTTACAGTAGTCGCATATGATGTGTAACATCTGACATCTCACCTCCTTGGTAATAAGCAACATGGTTGATAGTACAAACTTCTCGGAAAAATAAGCGCTTCCTGTTACATTCTTCCGTCCCTTTCACGGACTCACTCAAACAGATTGCAGGAAAGCGAGAGAAAAGATATTACACATCAAAAATACGAATCTCAATGATGTATTCGAGAGACCGAATGCCTAGGACCCTCAGTAGTTGACGCAACCGTACAACATTACGGTATTAGAAGTTATGACTTAGGTAGGTACCTATTAATGGTTATGTACTTACCTACCTACTTTAGTTTTTTTAATTGGAACTTACTATTATTAATTTTAAATTATCATGTTTTTTGTTTGTTTAAATTAATTACTAGACATACCAATTTATTAGATAATAAATAAATAAATAATAAATAATTCTGGAAAGTTCACACAACATAATCTAGCCCCAAGCTAAGCAGAGCTTGTGTAATGGGTACTAGATAAATGATAAACGTAATACAATACATTACATAGTTTTTTTTTTAAATTATATATAGAAAATACCCTGAACACCCTGAAAAAAATTCTGTAGACCGTACAAATATTTGTTCCGAGGTGAGAATCGAACCCGCAACCTCCTGGGTCACAGGCGAAACTTCGCCCGCCGCGCCACAGAGGTCGTCAAAAAGATTTTTTGTATTAATATTTTTGGCATGTAACTATAACCAGTTATCAATAAAGAAACTATGAACTATGAACATTCCTGTATCTGTCATGGTTTTGGACGAGCTAGTATCAGGGGCTTGTTAACCCCCGACGCATAAACGAGTCTGTGTGTGTGTGTCTGTGTGTGTGTCTGTGTGTGTGTGTGTCTGTCTATGGCATCGTAGCTCCCGAACCGATGAACTTTTCTTTTTTTTTTGAAGGGTGAAGTAATCGTTTTTTTTTAGCTATGTTTGATCAAAATCGGTTCAGCCATTTCATTGCGTTGAGGGTTTTTTTTAATTTTTACAAGATAAATTACTTGTTTTAGCTTAGCATACCTAGCTGGCTTACAAAACGTCTCCCCGTATGTTTTCCAAACTAAATCGTCAGTGCAAGTACAATCATTGGTTCCAATCAAAAAATGTATTGGCGCAAACTCTCGGGCTATTAACCAACCGGTGTAGCGCGACCGGGAGTCTTGATACTTTCAGAAGACCTGAGGTATTATTCGGAACATGAAAGCTACCACCTGGCCTAAGAATAGACCCCTCCGTCTCCTTCCGTGGATGTCGTAAAAGCCGACTAAGGGTTTACCCGGACTTGTTGATAAGATTCGTTGGTATAAGATTTTTCCTGCTAGCTTATTATGGAATGTGTTATTAATGGAAGAAAGCGTTACAGAGTCAGAGGAGGTGGGCAATGGCGGCGATGAGCTCACCACTTGTAACGTCTATATTCCACGATAGTGCAACCCGCTGTAAAAAGTGGCCCATTGAGGCTCTGCCTACCATGTTGGGGAGAAGGGAGTGTGTCAATGTATGTATTTATGACTGTTTTTTTTTATACAACTTGGTATGACTGATCAAGCAGATGGCTTAATGGCATGGCGGTGCAATGCCACATAGGGCGCGTCCTAGGTGGATGTGACCTATGTGGTAATGCACTGTTCATAGGCAGAGGTTACCGCTTCACATGACGCTTAAGATGACGACCTCTGTGGCGCGGCGGGTGAAGATTGGCCTGCGGTGCAGCAGGTTGCGAGTTCGATTCCCGCCTCGGAACAAAAATTTGTGCGATCGCAAATATTTGTTCGATGTACAACAAAAACTATCTATCTATGTAATATATTGTTTTAAGTAAATCAGTTATCTAGTTCCCATAATACAAGCTCTGCTTAGCTTGGGGCTGGATAATGTTGTGTGTATTGTCCAGCATTATTTATTAATATTATTATCAGGTGGGCCATCTGCGTGATCAGTCATAAAAAGTTGTAAAAAAAAAAAAACCTTAATTAACATTGAAACATAATAACTATGATTAAAAGAAAAATAAAATTGCGAAGAACATAATTATTTAAAAAAACTATCAAGATATTCGGCGCGTATAATAGCATAGTACGAATGCCTGAACAACTTGGGTGGTCCTCGTGTACATGCTCCGTCTCGCTCACATGCGTACGGTTGAGTGTATCTGTCTCGCTCGCGCAGGTCATAGAGTATTGAGTGTAGACATGACAGTTATTTGTGATTAGGGAGATTTTAATGATAAGGAAAGGGGAAAGTTGGGATTTGAAGCGTGACGGGTTCGATTCCCGGTTACACTGTTTTTGGAAATATGACAGAACATTTTGAGTTTTACCCGGACTTGTTGATAAGATACTTTGGTATAAGATTGTCCTGGCTACTAGCTTATTATGGACTGGAAGAAAGCGTTAGCAGAGTCAGTCGTGGGAAGCAATGGCGGCGATGAGCTCACCACTTGTCACGTCTATTTCCCACGATGGTGCAACACATAGTGAAAGAAGACCCATTGGCTCTGCCTGCCCTTTCGGGAAAAAGGTGTGTGTATATGTATGTATGTATGTACGTATTGAGTTTTTGGTTTTGGGGGTGTTAGTTAAAACGGGTTGGGTATAAATTTAAAATGGTATATTGGACATGTTGGGCTATTTTTGACCGACTTCAAAAAAAGAAGGACGTTCTCAAATCGTATGTTTTTTTTAATGTTTGTTGCCTCATATCTCCGTCATATAAACCGATTTGGAAAATATATTTTTAGTTAGATAAAGATAAGATAGAGATAAGTTTATTTCACATAGAATAAGCACATAATACATAACTAACATTCACCATTACAAAGCTACATTCACCCTGAGTGACATAGGCCCCAAGCTAAGCAGAGCTTGTGTTATGGGTACTAGACAACTGATATACTTTATACAATACATTACATAGATAGATATTTTTTGATTATACATAGAAAATACCCAGAACATCCTGAACAAATATCTACGATCGCACAAGTATTTGTTCCGAGGCGGGAATTGAACTCGCAACCTCCTGCGTCGCAGGCCAACCTTCGCCCACCGCGCCACAGAGGTCACGCCTTTTCCCCCGAAAGGGTAGGCTGAGCCTCAATGGGCCATTTTTCACAGTGGGTTGCACCACCGTGGAATATAGACGTAACAAGTGGTGAGCTCATCGCCGCCATTGCTTCCCACGACTGACTCGGCTAACGCTTTCTTCCATTAATAACACATTCCATAATAAGCTAGCAGCCAGGACAAATCTTATACCAACGAATCTTATCAACAAGTCCGGGTGGATAGATAGATAGAAGATAGAAAACTATTTATTGTACTCACCTTAAAAAATAAAATAACAACATACTTATAGTAACTTACAAACTAGTTCACGGTGATACAGTGGGCAGCCTTATTGCTAAGAGCGATCTCTTCCAGGCCTTACCCTTGGATGGACAGGATTGTAAAGAACGTGAGAGGAGGTGAAGTTACAATAAAAATACAATAAAATAATAAAAAATAATAACATAATCGTGTAAATATATAAAAACAAAATAAAATATAGGTACCTAGTAGAATTGAAAGGAAAGAGTAAACGCATTCACTCTAGAGATGCTGCGAGATACAATTTGAAGACCTCATTTTTAAAAATTGGTAACGTTTTGGCATGCCTGATGTGAACAGGCAAATCATCGGCGGGTAATCCCTTAGTCGGCTTTTATGACATCCACGGGAGGAGACGGAAGGGTCTATTCCTAGGCCGGACACAACACGGCAAAATGTTTTAAGATAAATGTTTCTTACAAAACGCATTGACCTGCAAATTTTTGTTTACCGAATCTCCTAACCAACTGTTTAATTTTCATTAAACTTTAAAAAAACCTTGAAAAACCTGTCTATTGATTACTAACTCTATGTAAGTTCACTAACATTATCTTTCGCGACATTCTGGCCTCTACACCATACCCCACCATGCGACCTCTCTTTCTAATATAAATTAGAACATGTTCTTTCTTAGTCACACAGGCCTGTTGATTAGTATTTCATTAAAAGTCCGTTTCTCGAAGTTCCTGTATTTCGAGATATACCTGTGGCTATAGGAGATCACCTCGAGCTCTTAGGCGTTTCACTCACGCCTACTCTCAACTTTGGCTCCTACATCGAGTCTAAGGCAAAAAACAGCTGCCATGAAGCTGCCTAGCTTCAGCTATCCTGAATAAGGTAAAGCGTTAATTCACACCACGACAGCTTCTTAGTTTATATAATGCACAAGTCCGGGCTGGTATGGAGTACTGCTGCCATGTTTGGGATGGCTTGGCCAAACACCAGCTTGCTGCCTTGGACTCGATCGAACGTAGAGCTTTCAGGCTTATAAGCGAGCAACATATGGCGGAGACTAAGATCCAGAGTCTCGAGCACCGCCGTAAAGTTGCATGCCTTTCGATCTTCTATAGGTTACATTTCGGGGAATGCTCCCAGGAACTGCACGATCTGATCCCACCATCTCCTTTTCATCATAGGACGAGCAGGCGCACGACTCGGTACCATCCTTACCACATTAGTATACCTTATATTCGCACAAAACGTTTTAGTTCTATCTTTATAATGCGAACTGCTAAGGATTGGAATACACTACCGTCGTCCGTCTTTCCTGAAAACTATAATCTGGGTCTCTTCAAGGCTAGAGTGAATAGGTGACTTCTAGACCTTCGTGCTCCATCTTCGGCCACATCGTCACTTACCAACAGGTGAGATGGTGGTCAAACAAAGATATACCAATGCTTAAAAAAAAAAAATAGGAACCTTTTCGGGCCCTTTAGCAATACTGCAACCACCAATCCGCCTGCCAAGCGTGTTGATTGTGGCAAAACCCCGACATTTTTAAGGGGGGGGGCTTTGTGCAGCTTTGCTGATGTTGATAACATTGCCTTGATCTAAATATCAATAACAAATGAAATGAAAAATGATAAAAATATGAAATTTATTTTTTGCATAAAATGTGGTTAAATTAAAGATATTAAATAATTATATTAAGTCCGACACATGTGACTCTTCTTCTTCTTCTTTATATAATGGCTTCCGAGGAGTGCTATAAACAATTTAGCCAATGTCAAGTGATTTAATTAATTATGTTTTTATAGTCATCAAGAGTCTCCGTCAAGTCATAACCCAGTTTAAATAGAGGCAGAAAAACTGAGTTTTTACGGGGAAAATCCAGCATTTCGAAAAGACACGCAATACACCTAAATTCCAGTACATCACACATGTGCTATTTATCCAAGTTACACCGGTTAAAATGCCACTAAAATTACACGAAATAACTCGAAAAAATACATTAATATGTAATTAAATAAAAATGACGACGTTTCTATTAAAATGGTAGATTGAATCACCCAAAAACGTGGACCGTTAGATCGCGTTAGATCGATTAAATTGATAGCATTATTTTGATTCCAATTTGACATTGACAGTTGTGACAGCTTTGACAGGTGTCGTGACAGTGTGAGTTTAGGCGCGTCAATAATCATGGTTACCTTTTGTTGTGTTTGACCCTTATTTGACCCACATAAAAACCTCTTTTTAACTGACTTCAAAAAAATATGAGGTTCTCAATTCGACTGTATGTTTTTGTATGTTTGTTAACTCATCGAAAGAAAGAGAAGACTACTTTTATTTTATTTTATTTCCTAGTGTTTTTTTTGGGTTATTCACAATTAGTCACAACTCACAGTGTCATGTTTTAGTAAAACGGCGACCGTTTTACTAAAACTTTGGTAGACACTTTCCACTAATTTGAAAAGTCACGCAACACAATTCCATTTAATTTCACTACACTTTTTTTTTTTTTTTTTTGGCCTCGCACGGCCTGTGCATTTACCATATTCACTACACTTGTGCTCTCTATATACGATCTTTGACGACCGCTGTGGCGCGGCTGGCGAAGGTTGGGCTGCGACGCAGGAGGTTGCGGGTTCGATTCCCGCCTCGGAACAAATATTTGTACTATCTGCAGATATTTGTTCAGGGTGTTCTGGGTATTTTCTATGTATAATAAAAAATAACTATGTATGTAATGTATTGTACCTATTAAGTATATCAGTTATCTAGCTACATTCCTTCGAAGTTGTCAAAGTGTCAGTCAAGTCATGTTTTAATAAAACGGTGGCCGATTTACAAAAACTTTGCTTGTTTATGATTCTTTAGGTGCAGTTGAAATAAGGCGACATGCACACGATTATAGGCGAGTTACACACGATTACGATCTTAGTAAATTGATATATTAGCGGCCACCCACGCGGGCATTTTATTTTGTTTGGGCGCGCGTGATAGATAGCCTCGTAGCTGATAGCTGATTGGACGGCGAACTAGGGTTGTCACCTTACGTTTCAAACCTGTTCATGTTTAAGAGGATTGTACCACACTAGGGTGCCTTTTTATATGCAAACTAAGTTAGCCCATATTTTACGAGTACGAGTTTTTAACCCCCGACGCAAAAACGACGGGGTGTTATAAGTTTGACTAGTCTGTGTGTGTGTGTGTGTGTCTGTCATTCCGCTCCTAGCTCCCGAACGGATGAACCGATTTCGATGTTTTTGTTTTGTTTGAACGGTGAATTAGTCGGTAGTGTTCTTAGCTAAGATTGATCGAAATCGGTTCAGCCGTTTCATTGCGTAGAGGTTTTTTTTTAATTTTTACAAATTTAATTACTTGTTTAGGTAGTATGTTAGTTCATGGACAAAGGAGATCATGCACAAGATAGGAGTAGTACAAAGGGCAATGGAGCGCGCCATGCTCGGTATATCCCTCCTTGATCACATACCCAGCGTCGAGATACGTCAACGTACGAAAGTCGTAGACGTAGGTATGCGGATCACAAGTCCTAAGTGGCGATGGGCGGGACACTTGGCTAGAAGATATGACGGAAGAGGGACCACGGCTATATGTGGCCAAGAGATGCTCGGCGACCAAGAGGCAGACCACCCGCCCGATGGTAGGATCGCATCGTTAAAGTAGTTGGAGGAGAATGGATAAGAACAGCACAGGTCCGGAGAGAGTGGCGTATTTGAGAGGAGGCCTATACCCAGCAGTGGGTGCTCACAGGCTAAATATATAGATAGATAGGACAAATATGACGACTGAATTGTCGGTCCCGGTGTTCGATTAATATGAAAAGCATATCTTCAAGTGCTGATGAAAATACAGTATTATGGTGAAAACGAGCTGATCTGATGATGGAAACGGATGGTGGACAGCGGAACTCCTCGATTGATAATAGTAGACTGCCCGTGTTTGAGCTCATTTTGTTCAGCACATGGTTCCAATCACTAATTTTATAAAATCTTGAAATGAAAGATATATTTTTAACCCCCGACGCAAAAACGACGGGATGTTATAAGTTTGACTTGTCTGTTTTGTGTGTGTCTGTGTGTGTATGCGCGCCTGTGTGTGTGTCTGTGTGTGTATGTGTGTGTGTGTGTCTGTGTGTGTATGTGTGTTTATCTGTGTCTGTGTGTGTGTATGTGTGTGTGTCTGTGTGTGTGTCTGTCTGTGGCATCTTAGCTCCTGAACGGATGAACCGTTTTTGTTTTGTTTGAAAGCTGAATTTGTCGGGAATGTTCTTAGCTATGTTTGATCAAAATCGGTTCAGCCGTTTCATTACGTTGAGGGTTTTTTAAAAATTTATTACTTGTTCCTATAAAACTTATTTCCTCACCCAGTGACAACCCTATAAGCTGATTGGCCGGCGCCTTGCACATTCTATTTTCAAATTCCTTCTCGTATTGATCTCGATCGATCGCTTTATACAAACAAACATAATTATAAGAACACACTCGCGCCGCCGGCTCCTCTTGTTGTTTTTTAACGAAAATTAAACACCTGATCTACTACTTCTCACTGGTTTTTTCATGGTCACCCTGCGTTAGATAAAGATAAAGATCATTTATTTGCTTAAACATATGTAAAAAAAGATGGTAAAATAGGTATGTGATACAATATGTTTGGCCGCTGCCGGCATTTTGGCATGATATCTGAGTCTGGCATGAGGCAGATGGCATGTTTTTTTTTTAAATTTAATTTAAAATCTAATATAATTAATTAGATTAAATTAATTAATTAGATAAAAATAAATAAATAAATAAATAATGCTGGACAGTTCACACTACATTATCTAGCCCCAAGCTAAGCAGAGCTTGTGTTATGGGTACTAGACAACTGATATACTTAATACAATATATTACATAGATAGATATTTTTTATTATATATAGAAAATACCCAGAACACCCTGAACAAATATCTGTATAGATCGCACAAATATTTGTTCCGAGGCGGGGATCGAACCCGCAACCTCCTGCGTCGCAGGCGGACGTTCGCCCGCCGCGCCACAGAGGTCGTCAAAAGACGCAAATATGCAAGTCTCGACAGAGCTTACTTATTTGAGCCTTTCGGGGTCGAGACTCTGGGTCCGTGGGGTACCAGGCCCTTCGCGTTTACAAAACTCTTTCAGGGAGTCTAGTCGAAGCGACGCGTGACCCGAGAGCTGGCTCTTATCTGGCTCAACGCATTAGTATTGCCATTCAGCGTGGCAGTGCAGCCAGCATCTTAGGGACGCTTCCGTCTGGTAGTGATTTGGATCAGTTGAGCTACCTTTAGATCGCTAGCAGCGGTCTTCAGGTAGCACAACTGTGTTTCGTATGTATTTTGTACCTACAAATGTATTTTGTGTGTAAATACCTGAATCTAATTTAATATTAATATAATTTAATCTAATATAATTTAATGACACCGTTTATTTTTCAGAGTTTGGAGGGTTCAGGGGTTTTACACCATGAGATGGGCAGCAGCATCCACCTGAGTACATAATACCAATACTGTGATCACCAATCCGGCTCCATGCGTGGTGATTGGACAAACTAGTCTCCGCCCGCGTCTTCCCTCGCGTTTTACCAGGATTAAAAGTCAAAGTCAGAGTATTTAATTCATTGAAATCACAAGGATCAATTAGAATCGTCTTAAAAAATAAATGTACTGAAATGGAACAGGATCCAACGCGACCAAACCAAGAAGAATCAAGCAACAAACTCGGCGCGTGCTTTATTAGATGATCCTTCTTACTACTAGGCGGGGAGCGCCTGGTGCCGAGTGAACAAGTGGAAGATGATTCAGAGATAGAAGTGGCCAAGTGCGAGTCAAACTCGCCCATGAAGGGATCCGTAACAGCAAGTAACATATTATTAAAAAAGTTCTTGTAGTTCGTTTTAACTTTGATCGATGTTTTAATAATAGTGTATTAAAAAAAAAACTACTTACTAGATCTCGTTCAAACCAATTTTCGGTGGAAGTTTACATGGTAATGTACATCATATATATTTTTTAGTTTTATCATTCTCTTATTTTAGAAGTTACAGGGGGGGGGGGGACACATTTTACCACTTTGGAAGTGTCTCTCGCGCAAACTATTCAGTTTAGAAAAAATATATATTAGAAACCTCAATATCATTTTTGAAGACCTATCCATAGATGGGTATAGGTGACACGTATGGGTTTGTAGAAAAAAAATATTTTGAGTTTCAGTTCTATGTATGTATGTATGTTTGTACAACCCCAAAAATTTATTGTTTTATTTTTATTATTGTGTGATAATCTTAATGCGGTTCACAGAATACATCTACCATCCAAAGGTTGCCTGGAAGAGATCGCTCTTAGCGATAAGGCCGCCCATTGTATCACCGTGAACTAGTTGTAAGTTAATATAAGTATGCTGTTATTTTATTTTTAAGGTGATTACAATAAAGAGTTTTCTATCTATCTATCTATCTACTTACAAAGTTTAAACAGAATACTTAGCTCTTATAGTTTCGGAAAAAAGTGGCTGTGACATACGGACGGACAGACAGACAGGCAGACATACAGACATGACAAATCCATAAGGGTTCCGTTTTTTGCCATTTGGCTACGGAACCCTAAAAAGGAAAACCCTCAGGTAGGCAGTCAACAGTAAGATGCTAGAGAGAATCAGCAAAAGTACATAGGACAGCACACGCTACGCTTGAGCCTATAGCTCATACATACATATATACACACGCCTTTTTCCCCAAAGGGGTAGGCAGTGCCTCAATAGGTCTCTTTTCACAGTGGGTTGCACCATCGTCGAATATAGACGTGACAAGAAGTGAGCTCATCGCCGCCATTGCTTCCCACGACTGACTCGGCTAACGCTTTCTTCCAGTAGAACGAACAGAATGGACAGAATGGATGCGTGGGACTTATTTTTTTCATATAGAAAACATTATTTTTCTTTGTTTAAAATTTTGAATGCATTTTATTTATAACCTAAGTGTCTAAATTATGTATTTGTATCAGTTTTTATTTTTTTATTTATTATTCTGCCTTAGTCCTACTTTATTCCTCGTATTCTGTTTGTACTGATTGTTTTTGTGTTTGCGTGCTGAATAAATGTTTTTCATTTCATTTCAGTAATAACACCTTCCTAAGCTAGCAGCTAGGACAAATCTTATACCAACGAATCTTATCAATAAGTCGGCTTTTACGACATCCACGGGAGGTGACGGAGGGGTCTATTCTTAGACTATTTATTATTATTATTTTATTATTCTGTTAACCAAATTTCATCAAAATCGCCCGTGAGTGAGTAACAAATATCCGAACATGGTAACTTTGACATTTATGATATTGGTGATCTCCCCCCCCCCCCTCCTATTGAGATCAATGAGGGGGCCTCGTCAATCTGTGCACGGTCTAGGATGATGAAGCCACCTTAATTTTGTGGAAGTTTCTTAAGTTACTATACAAATTATCAGTAATCAGAGGTCATCTCATTTTGATCGATTTATTCTCATAGAAAAGACTTCAACGCAATCATAATTGACTGATGACTAGTCTATCAAAATCTTTATTGTGATAAAAAATGCTCACAGATAGAGGTCACGTTAAAATTGTATAAAAATGTTCTGTACAGTATAACCACAGTAAACATATTATATAATAGCGACTCGTCCCGGCTTCGCACGGGTAGTTTCAGGATGAAAACAGCCCCCCTCCTACCCCAACCTTGGTAGCCTATGTCACTCAGGGTGAATGTAGCTTATATCTAAATAACCATAACACAAGCTTCTACTTTTTTTTCTTTCTTAGAATATATTTATATTATCTACACTATCTACATCTAGATCTACACTTATATTACAAGTAATTAATTTTGTAAAAATTAAAAAAACCCTCAACGCAATAAAACGGCTGAACCGATTTTGATTAAACATTGCTAAGAACGCACTTGGCAAATTCACCATTCAAACAAAAAAAAACTAAATCGGTTCATCCGTTCGGGAGCTACGATACCACAGACAGACAGACACACACACACACACAAAGACACGTCAAACTTATAACACCCAGTCGTTTTTGCGCCAGGGGTTAATAAAGAGGAAAGATTTGTATATTTTTGTGTGTGTGTATGTTTGTAATAAATAAACTCAAAAACTACTACCTATACCGATTTCAAAAATTATTTCACCATTGGGAAGCTACATTCACCATGAGTGCTACCATAGGCTACCAAGGGGGGTGGGGGTAGGAGGGGGGGGGCTGTTTTTCATCCTGAAACTACCCGTGCGAAGACGGGACGAGTCGCTAGTATTCTATAAAACATTACTCTGAAAGAACCTTTAGTAGAGTTTTAGCGCTAAATCCTCCGCGTGCGCTCGCACCGTCAGCCGGCTTCGTGGGAGGTCCGCCTCACGCCCGTCAAAGGGTCATTCACCCGTTATCTGTCGTCACACATTTTTATTTTTTAGTTTTAACTGTAACTTGTTAATTCTTGATTAATATATCAAATGTTTTTACAAGCTTTTATTTAACTTGCATTGTATGTATGTTTGTCCGGGTGGAATCTTGCAACTGAGTTTTGAAGCAGAAATATCATTTCAACCGATTGAGTTGATATTTTGCATACCTGTCAAGTTCCGATGACACTGCAATATGATGGTGACAGCGAGCTGATCTTATGATGGAGACGGAAGGTGGATGACGGAATTCCTCGAAGGATTATAATAGACTGGCCGTGTTTTGGCTAACTTTTATCAGCACACGGTTGCGATCACGAATTTTATAAAAGCTTTTAATGAAACATATATTTTACACAAAAAACTTATTAAATTTCATGATAACACATTTATTTACAGAAAGAATAATACAACTAATACAAAGTATGTACAACATTCAAAAAAATCATATGGATCAGTTGTGCTACATCAAGACCGTTGCTAGCGATCTAAAGGTAGCACAACTAATCCAAATCACTACCAGATGGAAGCATCCCTAAGATGCTGGCTGCATTGCCACGTTGAATGGCAATACTAATGCGTTGAGCCAGATATACGATGATAGAAATTCCTTTTCACGAAATAAGTCCTGGGGCGTTAGTTTCTATCATCATCAGCCCACACTAGTCCACTGTATATAGGCCTCTCCCAATAAGCGCCACTGAGCCTGGTGTTCGGTTCTTCTCATCCACTTCCCGCCGCCTCTCGTAGGTCATCGCTCCATCTAGCCAGAAGGCGCCCCACGCTACGCGGTTTCCACTCAAGAACTCGCTTACCCCAACGGTTGTCGGTTCTTTGGCATATGACCAGCGCATTGCCACTTCAGCTTGCTAATCCGGTGGGCTATGTCAATGAATTTAGTTCTCTGTCGTATAATCTGTTTTCGGATTTTATCTTTCAGAGAAACTCCGAGCATAGCCCATAGCGACCTAGTTAGTAATAGAGCTTTTTTTATAAAAGAGTTCGTCCGGGAAAGTACTACCACCATACCTATTTCTGCCTCAAAGCAGTAGTGCTCGCATTGCTGTATTCCGGTTTGAAGGGTAAGGGTGCCGGTGAAATTACAGGCACATGAGACTTTTCATCTTTATGTCACAGGGTGGCGGGCGCAGTGCAATGCCACGTAGGGAAATGAAATTAAATGGTTTGACATTTGCCACTTCAGCTTGCTAATCCGGTTTTCGGAACAAAGCCGAGGGTTTTCTGTAAGGGTTTTGTAAAATTTTTTTTTTTTTTTTTGTATACTACTTGAATGACGGAACAAGCAGATGGCCCACCTGATGTTAAACGGTAACCTCTGCCTATGAAAATATAATGCACAGTTACTGTGCATTATATTTTACGAGATATTCAATATAAACTGATTTTTCGTTAGGCGCGAGCCGTTTTTAGGGTTCCGTAGCCAAATGGCAAAATACGGAACCCTTATGGATTCGTGGTGTCTGACTGTCTGTCTGTCCGTGTATGCCACAGCCACTTTTTTCCGAAACTATAAGAGCTATGCTGTTGAAACTTGGTAAGTAGATGTATTCTGTGAACCGCATTAAGATTTTAACACAAAAATAGAAAAGAAAAACAATAAATTTTTGGGGTTCCCCATACTTAGAACTGAAATTCAAAAATATTTTTTTCATCACACCCATACGTGTGGGGTATCTATTCATAGGTCTTTAAAAATGATATGATTATCTTTAAAAGCGATGGTAGCCTATCGTTTCAATAGTGCAACTCAGAATCCAACGATACCGGGTTCGATCCTAGGCTCCGCACCAATGACTTTTCTAAGTTATGTGCGGATTTCCATCGCTCTGTGCTTCGGAGGGCACGTTAAGCTGTCGGTCCCAGCTGTTATTGGGCGGCTTGACAAACTCCGACACCAGAGGCCAGCACTACCTCATACGAAACGAAACGAAACGAAAATGATATTGAGGTTTCTAATATCATTTTTCCGCCGACACTACCCACGAGCGAAGCCGGGGCGAGTTTCTAGTAAATAATAAATGTATTCCTATAATTATACTCCCTTAAACATCATCATCAGTTGTCGAGGGTAGGTAACCGAATAGCTATAAATCGATAACGCAATAAAACCACCCCATTTTATTCAACTGTAAAAATAACACCTACGATTGCTCTCGGCGAGGAATTTGGAGCACCCCTTGTCAGGGAAGGGTGGGCTTACATGGAGATGAGTGTCATTTTATATTTCAAAAATATATTTTACAATCTATCTATCTATCTATTCAGCCGGTAACACCCACTGCTGAGTAAAGGCCTCTTCTCTAGAACGCCACTCCTGGCGATCTTGTGCCAGCCGGATCCACTGCTCTCCTACTGCCTGCACAATGTCGTCTGACCATCAGGCAGGTGGTCTGCCTCGAGGCCGCCGCATATCTCTCGGCCTCCATTCGGTGACTGCTTTGGTCCATCGGTAATCCTCTCGCCTTGCCAAGTGTCCCGCCCATCTCCACTTGAGCCTCGCAATCCGTATACCTACATCCTCGACCTTAGTCCGGCGTCGAATCTCGACGTTTGGTATACGGTCCACGAGGTGGATACCTAGCATGGGCCGCTCCATCGCTCTTTGAGCAACTCTTATAGTGTATACGTGCTCATTTGTGAGTGGCTATGTTTCGGCTCCATAAGTGAGAATGGGCAGAACACATTGGTTAAATGTCTTGGTCTATATTTTACAATACAATATTTTACAATATTTTCTTATATTTTACAATACAAGCTTTTACAAAATTAGTGATCGTAACCGTGTGCTGATCAAAATGAGCCTAAACACGGCCAGTCTACTATTATCCATAGAGGAGTTCCGTTAAATTCAATTCAATTCATTTATTTCCAGAAATACAAAAAAACTTTATTATAAAGTAGGTAAGTAGGTAGCAGTTATTATCATTCATAAAATCATAATGTCAATAATAATTAATCCTTAGTTAAATAAAAATTAAAAAAGGACAATACTTGAAAAACAAACACATTTACAATTATATAAATCATATAATTAATGATATAAATCAAATAAAAACAATACAATGCAAGATGTGGAGTGATGGATATGTGTGGATCATTATAATTACGTCAGTCAAAACATGGTGAGTTGTCCACCTTTCGTCTCCATTATCAGATCAGCTCGATGTCACCATTATATTACATTCTCATCGGAACTTGACAGGTATGCAAAATATCATCTCAATCCGTTGAGGATAACTGCTTTAAAATTCAGTTGCAAGATTCCACCCGAACAAACATTTGCAAGATTTCACCCGGACAAACATACATACATACAATGCAAGTTAAATAAAAGCTTGTAAAAACGGAACAGTTATGGAATCGCGACGTTGCTCCTTAGATCCCATTCATTACGTGCTGATCCATCATTAGACCTTCGAGTCTGAGGGTAAATAAATAAATAAATAATAGAATAGAATAGAATATTTATTTATTAAGACACATAAGTCCAACTTTGTAGTACCTAACACAACTTAAAACCAGGTTAGTACTTAATAATTACCAATGATTTAGTCGTCAGGACGAGCTTCCAAACCAGAGGACAATCGAACCGATCTGAGAACGCGCTTAGGATGCTGTTGCTGCTCGTGCGAAGCCTGCTCAACAGTGAGGCCGTCTTTTTGCGCCAGATGGCGTCAAAGGTGTCGGTACGCGCCTCGGCAAACATACGCCGAAGCGCTGCAGAAGCGCGGAAGCTGCTGGATAATGCTTTTGGGCTTCAGATAACTGAAGCCCAAAAGCATTATGGGCTTCAGGACTCGAGGAAACTTCCCGCCATTTTCGAAAAGAGACGTCGTCTACTCTTATTTTATTTCGTTTCCTAGTGTTTTTTTGAGTTATTTTGTGTAATTCTGGTGGCATTTTAACCAATGTAGCTCATCTTTATAGCACAAGTGTATTTAAATGAAACGGAAGTGTATTGCGTGACTTTTCAAATTGGTGGTTATTGTCTAACAAAGTTTTTGTAAAACGACCACCGTTTTACAAAAAACATGACTTGACTGTGACTTTGACGACTTTGAAGGATTGTAACGTTGCAAATTATATCGGAAATACAATACCTCCTCTGTGGAACGGCGGGCGAAGCTTCGCCTGCGACGCAGGAGGTTGCGGGTTCGATTTCCGCCTCTGAACAAATATTTGTGCGATCTGCAGATTCTGTGTTCACAGTGTTCTGGGTATTTTCTATGTAAAATAAAAAATATCTATCTATGTAATGTATTGTATTAAGTACCTATATCAGTAATCTAGTACCCATAACACAAGCTCTGCTTAGCTAAGGGCTAGATAATGTTGTGCGAACTGTCCAGCATTATTTATTTATTTAATAATTTTACTTGAAAATGGTAAATAAATAAATAAATTAATAATGCTGGACAGTTCACACAGAATTATCTAGCCCCAAGCTAAGCAGAGCTTGTGTTATGGGTACTAGATAACTGATATACTTAATACAATATATTACATAGATAGATAGATATTACATAAATGCACAAACCGTGCGACGCCAAATATTATGAAAAAAAAAACTGTTCTATCTAACCTCGTTCAGCACAATGTAAGCCCTCCCCTATTCTCAGGCATTCGTGGCACGCGTAGCGACGACATTTTAAATTAACTATTTTTTACTCCACTCGTTTCGATTCGATACAGGGGAAGGATTTTTCTTAGTGTTGTTTACTTGTAAGAGTTTATTTTCTCCTAAATAGTGGTTACTATGGTAACTTCTAGTTCACTCTCAATTCAGCCATTCGCTTTGTGTTCTATAAATATTTTGAATATTTTGAATTTGAATTTGAATTTTGAATTTGAATTTTTTAATTTATTTTAATTTTTGATTTTATATTTTATTTTGAATTTTAATTTTAATTATGATTTTACTCGAAATATGGACACGTCAACTTATTTTTTTTGTATTAGTATAGTGTGTTGTTGTCTGAAATAACCATTTTTTTTTTTTATACTACTTGAATGACGTTACAACCAGATGGCCCACCTGATGTTAAGCGGTAACCTCTGCCTATGAACAGTGCATTACCTCATAGGTCACGTCCACCTAGGACGCACCCTATGTGGCATTGCACTGCGCCCGCCACCCTGAGATATAAAGATGAAAAGTCTCATGTGCCTGTAATGTGTGAATTGAATAAACACTAGGTTTAATATGGAAATAATTATGGAAATTGTATGAAATTACAAACGTTTTAGAAAGTGTTCCCTAATGATTCCTAGAAGAAGCCCTCTTTGGGATAACATAAATAAATAAATAAATAAAAACAATACATTTATTTACAAAAAAAAAAAAAACAACTAATACAAGGTATGTACAAAAATAACAGAACAGTTCACACAACATATTTAACATAGATACCTTCCGTCTGGTAGTGATTTGGATCCGGTTGAGCTACCTTTAGATCGTTAGCAGCGGTCTTCAGATAGCACAACTGTTTCATATGTTTTTTTTCTAATTTTGTACATACCTACTTTCATTAGTTGTATCATTATTTCTGTAAATAAATGCCCAGTAGGCCCAAACTAGCCCCAAGCTAAGCAGACCTTGTGTTATGGGTACTAACTGATATAGGTACTTAATACAATACATTACATAGATAGATATGTTTTATTATACATAAAAAATACCCAGAACACCCTGAACAAAAATCTGCAGATCGTACAAATGTTTATTCCGAGGCGGGAATCGAACCAACAACCTCCTGCGTCGAAGGCGAACCTTCGCCCACCGCGCCACAGACGTCGTATCATATTTAACATACCGTGACCGTGGTGTATCCGGCCTATGAATAGACTCCTCTGTCTCCTCCCGTGGATGTCTTTACTACTACTATACTATACTCCTGATGACGTTTCGTTGACCATTGGTCCTTCTTCATGAGCTTCGACCGCGACCACGCTCGAAGGCCGTGTCACGGGAACTGAGTTCCCGTAATTTTTCTAAAATGATACCAAGCCACAGTAATTTCAATTCTTATTTACTTTTGCAAGTCTCGACAGAGCTTACCTTTTTGAGCCTTTCGGGGTCGAGACTCTGGGCCCGTGGGGTCCGGGGCCCTCAACAAAAGAATAATACAACTAATACAAGGTATGTACAAAATAAAAAAAACACATGAAACAGTTGAAGACCGCTGCTAACGATCTAAAGGTGGCACAACTGATCCAAGTCACTACAAGACGGAAGCCTCCCTAAGATGCTGGTTGCATTGCCACGCTGAATGGCAATATGAATGCGGCTCCCGGGTCACGCGTCGCTTCAACCAGACGCCCTGAAAGAATTTTGCAAACGCGAAGGGCCCCGTTACCACACGGACCCGGAGTCTCGACCCCGAAAGGCTCAAATAAGTAAGCTCTGTCGAGACTTGCATATTGGCGTCTTTTGAGGTCCTCAGCGGAATCTGCTGCCGCACCGGCCCTAACTGATGTCCCGGACAGATGAGATGGCGCAAGGGTAACAACGCATGCAGCGTCCCACACCAAAGGCCTACCCTTCTACCACGGAACAAGAGTCATGCCGTCAGGCCGCTTCCCATCGTCACGTAGCAGACCATTCGGTTCTAGAATGGCTGGAATGTTAATGCTGGTAAAGAACCGGCTATCTATATATCTATCTACTAAGTTCATTCTGACACCCCGTCAATGTTCAACCCATGTCTTACAGGGGTTGATATTAAAACCCGCGGCATCGCGAATCGGGAATTCCGTTCGATTCGGTAGCTATTTTAATTTTGTTTTTTGGCACTTTGTTTTAAGGGGTGTTAAGAACGTTGTGACACTTTTTAACCCCTGACGCAAAAACGACGGGGTGTTATAAGTTTGACATGTCTGTGTGCGTGTGTGTGTGTGTGTGTGTGTGTGTGTGTGTGTATGTGTGTCTGTCTGTGGCATCGTAGCTCCCGAACGGATGAACCGTGTTAGTTTTTGTTTTGTTTGGAAGTTGAATTTGTCGGGAGTTTTCTTAGCTATGTTTGATCAAAATCGGTGCAGCCGTTTCATTGCGATGAAGGATTTTTGAATTTTTACAAAATTAATTACTTGTTACAAGCATTTATTTAACATGTAATGTTTGTATGACGGCGTTAAGGTGGTTGCTATTTCATACAAACGTATTTGCACAAATATCGTCGATAATTTTACTAAGTGACGTAACCGACATTTTGGTAATTTTACAGGACAAGCTTTTTTGTTGCCGTCGCGTACAATTGTGACTGATTTGTGACTGTAACACGCTTAAATATGAATCGATTAAAATGAAAATGCACACCAATATACTTAAAACTAAGGCCTTCCTGATAACGTACTTTTCATATTATTTGAATAATTGGTTAATTCAATAAATCAATTTAAAGCAGATACGACACCTCGTTAGAACTTTATTTTGAAATGTTTGGCTTGAAATTTCAGATAGGTCTGGGTATTTTTAAAGTTAAATTCGTTAATTTTAAATCAATTACAGTTTAATATTTAAAAAACGCTTAGTTTATATTTTTATTTGTTAAACTATCTGTCTCGAACATTAAAGGTAGGTTAATTAATCACAATGTCGTACCTACTTAATACATTATAACCTAATTAGTAATACTATTATTGGAACAATTTTTAACATAAATCGAAATAAGATCTATTTAAGATAGGTAATCTTTGAGTAGGTACTTAATTGATTATCGTAGGAAGAATAGAATATCAATATTTAACTCCATACTAACAAAATACCCGTACAAACATTTTCGCAATGCGTTAACTATGCGATAAATACAGAGGTGCACATAAAAACTTGCACATTGTCTTCATTGATCTTGAGAAGGCATACGACCAGGTACCCCGAGAGGTTTAGTGGTGGGTCCTAAAGAAGAAAGGTGTGCCTCTGAAGTACATGGAGTTGATCCGAGCAATGTACATTCGATGCAGTATCCAAGTCCGACAGTTGGCACTACAGTTACAATGTAGCTGTAAGCTTGCACCAAGGGTCAGCTCTTTGCTATTACCTGGTGATAATGGACGCTCTTACGTCGGACATCCAGGAGGAGGCTCCCTGGTACCTGCTGTTTGCAGATGACGATGACATTGTACTGGTTGCCGAGAATGGCCTCGAGGTCCAGAGTAGACTGAAGGAATGGCGGCAAAGACTGCAGAGTTATGGCCTGAAAATCATCAGAACCAAAACCGAGTACGTGTTCAGCTATTTCGGCGGTCTCTCCAATCCTGTGACATTAACACTTGCCGAGATGTCCTTACCGGTCTCTTTCGGTTTTCGTTACCTTACAGGGTCACTCTTACAGGGGGATAGTGAGATTGACCAGGACGTAACGCATTGGATCAACTGAGGGTGGATGAACACAGAAACAACGTGTGACCCACGGATGCCACTCAAGTTTAAGGGTAACATTTACAAATCCGTAATATGACCGGTCGTTATGTAGGTAAGGAACGAAATGCTGGGTCATGAAGAAGAAGAATGAAAGAAGATTGCATGCAGCAGAGATGAGAATGTTGAGATGAAAGTGTGGAGTGACAAGAATGGTTAAAAAAGGGAATAAGTATAAGAGGAAGTTTGAAAATTGCACCAAAGACAGAAAAGTTGAAAGGAAATCGTTAAGCTTAGTATGGGCATGTTATGAGGAGGGATAAAACGCATGTAACTAAGAAAGTTATGAATGTTAATGTTAGTGGATGGAAGAGAAGATGAAGACCTTAGAAAAGATGGATGGATTGCATGAGAGATGATATGAAAGAGAAGGGAGTGAATGATGAAGTGACGGCTGATAGGGCAGAGTGGAAGAAATGACGTACTGCAGCGACCACAAATCAATTGGGAAAAGGGTAAGACAATGATGTGTGTTCGAGGACGATGACATGATATGGTTTGCTTCTTCTAGGCAATTTAAATATTAAATACATCAAAGTTGAAGCTACAATCGAATAACGATTCTGTCCCCATTTGTGCAGCAAGTTTATTACCTGTTGTAGATCGAAAGTTGCACACTGTGCATTTTCCGGAGTTATTTTTGACTGCTGCTTACACTCGGCTCTTTTCGCCGGTAACAGATAATTTTTTCTTGATGTCTGTTGTAAGAGGAAATTTCACACTTACGACTTGTTTGAGTACATTTTGCGTGGATAAAAATCTTACTAAAAGTCGTAAGTGTAACTTAGGGCACTTAGAAGAAATATAATTTTTAAGAACTGTAGATACGTCAACCATACTTCTAAACACTGGTAGGAGATACAGCAACGGCGATTAGACAGATCGGTGCGTCTTCAAAAGTAGATAAAACCAACATCAAAAATGTCAGTTACGCCAAAATGTCGGTTACGTCACTTAGTCAGATTAACGACGATATGGGCGAACAGAGTTTTTTTTTTTTGTGTACTATTTGAATGACGGAACATGCTGATGGCCCACCTGATGTTAAGCGGTAACCTCTGCCTATGAACAGTGAATTACCTAATAGGTCACGTCCACCAAGGACGCACCCCATGTGGCATTGCACTGCGCCCGCCACCCTGAGACATAAAGATGAAAAGTCTCATGTGTCTGTAATTTCACCGGCACCCTTACCCTTCAAACCGGAACACAGCATTGCGAGCACTACTGCTTTGCGGCAGAAATAGGTATGGTTTATTTTAAGTATTTATTGCTTTTTTCATACTATTGTATTTTACCAAATATAGGCGAACGGAGTATAATTATACACTGAAATGACTGTTGTTGGCTTTTATATTGGTCATTATACTCTGTTCGCAAATATTTGTGCAAATACGTTTGTATGAAAAAGCAACCAACTTAACCTGTCGTTATGTATGGATCGGGATGCTGGGCCATGAAGAAGAAGAATGAAAGAAGATTGGATGCCGCAGAGGTGAGAATGTTGAGAAGGATGTGTGGAGTAACAAGAATGGATAAAATATGAGTATATAAGAGGAAGTTAGAAAATTGCACCAGTGACAGAAAAGTGGAAAGGAAATCGTTGAGCTTGGTATGGGCATGTTATGAGGAGGGATGAAACGCATGTAACTAAGAAAGTTATGAATATGAATGTTAGTGGATGGAACGGAAGAGGAAGACCTAAGAAAAGATGGATGAATTGCGTGAGAGATGATATGAATGAGAAGGGAGTGTATGATGAGGTGACAGCTGATGGAGTGGAAGAAAAAGACAGACTGCGCCGACCACAAATAAATTGGGAAAAGGGCAAGACAATGATGATATTTGTAATGTACGTATGTTCGAGTCCAATCTTGCAACTGAATTTTAAAGCAGTTATCCTCAATCGATTGAGATGAAATTCTGCATACCTGTCAAGTTCTGATGACAATACAATACTATGGTGACAGCGAGCTGATCTGATGATGGAGACCGAAGGTGGACAACGGAACTCTTCGAGGGATAATAGTAGACTGGCCATGTTTAGTCTCATTTTGATCAGCACACGATTACGATCACTAATTTTACAAAATCTTGATTTAAAAATATATTTTTCACTAAAAACTTACTTACTCTCCAGCTAACTTGACCAAGAACAAGTAATAAATTTTGTAAAAATTAAAAAAACCCTCAGAGGAATGAAACAGCTGAACCGATTTTGATCAAACATAGCTAAGATCACTCCCGACAAATTCACCTTTCAAACAAAAAAAAAGATCGAAATCGGTTCATCCGTTCGGGAGCTACGATGCCACAGACAGACACACACACATACACACATACACACACACACACACACACACACACACACACACACACACACACACACGTCAAACTTATAACACACCGTCGTTTTTGCGTCGGGGGTTAAAAATAATTTGTATTACTGCTTCTAGAGGAACAAATATCCCACTAATATTATAAATGCGAAAGTTTGTGTGTGTGTCCGTATGTTTGTTACTTCTTCACGCTGAAACGGCTGGACGAATTTGCATGAAATTTCAAGGAACTGTACTCCCGGAATAACGCCTAGCTATGCGTTACAATTACAATTTGTCAATTTTTCAATTTTATCCCTATTTTTCCAACGGGATTACACTAATATTATAAATGCGAAAGTTTGTGTGTTAGTGTGTGAGTGTGTTTGTTACCTCTTCACACTGAAACGGCTGGACGGATTTGGATTGATTGATTTGGATGAAGTTTGGAATGGAGGTAACTGGACTCCCGGAATAACATATAGGCACTTTTTTATTCCGATATTCCCACGGGATCGAGACTTACGTGGGTGAAACCGCGGGGCGCTGCTATTATAAAATAAAACAAACATATTGACACATCTTTTTTAATCAAATAAATAAATAAATAAATAAATAAATAAATAATGCTGGACAGTTAACACAACATTATCTAGCCCCAAGCTAAGCAGAGCTTGTGTTATGGGTACTAGATAACTGATATACTTAATACAATATATAACATAGATAGATATTTTTTATTATACATAGAAAATACCCAGAACACCCTGAACAAATATCTGCATATCGCACAAATATTTGTTCCGAGGCGGGAATCATCTTTCTATTAACCGCTACTTTTAATAAGATTGACAACAAATTGAAAATATGGCTTTTTAGTGCAACTATTTCTACTGTTTTAGTGCGTTTGTTTTGTTTAGTGAACAAGGTTTTCGCTATTTGGTGCATATATTTTATTTTCGTACATTTTTCCTAATTTGTCATCAATCTCTATTTTACTAATACTGCTACCATTGCACAATAAATTACTTACTTTAAATAGTAATTTAAATCAAAATTCTATTTACAACTCTATATAAATTACAATTCGAGTGGGTTTTTATGTAATTTAATATTTCAATAACAATTCCAAAAGGACTAAGTTAATTTGTAATTTTAGGAAATAATAGTTAAGTAACTTACAACTTAATGTATTTTTTACAATGGCTTATTCATATTATTTTAAAACTACGTTAGATTAATTTATATTTTTAACTTTTTACAAACTGACAGTTTACTTATTAAGTAGTAGTTATGTCACAACTTTATACATAGAACAATAAAGTATTGATTAATTAAAACTACATAAAAAAAACCTTTTTACAAAACTGAATTTCGTATATATATTTTACAAAACCTATTGGCTTCTTTTGATAAAGTTAAAACTGTAAAATTACATAATATGATGCCGATACTGTAATAGTTGGTAAGATTCGATCATGAAACTTAATAATTTTAACTTTCCACATCACTGTTATACTTCGATCAAGAATACAACTAGATGTCAGGTCGGCGCAAAAAATACGTCTCGGTGAATAACAGTTCACTTGAAAAGTGAGCTCTTATTTATTATTTGTATTTGTGAGAACTTTATTTGTAACTCTTTAAGGTTGATTTCACACTAAATGTTGTTTAACCTATGTCTTTTCATTTCTAAGTGACAAGAGTAATTTATTGCTTTGCTCGTTTTTTGTGACTAATGCTCGTAAGTATAAGGTAATACTTTGAAGATTTGCTACTTTATTGCTAGGTGTCATGGTTGTAATTAGGTTGAACTTAGAATTGTTTTAATACATTTGTTTCAGTTCGTTAGTAAACAAATATAGCTGTATAAGTATATATACCCACGCGGACTGTATTTAGCTTTGATTTTGTACGTGGCCCGAAATCTAGTTGTATTTTTGATCGAAGCTAGTATAATGAATTCGCAGAAACAACCGCTGCAGCATAAATATTCTAGAGTGGAATAGAAATATTCCAAGCTCCGGTCAACACAGTATAGAACGACACCCCAACGAATTAGTAAAAGTCGCGGGATGTCAGTGTATGGAGGCGGTTTAAGACCGATCGTCGGGGAATTCCATGGACAAAGCATATGTCCAGCAATCAAAGTTTATCGGCTGATTATGGTGATGAACTCCAATTAGTAATTACAAGTCCAATTAGAGCATCATTGCAACTGCACAAGATTTTAGAGCGAATCCAGAGCGAAATTATAGCGATGCCAGAACGATTCTAGAGCGATACTACAGTTACACTGAGAATTATAACTTCACATCTTTATTAAGGTGGATGCTCTCGCTTGAAAGTATGAATAAATATAATTGTTGTTGTCGTTGTTGCTTGTGGCGCGAAATTATGATTTTTTGGTGTTTTTTGCTCATTACAGCTCATCAACACTTCTTCAGATAGCGAAAGTTGATTTCGCGAGAACTAGGAGACTTAACACACATGTTTTAATTGATAGTATCTCATAAATAACATCAGATTAGCTACGATAACAAATCAAAAAAAAACACTGTAAAAATGTGTGGGGTATCGTAGCTAAACTGATGATATTTATGAGATACCATCAATTAAAAGATGTGCGTTAAGTCTCCTAGTTCTCGCGAAATCAACTTTCGCTATCTGAAGAAGTGTTGATGATCTGTAATGAGCAAAAAACACCTAAAAAATGAATTTCGCGCCACAAGTGAGAGCATCCACCTATAAAAACTATGCGCACTCTCTTTAACTAAAAATTCTTTATTAGTTAATGGAGCTACGCTAGATAGTGTAACTCTGAGCTCTGGGCAAGTATTTTTCTCTATTCAGAGTCTTATTGAAGTTAGCGCGTTACATACAACATCATCTAGAGCGACAATGGAGTCTTATAGGATTGATATTGTACCTATATACAGCAGAGCGATTCTTGAGTGTCATTAAAGCTATCTTAGAGCGATACTGCAGAGAGACACTAGGGTGGCATACTAGAGCCACTTTAAAGCCACATAACAGACACATGAACAATCCCACAGCGACACACTAGAGCGTCACTCGGGCGAGTGTTATTAGGGTGATATTACACACACCAGAGCGATCGTAGAACGCCTCCAAAGTGCCGAGCGACATAGCAGACACTTGACCGACCCCAGAGCGACACACCAGAGCGAGCGTCATTCGAGCGAGTGTTATTAGGGCGATATTACACACACCAGAGCGATCTTAGAACGCCTCCAAAGCGTTAGAGCGACATAGCAGACACTTGAACGACCCCAGAGCGACGCACCAGAGTGAGCGTCATTTGAGCGATATTACACACACCAGAGCGATCTTAGAACGCCTCCAAGGTGCCGAGCGACATAGCAGACTCTTGAACGACACCAGAGCGACGCACCAGAGCGAGCATCATTCGAGCGAGTGTTATTAGGGCGATATTACACACACCAGAGCGATCTTAGAACGCCTCCAAAGCGCCTTTAGAACGACATTGCAAATACAGGTCATAACCCTAGCTAGAGCGTGACTATTGAATCTTCTTCTATCGTATCAATGGTATACCTTCTTTTTGTTTAAACTATTGTTGAGTAAAATTTAGCCAGTTCCACAGCATTGTCTGTGGCTCTTGTGCATGTGGTGACTATTGAATGAAACCATTTTGAATCCTTCTGATCTGAAATATCTATACCCTATTCTGCGCCTCCCTCTCCCTAGCTTTCATCTCCAATTCCTCCTCCTCCTTAGTGAGAGGAACAGTGCTGTGATTGTACAACCCCTGGGCCATCAGCTGCAAAGCTAGGGGGTTCCTCTGTCCAGACGCCTTCTTGATCTTAGCTCGTTTGTTCTGGAACCAGATCTTGATCTGAGCTTCGGCGAGGCCTAGCTCAGCTGCCAAGGCTTGTCTTCGACGCTCAGTGAGATAGCGGTTCTCGGCAAACTCGTGCTGGAGAGAGAATGAAAAATGTGACTACATGAAAAATAATAACTAAAAGGTTTTTTTTTATACAACTTGGAATGATGGTTCAAGCAGATGGCCCACCTGATGTTAAGCGGTACCCTCTGCCTATGAACAGTGCATTATCACATAGGTCACGTCCATCTAGGACGCACCCTATGTGGCATTGCACTGCGCCCGCCACCCTGAGACATAGAGATGAAAAGTCCAGTTCTCAAAGAGAGCCGGAAAAGTCACGTTGATACTGGAGACAACTCGGGGGCACAGGTTCTCAACACTATCTACTACACAATCTCACCTGTTTGTAAGTGTTGGTATAAGTATGGCGAAGTGGCCGAAGATGGAGCACAAAGGTCTAGAAGGCACCTATTCACTCTAGCCTTGAAGAGACCCGGATTATAGTTTTCAGGGAAGACAGACGACGGCAGTGTATTCCACTCCTTAGCAGTTCGCATTATAAAGGTAGAACTGAAACGTTTAGTACGAATAGAGGGTATACTAATGAGGTAAGGATGGTACCGAGGCGTGCGTCTGCTCGTCCTATGATGAAAAGGAGATGGTGGGATCATATCATGAAGTTCCTGGGAGCATTCCCTGAAATGTAACCTATAGGCACTGAGCCGTGCGTCTGCTCGTCCTATGATGTAATTACCTTTAATCTTGCAAGTTGGGGCCCAGAGAAGGCGGTTCTTGGTCGTTTCTCATCGTTGGGGTTCGTCTCTCCGGGGGGCTTCTTCGGCCGTCTCGTCCGGGGACCTGCCACAAAATGAGGGTATGGAGAAATATGCTCTCAGGGATTCTCACCTAAGGGTGATAAGTGGGGGGTAGTCTACTCATTAGTATGGCCAGATAATCTATGAGATCTCATCATAATGAGGATCTCTGTGGCGTGGCAGGCAAAGGTTCGCCTGCGACGCAGGAGGTTACGGGTTCGACACCTCGGAACAAATATTCGTACGGTCTACAGATGTTTTTTCAGGGTGTTCTGGGTATTTTCTATGTATAATAAAAAATATCTTTCTATGTAATGTATTGTATTACGTTTATCAGTTATCTAGTACCCATAACACAAGCTCTCCTTAGCTTGGGGCTAGATAATGTTGTGTGAACTGTCCAGCATTATTTATTTATTTATCTATAAAAAATACAAACTGCAATAATGCTACAGGAACAGGAGACTTTCATATTTATGTCTCAGGGTGGCGGGAGCAGTGCAATGCCACATAGGGCGCGTCCTAGGTGGACGTGATCTATGAGGTAATGGGACGGCTCTACTCTAGTAGTAGTAGAGCGTTTTGTGAAAGAGATCGTCTAGGGAATTACTACCACCATACAATTCTGCCGCAAAGCAGTAGTGCTCGCATTGTTGTGTTCTGGTTTGAAGGGGGGGGGGGGGGGGGGGGTGAGATTACAGGCAAAAGACAAAAAGAACACAGATTCGATTGAGGGTCTATTCTCAAGTGGCTTCTTATTTGTATGCCCACAAAATGTTTTATTAAAAATAGAATTAGAATTTTTAGGTTATTACTGATACTTAATATAACATGCTTTTCAAGTATGGCATGTGTACAAATCAACATTATTTTAGTGTGTTCTTCTTCTTCTTCTTCTTCTTCTTCTTATAGTGACAGTAGATTAATTTCTAGAATAGGTTGAGAATTGTTACAACATCACCCTGCAGTTTTATTCTATCAATATAACTTGGTTACAATAGAACACCATGCAATTTCAATTTAAGAATGCTATAAAATGTCCCTATCTAACTCATTAAAGTTCAGATAAGTTAGAAAGTGACAGAACAGCGCTCGCGCTACGAAAAGTGAATGAAAATCACGAAAAACGGTATTTAAACAAATATTTGCTGAGTAATTAAAAATATAAATCGACCAATGCCTTCTAAAATAATATGATTTGTTACTCTTGTTAATTTTAACAATTTATTCTGATGGCTATTAGAGATATTTACGTTATAAGCGCATAGTAGAGGAAAGTTCACGATTTTTTTTATCGTTTTTTTTTTTTGAAATTGTGTTTTGACCTCGATCATGCCCTTGGAAATATGATGTAGATTAGCTTAAAGTGAGTAGATTTTGTTAATAATACATTTTAAAAAGCCTATTTTACTCTTGACAGCCTCTATAAGAGTCAACCTTATAGACCGCGTTAGAAATACGATAATGCGCTCACAAACACAAATAGCCGATGTAGCTCTGAGAGCTGGAAATCTAAAGTGGGACTAGTCTGGACATGTTAACCGCATGCCCGGGGACCTCTGGGCTAAAATAACCACAGAGTGGGTTCCGAACGCGCGGCGGCCACGTGGTAGACCCAGACGGCGATGGCGGGATGAGTTTGACTCCCACAACAAGGACTGGTCACAAATAGCTCAGGATAGACATGATTGGAAAGAGGGAAGGGTCTTTGCCCTGCAGTGGGAAACATCCGGCTTATAAATATACTAGCGACTCGTCCCGGCTTCGCAAGGGTAGTTTCAGGATGAAAAACAGCCCCCCTCCTCCTATCCCCCCTTGGTAGCCTATGTCACTCAGGGTGAATGTAGCTTTCCAATGGTGAAAGATTTTTTGAAATCGGCACAGTAGTTTTTGAGGTTACATACATTACAAACATACACACAAAAATACAAATGTTTCCTCTTAAAATCAAATATTAGTGTAGAAGTGTAAATAAATATTTGATTATACAGCACACAAACGCAACATGAAAAAGCATATAACAAAAACAACATTCTATAGTCCGCGCCAGGGCTAAAGTCCGGTGACTGGAACGCTAGTTTCTATGCGCAAAAGTGCAAAAGCGAAAATCTGCCTCTGTAAGGCTTCGTTCACATGGCATTGTCCTGCACGTTTTTTTGTAATCGTTTTTTTACCGTATAGTCAACCAGGTGTTCATATGGTAAATTTTCATTCGTGTAAAAACGAATACCCGCAGTTTCCACACAGTTGTCACAGTGAGTAGTCGTCACTGATGGATCCACGCTTGGTTGTACTTTTAGAGGTTTTGGGTAAATCCTATAAATCAAGAATCTGTGCGTACGATCACATTTGAAAAATTATTCGAAAATCTTAGAAAAGATGAAAAAATGTTTTTTAATTACTTTCGAATGTCTATTGAAAGTTTTGAAAAGTTATTATAACTCGACTGGAAAATTCAAGCCTACCAAAATCAAATACGAATATAAATCGATGAAAAACTTATGACATCGTGTCGTGTGAAGGAGACAAAGCTATACCATATGCCACTGCGAACCGAATACGTCAAAGTTCATTCGATTTGGTTGACAAGACCGTTGAGTATGCATTTAAAAGTATAAGCGTTGTATTGCAGTAAAATCGACGTTTGAATGGATCTTTGTACGTTGTATGGTCACTATTTATACGTTAAGACGTATACTGCAAGGACAATGCCGTGTGAACGAAGCCTTATCCGTTAATTCCTCAAAAGGCTTCAGTCGTGGCGCGGACTCGACATAAAAATTACAAACAAATCCAAAAATGCTACAAATTAAATCAGTGCAGTAATCAAACAAGCAATAGAGAATGATGATGAATTTGATGATGATGATGATGATGATGATAATGATGATGATGATGATGATGATGGTGATGATGAGGATAATGATGATGATAATGATGAGGATGATGATGATGATGATGAGGATGTTGAGGATGATGATGATGATGCTGATGATGATGGTGATCTAACATAAGGAACTGATCCTACAGCTGTGCAAAAGTAGACCTTCTTCTATTCATCCTCTAGTTTCTGTCGGCTCATCATGTCGAGTTCATCATCCATGATGATGGTGATGATCTTCCTCCGTCGATATCCCCAACACAAGCGGACGATGCAATATCTTAACCAATTCACCACGCCACGAAGATCGCACGTCTGATTATAAAATTGGTCAAAATATTTCACCGACCGCCTGGCGGGCTGATGATGTAGAACTCGGTAAAAGTAAAAGGCCTTGTGTGTCGTAGCACATAGTATAGAGTTCTGAAGTCAAGTCACTGTCCCACCTAGGGCATCCAATCGCGGGATCGCGGGGGCGCGAGATCCGCGGTCATTTTCCAGTCCCGTAAGGAACGAGATTACCAGCGCGGGATCCGCGGGATTTGCGGGACTGGAAAGTAGCATAAAACTATCTAGCGTCGCACATTCGAAGCGGTCTGGCAGACGAGACATTAGACGCTTTAAAAACTGTTTCCTTCGTAAGCATTTCCAACAACAAGAACAGACGTAAATAGAAGTCTGAATTAGACAAGCTTTTGACTAAATGGTGTTTACTTATTACTTAAATCCTTTTATACTTTTATCTTTTGGTGGTAATACTTAAATTTAATATTTCAATATATACTTAGTCTGGCCATAAATACTGTTACAATTAAAAATAAACTAAATATTACATTTGAATTTGGAATCTGTCTTTTGCATATGATTGTACATTTTGTTGTCTCGTTTTGGCGCCAAAACATTGTACAATATTTTGCGATATTCAAATGGAGTGGGATGATAAAGAGAACCGAATCGCTGTGATTGATTAGACAAAGTAGGTATGGAGTCGAATGCAAATTTTAAAACTCTCCTTTTCTTGCTATTAGTCAAATGTTTGTGTACCGGGCTATTAATAGGTACAATGAGACCTCCTCTTTTTGTGACATAAAAAGATCTGGCCGTGCACGTAGTGTTCGTACGAAAAAGGTGGTCAAAGCAGTAAGGGAAAAAATTCGAAGAAATCCTGTCCGAAAGCAAAAGATTTTATCTCGGGAGATGAAGATAGGACCTAGAACCATGTCGAGTATTTTAAAAGATGACTTAGGACTTGCAGCTTATAAGAGACACACTGGTCATTTCTTAATTGATAATTTAAAAAAGAATAGGGTGGTAAAATCGAAACAACTACTGAAGCGGTACGCAAAGGGAGGTCACAGAAAAAATTTGTTTACGGATGAGTTTTTTTTTTACAATTGAGCAACATTTTAACAAACAAAATGACCGTATTTATGGTCAAAGCTCCAAGGAAGCTTCCCAATTAGTCGACAGAGTACAACGTGGGCATTATCCGACTTCAGTGATGGTTTGGTGGGGTATTAGCTATGAAGGAGTGACTGAGCCATATTTTTGTGAAAAAGGTATCAAAACATCGGCACTAGTGTATCAAGATACCATTCTTGAGAAGGTAGTTAAGCCCCTCAACAACACCATGTTCAATAACCAAGAATGGTCCTTCCAGCAAGACTCGGCGCCGGGTCATAAAGCTCGGTCTACGCAGTCTTAGTTGGAAACGGACGTTTCGGACTTTATCAGAGCTGAAGACTGGCCGTCGTCTAGTCCCGATCTTAATCTGCTGGATTATGATTTATGATCAGTTTTAGAGAGTACGGCTTGCTCTAAACGCCATGATAATTTGGAGTCCCTAAAAGAATCCATACGATTGGCAGTGAAGAATTTTCCCATGGAAAGGGTGCGTGCTTCTATTGATAACTGGCCTCAACGTTTAAAGGACTGTATTGCAACCAATGGAGACCACTTCGAATAAGCTTTTCATATTTTAAATTGTTTTATATTTATGTATTAAACTAACACACTGTAAAAGTAATAAATGTTATTTGCAATAGAAAACAATTGATTTTCTTTGTTACAGTATTTATGGCAAGACTAGTATATACCTATACATCAATATTCAATGTATATTTTATAATTTGTTGTTACTTTTAACTGAATGCTGTTTTTTATTAAAATAGTACTTCAATTTAATAGTTAAAATAATTAAAAGTAATATATGAATACCATCAAATTGTTATCAGTATATATAAAATCGTTGCGCGACTGACTGACTGACTGACTGACTGATTATCAGCGCACAGCCTAAACCGTAAGTCCCAGGGACCTGAAATTTGGAGAGTACGTTCCTTTTCTGGTTTAGGGGTGCACTAAGAAAGATCAACCCCTAAGGGGGCGCAGCGGGGTATTAAACTTTGTACGGAAAAGTAAGCGCGGACAAAGTCGCGGGCATTCCACTAGTTTTAACATATCAACACCTCTTTACTAACACAACACATACAGTTAATAGGCAGACCTGCAGGATCCCGTAAATTCCAAGATCCCTCGGGTTCGTAAATCATCGGTCCCGCAAATTCCGAGATCCCTCGGGATCGTAAATCATCGGTCCCGCAAATTCCAAGATCCGCGGGATCGTAAATCATCGGTCCCGCAAATTCTGATATCCTGCGGGATCGTAAATCATGCGTCCCGCAAATTCTGAGATCCTGCGGGATCGTAAATCATCGGTCCCGCAAATTCTGAGATCCCGCGGGATCGTAAATAATCGGTCCCGCAAATTCCAAGATCCCGCGGGTTCGTAAGTCATCGGTCCCGCAAATTCCGAGATCCTGCGGGATCGCACATCATCGGTCCCGCAAATTCTGAGATCTCGCGGGATCGTAAATCATGCGTCACGCAAATTCTGAGATCCTGCGGGATCGTAAATCTTCGGTCCCGCAAATACGAGATCACAAATAGCATGCGGGATTGGATGCCCTAGGCCCACAATAGCACGGAAGTAAATGTTCACCACAGGATATCCGAGATCATTTTTGATTAAAACTATAGTTTTATAAACAAATGTTCATCAACTCAAAACTAGATCTAAACACTAGTTGATTAGAATGCACGATCGGTTTTATTCCCTGAGTGGAAAACTCCACGGAGGCATTTGCGATTTTTTTGTTTGCATTTTGTTATTTGAATAGGGTTTGCACCTAAACAACACTTGGGCTGAGAAAATCCAACTGACTACCTCTTACATCTACTGTGATATACCTACCCCTATAATACAATCTAGACAGACGGACGGACAGCACATGCTTAGAAATAGCGTCCTGTTTGACACCTTTTGGGTATTGGAAGTCTACAGTGAATAGGTAGGTAATGCAAATTATAGGTTACGTACAAGTGCAGAAAAAAAACAATAAATGCAAAAATAACGCTGCCATAATACTGTAGAACTAACTATACCTAGTGCAAATAAACAACATACAAATACAACATAAAATAAAAAAAAACAAGATCTACCATACAAATGCAGAATTAACAAAAAATACAATATTAACATACACAAAATACAGCGAAACTGAGAGTAATCTAAGTGGTCCAATTGATTCAAAATAATCAACAATAATTTAAAATTATACAGGTATGTATTTAAATACATAAATTACTCTCAGTTATAGCTGTTTAAGTACTAGTCTACTTTAGTTTTTTAGTATTATCTTAGCTTTTTTAATACTACCTAACAAACAAAATAACAAATATTTCTAGATAGCGATGTTGCAACAATATCAATTTTCAATTTATAAAAAGCCATTCAAAACTAAATAAATTTTATGAATTCAGTGATTGGAACCGTTAGCTGATCAAAATAAGTCCAAACACGTCCAGTCTACTATTTTCCATCAAGTAGTTCCACTGTACACATATTCCGCCTTCATCATCGGATCAGCTCACTGTCATTATAATGAATTGTCATTGTAAATTTACAGAAATGTAAAATTTAAATGGCAGCAAGTGCTTGGAAAATGCTTTACAATTATCGCAAGGGCAGACACTACCTAAGTCCGGAAAGATTAAGAGATAAAAAAAAACTTTTCCCGTTTCAAAAAATTCATAACTAAATATAAATCCTATTCCTATTCTAATCGAAAAGTTAATTATTATAAGAACAAATAAATAAAACCGGCAAATTTTAAATTAATAAAATAAATCAGCAATATATAAAATAAATAACATAAAACAACAAAATTTAAAATAAATTTAATTATGAGTTATTCTCAATACCTATTCGAATCGAAAAGTTAATTCGTATAATAACAAATAGAAAAAGGCCAAATTTAAAATAAATCGGCAAAATTTTATATTTTGCCGATTTATTTTAAATTTGGCCTTTTTTCTGGAATTATGAGTGATTCTCAAAACCTAATTGAATCGAAAAATTATTTAAAAGTGCAAAAAAAATATTTAAAATATATAAGATATACCGGCAAAATATAAAATATACAAACATAAAACGGCAAGATTTAAAATAAATGTAATTATCTCACGTGACAGCCGTGAGCGGGGCCCGTACTTACTTCGTCCTAAAACAAAAGAGAACACAATTAGAATACATAAAACACAAGAATACATAACCAAATTAGACAATACACAAAATAATCGTCGTAAAAACACGATATAAATTATGTTTAATTACATAAATACCTATTTAATTTTGACAAGTAAAATTATGTGGCTCAGTCGCAAAACGTCCACTTCTCATAATGTACACCGACCTTTTTCTCAATATGTCCACTTCTCAAAATGTACACTCGATTTTTTCGCATAACTTACACCGTGCGTTTTCTCAAAATGACCACTTCGCAAAATGTACACTCGATTTTTTCGCATAACGTACACCGTGTGTTTTCTCAAAATGACCAGTTCACAAAATGTACACTGAATTTTTTCTCAAAATGTACACTATATTTAGTAGCAAACTTGGACATTTTTTTTTTTTTTTTTTTTACTTTTGTTACTAGTATAGTATTATTTTATCTGTGCTTTTGTGTAACTACTATGTTTAATAATGAATATTGAGCAGAGATGAGTTTTCATGCACAAATCCCACAATCTAAAATGTCAAGTTACGATGTTTGCATGTTTAGATGCCTGTATGTTTGTTACTCAATCACGCCCAAACGGCTGAACCTATTTCGATGAAATTTGTTACACAGATAGATTATAACATGTTCCTAATATCAGGCAAAAAAAAAACATAAATTACAAAAAAAAAACAAGGGTTAACCTATACTATTTTATATCCTGGTAAAATGGTAGCGAAGCCACGGCTGGTCACTAGCATGAAATACAACAGTAGTTCTAAAACAGTAATGCCTACTTGCACCAACAACTTACAGTTACCTACACGACCTGTGGCGCGGCAGGCGAGTATAGTGCGATGCAAGAGGTTGCGGGTTCGATTCCCGCTACAGTACAAATGTTTGTTTAATCTGCTTAAGGCGATATGTCAAAATACCGAATGGGCGGAGTCTAGCAACAAAACAATAGCTGCAAGACAGTGACAGCGCTATTGCTCACTTGAACCCGGGAAGAGGTGAGGTATAGATTTATGCGATTAATGATAAAACTTTGTTTTGCTTCTAGAGTAACAAATATAAAAATAAATTATCCATAATTTACCTACTGAATGGTATAAAAAAATATGCCTAATATTTTATCTGGTCGAAGGATGGACCTAAAACGGGATTTATGAGGGCCAATTTCAAAACATAAAGCTATTGATAAAAGTTTCACCAATAGTGTTTCTTGTCTATGATTTATTTAGATTACATCCTCAAGTAATTACTGTATTAACATCAAGTTTGTAACCTTTACTGTTACTGAGTGAGCGTGTAACGCAACGACTCCAACATTTTAACATATTATCATCTTATCATCTTGTGTTTTTCAAAATATACGTTGAAACGTCCTAAAAATAAAGACTCATTCGTAGATTTCCCTTCACATTATTATTTTAAGCACCCATTAAGCATTTCAAGTGCGGGGTCTAAATTGAATAAATAATTCTGAATAAACCTTATAATACCGTCAAAGGCATAACAATCCATCAGAAAGTTGTAATCGCCGGTAAAATGAGTCATCCTCGAATACCGAAGGCTGAGGCGACTCACATGCGTCAGGGATGTATTATCGACGCAAATTATAATCAAAATTATATTCTGTCTAAGAATAAGAATAAGAATATACTTTTCACTAGAAACGGGATTTTTACAATTATTTTTGAGTTTTTATTGTTCCCGATATTTCGGCACAGTTGCAAGCGCCATGATCACGGGAGAACTAACTAAAGTCTTTGCGAGTAGATGTTATTGGCAGATATATCGATCTACCCTCTTTCTCACTCTTTTATTACGAACGATACCACTACCGTCGCGTCGGTTTCATTGTCACAATTCACCCCAGGCTTCCATACTCCAGATAATTGAAAACCATCTTCTCTATTGAAATTTCTGTACTTAGTAATCTCAATTGCCTCTTGTACCATTCTCGGTATGTAATGTCGCTCTGTTGATTTGTACATAACCATGATAGTTTCAAAAGTTAAGAATAAGAACATTTTATTTGCTTGATTACTTGTCTTTACTTATTTCTAAGAGGTGTTGAAGATCTCTGTGGCGCGGTGGGCGAAAGTTCGCCTGCGATACGGGAGGTTGCGGGTTCCATTCCCGCCTCGGAACAAATATTTGTGCGATCGGCAGAGATTTGTTCTGGGTATTTTCTATGTATAATAAAAAATATCTATTTATGTAATGAATTGTATTAAGTATATCAGTTATCTAGTACCCATAACAGATTATGTTGTGTGAAATGTGTCAGGCATTTTTTTTATTTTTATTTATTGCTGTAAATTCTAATCAAAATTCTAATCTGTCTAAGGTAGGTATTCATTCACTCTAGTCCATGACCTCAAAGTAAAGCTGATCCCACCATCTCCTTTTCATCATAGGACGAGCAGACGCACGGCTCGGTACCATCCTTACCTCATTAGTACACCCTCTATTCGTACTAAGCGTATCAGTTCTACCTTTATAATGCGACCTGCTATGGAGTGGAATAAACTACCGTCGTCTGTCTTTCCTGAAAATAAACTGGGTCTCTTCAAGGTTAGAGTGAATAAGTGCCTTCTAGACCTTTGTGCTCCATCGTCGGCCACATCGTCACTTGCCAACAGGTGAGATCGTTGTCAAACAAAACTCTATCAATGATAAAAAATACTATTTATGCAAATAAATATCTTGAATCTAAATTATAATAAATAGTATTAGAATTTATCTAACCAAATGAAACATTTAACCTCCGACGCAAAAACGACGGGGTGTTATAAGTTTGACATGTCTTTGTGTGTGTGTGTGTGTGTGTGTGTGTATGTGTGTATGGGTGTGTTTGTGTGTGTATCTGTGTCGTCTGTCTATCTTTCCGCCTGTCACCAGGCTGTATCTCATGAACCGTGATAGTTAGACAGTTAACAATTTCACAGATGGTGTATTTTTGTAGTTGCTATAACAACAAATACAAAATAAAAATACGTGTTTTAATACATACAAAAAACTTGTTTTTTTGCCGTTTTTACAGATAATGGTACGGAACCCTTCGTGCGCGAGTCCGACTTGCACTTGGCCGGTTATTATTTCACCTAAATGCCGGCACAGACTTTATCTTCAAGTTGAACGTATGATTGCGTGATGCGACGGTTTTTCACGTGACAAATAATTGTTTTACGTGACCTACTTTTCGTTACGCGAAGACATTCTATCACTTTCTAACTTATCTGAGTTAGAGAGTTTTTTTTAACATTAATAGACCTTTGTTTGAGCACGATCCCACCTGTTGGTAAGTGACGATGTGGCCGAAGATGGAGCACAAAGGTCTAGAAGGCACTTATTCACTCTAACCTTGAAGAGACCCAGATTATAGTTTTTAGGAAAGACAGATGACGGTAGTGTATTCCACTCCTTAGCAGTTTTTGCATTATAAAGGTAGAACTGAAACGTTTAGTACGAATAGGGTATACTAATGAGGTAAGGATGGTACCGAGCCGTGCGCCTGCTCGTCCTATGATGAAAAGGAGATGGTGGGATCAGATCGTGTAGTTCCTGGGAGTATTCCCCGAAATGTAACCTATAGAAGATCGAAAGGCACGCGACCTTTGGCTGTTGTATGTATAACACCGTGCCTTCCCGGGCCCGTCCCTGACGCACGTGAATGGGCGCGTGCAAACCGCCTACAGATCGAGAGATAGGCTTTGTAATTACGCAGTAATATCTTAATTAGTCGGCTTGCGGGTGGTCTGACGTCATTGGTGGAAATAAAGAGGTTTTATTGGTGAATGGCAGTGATGTTAAGGTCCTTTACAATTGCTATTCATACTTAAGGTGGGTTATGCCGCAAAATTCCTAATCATATATATTATTTTTAGCTAACTTAATTAAGTACCATAATCAAATTAATAAGTATGTTGTGTAAATTATAATTTTTAATATAAGCTTTTATAAAATGAGTGATCGTAACCGTGTGCTGATCAAATTGAGCCTAAACAAGGCCAGTCTACTATTGTCCATCGAGGAGTTTCGTTGTCCACCTTCCGTCTCCATTATCAGATCAGCTCGCTGTCACAGCATATTGTATTGTCATCGGAACTTGACAGGTTTGCCAAATATCAGCTCAATCGGTTGAGGAAAACTGCTTAAAATTTCAGTTGCAAGATTCCACCCGGACAAACATACATATACATTGCAAGTTAAATAAAAGCTTGTCAAAATATGCAAGGACACCTAGAGTACATTGTAATTCCGAGAGATCACTGTACAAGAAAAATGATCGGGCAATATTTCCTCGAAAAAAAAAAAAGTTGCCTCTAAATGTTGGCTAGATTCTAGGCCTACAATGCTCTAAGGCTAGATTTGATTATTTATTAAATATGTGGATAAAGTGGATGCTCTTGCTTGAGGCACGAGATTATTGTTTTTTGGTGTTATTTGCCCATTACAGCTCATGGACACTTCTTCAGATAGCGAAAGTTGATTTCGCGAGAACTAGGAGACTTATCACGCATGCTTTAATTGATTGTATCTCATAAATATCATCAGTTTAGCTACGATACCCTAAACAAAACAAAAACACTGTAAAAATTTATTTAGGAGGATCTTAGCTAAACTGATGATATTTATGAGATACTTTCAATTAAAAAATGTGTGTTAAGTCTCCTTGTTCTCGCGAAATTAAGTTTCGCTATATGAAGAAGTGTTCATAAGCTGTAATGGGCAAATAACACCAAAAAGTAATAGTTTCGCACCTTAAGCGAATACCAGAATACCGTTTTTAATAACATTGCATAGTATAAGAATGGTTAAAATGAGGTTCCCGTTTGTCCCCGAATCTGTCCCCATCTGGGGACAGACAAGAATATAGTAGAATTGGGCCCCATGGTTTTTGCCGTAACGGAAATACCTCACATATTGCTTTAAAATGAGATCGAAAATCAGAGTGACCACTTTACAGCACGCATTTAACTAATTAATTCAAAATAATCAATTAAAATCTCCATAATCAAGATATTTAATGACCAATATCTTTGCACGTTGACACAATCTTCTTACTCATAATTAAATATATTTTATTGATTAATTTCAGCTTCCTGTTTATATCACACACGGACAAAAAAGATAACAAACTAAAAATATATAACATTATTTTCACTGGAAACGGGATATGATTTTTGAGTTTTGATTGTTCCCGCGATATTTCGGCACAGTATAAGAATGAGAAAGAGGGTAGATCGATACATCTGCCAATAACATCTACTCGCAAAGACTTTAGTTAGTTCTCCCGTGATCATGGCGCATGCAACTGTGCCAAAATATCGAGAACAATCAGAACTCAAAAATCCCCCATTTCTAGTGAAAAGTATGTTTATCCATGACAGTTTCAAAATTTATATAAAAAATAGCTGCGCCTTGCGGTGTTACTCGCATAGATCTTGATCCCGAGGGAAGATCGGGATAAAAATGTGCCTTTGTGTTATTCCGGGAGTCAAGCTATCTTTATTCTAAATTTCATCGAAATCCGTCAAGCCGTTTCAGCGTGAAGAAGTAACAAACACACTCACACACACACTTTCGCATTTATAATATTAGTAGGATTATTATTTTAAGTAATCATTTAGGTAATAAAAAAAATCTTGTGATTATTATTCTTTTTTTCTGTATATTATTTTTATTATTTTATTCTTCAGACTTGAATAGTGTGTGTCGCTTACGTCAAAAAATACATAAAAGTGTTACAATATCACAAAATACCGCTTATGCAAATACTTACAACAATATATTCCTTTCGACGTAAATTAACGAATTCGACATTAATGGCTTCATTAAAGACCGTTAATGAGCCGCCATGTTGGTTTTTTGACAGTTGCTTGTTTTTTGAATTAATAATTAGGTTAAGCATGAATATTTAAAGACTATTTTTATTGGTTTTGGCGTGGGAATGAAATCGTTGATTATACTCTAAGGGAATAAAGCAGTACCTTACGTCGCGGGCGGCATATTGAACCCTGAGCGTAACGAGGGACTCTAATTATACAGAGTCCTGGGTGAAGGGAGGGGTTCAAGCTGCCCAAGACGAAGACAGGCTTTATCCCAGAGGAGCATACTCTAGTTTTGACACCTTCTGCGAGATAATAAAAAATCACTGAAAATCACAGCACCAAACACCTATTTTTCAAACATTCTTTGTAAACGCACTTTTTTTTTGTAGTTCTGCTTATGTTGGCCAATTTGATTTTCGAACAAACCTCTTTAAATACCATATGGGTTTTTTTTACTTAGAGTTTTCCACGAGTTTACACGAATTTGACGTTCCAAATTCAAATCACTTTATTCCCTAGGGAGTTTCATACAGCTTTATATCCCTTAAGAGATAACGCTTTACTTTACGTTGAGGTTGCATGATATTTAAATAACATAAATAAATAAATAATGCTGGACAGTTCGCACAACATTATCTAGCCCCAAGCTAAGCAGAGCTTGTCTTATGGGTAGATAACTGATATATATAACTGATATGATATATACTTACGCTTTTGTCATTCAAATATTTTTACAGTGATTTTTTGTTCATTGATATTTGTAGCTAAACTACTGATAATTATGTGACACTCAATCAATAAATGCGTGTGTAAAATCAGGTTTCGCTATCTCAAAATGTTTTGTTGATGAGCTGTGATGAACAAAAAACAATAAAATTTGTATTTCGCACCTCAAGTGAAACGTTCCAACCAACCAACGCGTGCTGGGGTATAACGCAAAATTACCAATCTTAGATTAGATTTTTAACTGACTAAATCAAGTATAATGCTAAAATTATAAATATGCATGCATACTACATTATAATACCGAGGGATAACCCAGACAGAAACAGGATAGGACAACATTTTCTCGATAAAAAAAAACACGATGTTACCTTTAATTTTTGGCTAGATTCGATTGTTTGTCAATATGGTACCGATTATTGGGTAAAAAATTGGATAAATAAAATCAATACAATACAACGGAGGGTTCACAGTAGGAGTTTTTTTTTAAATTATCTATTTTTCACGAAATATTCAATAAAAACCGCTTTTTCAAGCGCCGCGTGGCGTTTTTTTTGTATCAAGATTTCTGCCTGGATTTGGCGAATTCTTAATTAAAACTTTTTACCTCTTCAAGGGACATTTTAGCAAGAAAACAATATTATAAAAAACATTTACAGCCACAATTAAAAATGACTAAAGAACTAAATTCCGAGTTTCACATGTCGTTGCCACCAACGAAGTCTCTAATGAAGACATTTTGCGAACAATCATGCCATTATTACCCGATAAAGAATCTAATTTCGCAACAACGTAAACTAAACCATAATTGCAGAAGCAAAAGGTCCATAATAATCAACACATAAAATTTTATAATTCCAAGCACGAATCGAATTCCTTATTCGAAAAATTAAATGTCTTATTCGATTCTAAATTCAATTTTCGATGATATAAGGTCATGTTCGTTTGAAAAATTAGACTAGAATTTCTTTCAACTTATCTTAAACCTCAGTGTGTATGAAATAAGAGTGAATATGGTATGTATAGCTGAGCTTAAGGAGTAATTAATTACAAAATAAAGGTTGTAAGCAGCATTTAAGGGCTGTTTATGTAAGGTTATGGGCCCAGGTTTTATTGTGCGGTCTTTCAAAGGAGTTCCGATCTGTTACGGAAGCTACAATGTAACCAAAAGTTAGGTTCCGGTTCGTTTTATAGGCAGAAATGTAGTTAGTGGTTATGTCTGGTACTTGAAATAAACCGCTATAGTAAACTTTCTTTCAAGTGGTACATTCAATAGATATTTATTCTACCACTACCCTTAAAAACTACCTCATTGGAAACAAAATACCAAAAACGCAACGCTTTTTTTTTGTGATATAATTCTGAAACTGGCTAAAAGTACTGACCTACAAGTTTTTTTTTTAAATATTTTTTTGTGACGGAACAAGTAGGTGGCCCACCTGATGTTAAGCGGTAACCTCTGCCTATGAACAGTGCATTACCTCATAGGTCTCGTCCACTTAGGACGCGCCCTATGTGGCATTGCACTGCGCCCGCCACCCTGAGACATAAAGAAGAAAAGTCTCATGTGCCTGTAATTTCACCGGCACCCATACCTTTCAAACCGGAACACAGCAATGCAAACACTACTGCTTTGTGGCAGAAATAGGTATGGTGGTAGTAATTCCCCCACTGAACATTTTCACAAAAAATCTCTACTACTACTTTTTTTATCATAGCTGAACTCTGACATAATGCAACCAAGAAAGAACTAGTGGCACGAATTAGTATCGGAATGTAGCACGATTAAGTAACAAGTCCGAGTCAATTGCTTCACCGTGGCAATCGATTGGTCACGGTGATCGGTGAGAATCGTTCACCAACGGTGACGGAGCTCACTTTGACGTTTAAACATGGAGGTAATAATAATGACCACATAAATACTATCACCTAATTTATAACTAGTAGTTCTGCGCAGTAGACCTTGCGGGATCTGTTAGCAGTAGTAGAGCTTTTTTAACCGACTTTAAAAACAAGGAGGAGTTTCTCAAGTCGTGTGTATTTTTTTCAAGCGTAAACTTCTATTTATAGCAGAGTTGATAGTGCCCACAAATTTCGTCTGTAGCGCGCTAGCAGCCAGGACAAATCTTATACCAACGAATCTTACAAACAAGTCCGAGTAATCCCTTAGTCGGCTTTTACGACATCCATGGGAGGAGACGGAGGGGTCTATTCTTGGGAAATACCACGTAGCATTATTTTGTCAGTATTTTTGTGCGTTCTGGAAAAAGGCCAGGTCAAGAGTACCCTTAACCGACGAGCAGAGCATGTATGAAGAATGTGATGAGAGTGAATAATATATATATATATATATATATAATAATAATGCTGGACAGTTCACACAATATTATCTAGCTCCAAGCTAAGCAGAGCTTGTGTTATGGGTACTAGATAACTGATATACTTAATACAATACACAATTTTTTTTTATTATTTTTATTATACATAGAAAATACCCGGAACATCCTGAACATCGCACAAATGTTTGTTCAGAGGCGGGAATCGAACCCGCAACCCGCACAGAGATCGTCAAACACCAAGGAATCTTACAAACAAGTCCGGGTAATTCCTTAGTCGGCTTTTACGACATCCACGGGAGGAGACGGAGGGGTATTCTTGGGCTCACCATGTAGCAGTATTTTATCAGTGTTTTTGTAAAGGCCAGGTCAAGAGTACCTACTCGTATTACCCTTAACCGCCGAGCATGTATGAAGAATGTGATGAGAGTGAATAAAGCAAGAGGTGTGTCAGGATCGTAGCAAGTGGAAATCCGTGGTTTCTGCCTACCCCTCCGGGAAACAGGCGTGAGTTTATGTATGTATGTATGTTTTGTGCTAAAATCTTGTCTCATCGACTGAGCTCGCGTGTCTGTGGCCCACAAAATGTACCAACTACACTTACATACACAAGTGTGAATGTCCATACAGAATTAGGATTTGAGCCCAGTCTGGGCTAATTCGGAGCATACAGATGTTCCGAAAGGCATGGGTGGTCCGGCCACCCAGTACGGACTAAAACTATGGAGATTCACTACCTATTTATTTTGAAACATCCCAAATAAATAAGATTTCAGTGAAAAATTATATATGTTTTTCAATACAAGCATTTTCATTTTTTTTTAATCATTGATAGACCTTTGTTTGACCACGATCTCACCTGTTGGTACGTGACGATGTGGCCGAAGATGGAGCACAAAGGTCTAGAATGCACCTATTCACTCTAGCCTTGAAGAGACCCAGATTATAGTTTTCAGGAAAGATAGACGACGGTAGTGTATTCCACTCCTTAGCAGTTCGCATTATAAAGGTAGAACTGAAACGTTTTGTGCGAATAGAAGGTATACTAATGAGGTAAGGATGGTACTGTGCCGTGCGTCTGCTCGTCCTATGGTGAAATTAGTGATCGGGACCGTGTGCTGATCAAAATGAGCCTAAACACGACCAGTCTACTATTATCCCTCAAGGAGTTACGTTGTACACCTTCCGTCTCCATATTCAGATCAGGGGGGCTACCCTTGACTACAGTTTCAATCCCAATCCAATCCCAATCCAGTTTTCACAAAATTTAGCACTCTTGATCAAAATTGAGATTCAAATTGAAATCGTGAACGCGACCGACTTGATGACTCTTGAAAGAACAACACGACGTAGGTGTGGCTACACACACCGCAATAAAACTACCATTCATTACATTTTAAAAGAACTTGCATAATCCATATTATTTCACCTAATTATTACTTATTTTCCCAAATATCTTTGATTCGAGTATAGTCAATTTCGTTTAGTTCCTTAAAATTCCACCAGGTTCGCATCCAATCTTGTCGTAGGATTGAATTTAAGAGTACCAAATGGCACAATTTGACAACAAATCCCAAATTAGGATTGCGATCGAGTCTCAAGGGTAGCCACCCAGCTCGCTGTCACCATAATATTGTATTGTCATCGTAGTTTGACAGGTATGCAACATTTCAGCTCAATCGGTTGCTTTAAAATTCAGTTGCAAGATTTGACTTGAACATACATAAATTACAAATATCATCATTGTCTTGCCCTTTTCTCAATTTATTTGTGGTCGGCGCAGTCTGTCTTTTTCTTCCACTCCATCAGCTGTCACCTTCTCATTCATATCATCTCTCACGCGATTGCGATTTTATCTTTTTCATCCATCTTTTCTTATGTCTTCCTCTTCCCTTCCATCCACTAACATTCATATTCATAACTTTCTTAGGTACATGCGTTTCATCCCTCCTCATAACATGCCCAAACCAAGCTAAACGATTTCGTTTAAACTTTTCTGTCACTGGTGCAATTTAAAACTTCCTTATTACATACTTACATACAAACATTGCAAGTTAAATAAAAGCATGTACAGGACGCGCAACGAGTTATGAGCGCTGATCTTCAATGCGCAGTAGTAATTTTTTGGGTCTGTGTAACGAATGCGCGAATATACACATGCGCAATCAACCCCACCAGTTTCGCCAAGCGCTCATAACTAGTTGCGCGAAGTAAAATCAAAAACCTGACTGACTGTACCAAAATTTTGTGTATTTTTTGTCTATACCTCAAAAATCTTACAAAAACATACAATTGTCGACTCCACGTATTTCTTATCCGTTTTGCTTGCTCATGTCACCAAAACATTTTCAAGCTTGACTGGCCTGTAAGTCATACATTCACACCCACTAAACTGCACTCTACTCCATTGCGATAAGGCATTAATTAGTCCAGCAATTCTTATTCCTATTGAGTTATTATTGAGTAAGAAATTTTTACTTTATTATCAGGATGGTAGAGCATATTTTAAAATGGAACTGGTTTATTGAATTTTATTAAACGATCTATTGATTGTGATTGTAGGCTCTATAGATAGGTCAATAGAGGTTATTTTCAATTGGCAAAATAGCGTCTATTTACAGTTTGACCCTGTGTGAACTAATTGAGACATCTTCCGTTTATTTTCTTGTTGTTTTGTCTGTCTGTCTGTGCATTACTATTGAATGTTGTATTAATGATTATTTTTAATCAACTTTTTTTACTTTTTATTGACTTTATCTCGTGTTTATTGTGCTTAATGGACATCAAAGAGAGGTTTAGATATTTTTAAGGTTATTTATTTGTTCCTTTGTTCCTTTCGTGGTTTTTTTTTCTTTGTAATTGGCGTCGCACGGTTTGTGCATTTGCTATTTTCAGTAGGCATAATGTATTATTGTGTTTTAAATATATTTTGCAACGTTACAATCCTTCCAAGTCGTCAAAGTCACATTCCAGTCATGTTTTAGTAAAACAGTGGCCGTTTTACTACGCTTGTTTGCTACTTGGTAGTAAAAAATAAATATAAAAATAAATTTAAAAAAAGATGTTGAGAGGCTCGTAGCAATTCTCGTTGTAGAGGCGGTAGAACGCGCATAGATATCTGACGGCTGCGTTGGCTAAGCTCATACAGATCTCCAAAAATACAATTCTACGACTAACTACATAAGAATTCATATAGCGTCGATCCTCTAATTGGTTAATAACCATTTGGTACGGTATCCAATAGGTTATTAACTTAATTGTAGGTTTTTATGGCTTGTAAGAACTTTATTGTCATTGTTTGAAGGAAGTTTTGCGATGGATTTGAATGAGGTTGAAAATCTCGTCAGAGCATTCCCCGTTGTAGAGATGGTAGAACCCGCCTTCGATATCTGATGGCTCGGCGTTGGCTACGCTCATACGGATCTCCAAAAATACAGTTCTGTGACTAACTCCGTAGGAATTCATTTCGCATAACCCTCTAATTGGTTAATAACAATTTGATACGGTATACAATAGGTTATTAACTTAATTGCCCAAGCGAGCGAGGTCCTTGCAACAAATGGAAAAATTTGCTTACCAGCTGTCTGGATGTATGTATGTATGGTTGATACTCGCATATAGGTCGTATTTTTCAACTATCTTGACGAAACTACCAACAAGTACCTACCTACTAGTTTTTTTTTATCTTCGGTGATTTTTGGTTGGACAGGTATTTCCCCCAAAATGGGGGGAAGTTTGCTGTGGCGCCATTTAGCCGATTTTAATAATATTTGGAAGAAACTTTTGATACTTTCGTATATGTACAAAAACGGGCTAAAGGTTGTCTAGATATACCTACATTATGCAAGTAGGTACTCGCCCATACTTTAAAATCCTCGTAGAGCAGTCGGTTTAATAGGCGTTTCTTTGCAGTAGAATATTATTATAATTTATATAGGTAGGTATATAAGTAGAATATTATTGTACAATTATTTAATTCACGTGAGGTTTTTTGAAGTTGGTTTTTGAAATAGATAACTTTTTTGTTATGTTACGAGCTAACGTATAGATCTTCATAAATACAATTCTATGGCAAACTGCATCATCAGGGGAAACAGCTTTTTAGGCAAATCTCATGTTTAGGTATAATGCACTCATTGGCATCTCGCGTTTAAAGTAACTCGATCAAAAGGGTTAATTTCACATTGTTCCTATTATTGGTTAATAACAAGTGTATAGGTTCATAACTTAAATCTAAATTTTGTAGAACTTTAATGCAATTGGAGGGGGTTTTTTGATTTTAAAATAACAGTAATTAAACAGAAATATAACATGTTAATAGTAAAAACGTAAAAGTAACAAAAATAAAAAATAAACTATTTTAATTCCTATAAACTCCATTGAAATCCGGTGAGCCGTTTTAAAATTATTTTAGAATCTATTCATTCATCAATCTATTCATCTTAAATTTATCCGAGACAAACTTGACACACAAACAGACGGACAAAAATTCTAAAAACCAACATTTTGAATGAGGCATTGTCACAGATTATATTGGCATTGCATAAAATGCAGTTTTCACTTACATTTTAACATTTAATTTGAAATCACAGACTAATACTTAAATTTTATTAATTGGTGTATATTATTATCTGTAGTAGTAGAGCTTTTTTGTGAAAGAGTTCGTCCGGGGAAGTACCTACTACCACCATACCTACTTCTGCCGCAAAGCAGTAGTGCACGCATTGCTGTGTTCCGGATTGAAGGGTATGGTTGCCGGTGAAATTACAGGCACATGAGACTTTCATCTTTACTTTATGTCTCAGGGTGGCGGGCGCGGTGCAATGCCGCATAGGGCGCGTCCTAGGTGGATTTGACCTATGTGATAATGCACTGTTCATAGGCAGAGGGTACCGCTTAACATCAGGTGGGCCATCTGCGTGAACCGTCATTACAAGAAGATATCCATCATTAAAAAAAAAAAATAACAGAAATCTGCTAAACTAACCGTGTATCAGTAGCTCAAATAAATCCCGCTAAGTAGATTTGTTTTCGTTCCAAATACAAACAATTTTTTCTATACCTACCCACTTGACCGGTAAAAAATGACAAGCGAACTAAAAGTTAACACTCTTACCATTTCAAAAAAAGAACAGTTTTTTTAAATCTTGTCTTTGGCTACCCATAAGCGGCCAAGTGAATCACAATGCCACCCAACGAGATAGTATTGCTGTTTCATTTTCTCGTATAGGTGTGTCTCGCTCGCACGACGGTTTTTTACCTCCATTGAAGAGTTTGCTGTCAAAATAAGGATTATAAAAGCGTTTGGAGCGGATTATGCAACAGCGGTAATCCTTTTCAAGCATTACCGCTTTTGAATAGGAAAGTCACAAAATAGACAGAAAAAATTGCAAAGTGATTTATACTGACGCAAATTACAATTTATTGACAAAGGTTTTGAGGTTATTTAAGGTACCTATGTTTTTTTTTGTTAACCCTTAGTGTAGGTCAGGGATCGGCAACTTGCGACTCGCGAGCCACAAGCGGCTCTTTGGATGTGAAGCTGTGGCTCTAGTTCCATACGCAAATATTATTTATTTCATTAAAATAACATTTCAGTATTTTCAATTTAAGATTTGATATTAAATTGTTAATGACAAATTACGATCTTAAACTGTATTATCTTCTCTGTAAATATTGTCTAATTTGTTGTGAAAAAACACTACTAAAAATAGAAATAAAAGCAAGAGAGAGAGAGTAGAGAGAGATAGAGAGAGAGATAGAGAGAGAGAGAGAGAGAGAGAGTTCTATTTATATGAATAAATAGATATTTTTCTTTTGAATAAATAGATAAGTATTTTTTTATCAAAAAGCTTCATTTATGCAATTAATATTCGTAGTCAAGATTTTTTTTTGTGGCTCTTTAAAAACTTTGAAATTTTGTAAATTTTAATTTTTGACTCTTCTTACTCATAAGGTTGCCGACCCCTGGTCTAGGAAGTCCTTGAAAATATAATCCAATAAACTGTTGTTTGTACACGTTTGGGATAAGTAGTTTACGATTTTTAATCTCCCAAAATTAAACAACAGGGCGGGAATCGAACTCGCGACCGTTTTCTAGATATGCTATGGAAACCAAGTAATGTGGCACTGGCTTGTTGGCACTTATAGCAAGATTAGGTCACGTCCACCTAGGACGCACCCTATGTGACATTGCACTGCGCCCGCCACCCTGAGACATAAAAATGAAAAATCTCATGTGTCTGTAATTTCACCGGCAACCATACCCTGCAAAGCAGAACACAGAAGTGCGAGCACTACTCTGCTTTGCGGCAGAAATATGGTGGTAGTACTCTCCCGGATGAACTCTTTCACAAAAAATCTCTATTTATAATTACTATGAGCCTGTGGTGTCCCACTGCAGGGCAAAGGCCTCCCTTCCCTCCTTCCATTCGCCTCCATTATTACCTATTTGAGACTAATCCTTCAAGTAGGAGTCTAGCTCATCCCGCCATCTCCGTCTGGGCCTTCCACGTGGCCGTCGTCTGTTTGGGATCCAATCTGTCGTTGTCAAAAAAACTCTACAAAAAAGCTCTACTACTACTAAAGCCCGATTTACACTTCAATAAGTACAGTTTCGAGTTAACTTGCGTCATCGGCGAGTTAAGTCGCTTTTGCAGTTTGAACGGCAAAAGTGAGTTAAGTACTAAGTTGTTGATTAAGTTGAGTTGAATAGATCGTGATCCTATATTTTGGCGAGTCCAGTGTGAAGTAGCCCCCTCTCCCGCGTCTCCCGCACCCCGTCATCTTAACTGGCCGGCATGAAGACGAACGAGTTTAGTACAGTCCATAAATTCGTAGAATGCGGCCGCAGACACGTGTTACTTTTTTTAGGCAACTTACGACTAATCACTAGCCTACGTTTGGACTCTACGAGTACTTACAACTTACTACTTAACTGAATGATTTCTTAGAACACATATTGCAAAAATAAAAATGGCGGCAGGAGATGTCTCTTCAATTAATTGTAAAATTCGAACTAATTACTAAAGCTAGCATAAAACTGAGACTACCAATAGAATCAATGTGAAATTTCCTTTAGGAACCTTGTAATCACAAGTTGTAATCTATTTAGAACTTTTGACATTATTATTGGAAAATTACGATCAATTTGTTACCGCAGAGCAAATCGACATAGGGAGAGTGAACTCCCATAACAAAATCAAACTACGTTAGCACAGAGCAAATATTATTGTCAATGGCTAGCTTGATTCAGGGAGACCAGACTTGAAAAATACGGTTAGATTTGGCGTAATAATTAGTACGTTAGATCCATTTTTCTAGCGCAATATATCTTAAGCCTGATCGGACTTGGTTAGGATAGATAGCACAGCTATGTTAAAAGTCGCCAAGCCCGATCGGACTTGGTTACGTGAGGCCGGTTAACTCGCTTCTGTACTTATTGAAGTGTAAATCGGGCTAAATCTACGAGTAATCGAGAGTCACAGCTATACATAATAGGGTAGGTATAATTAAATTATTGGTTACATCATCTCGCATGCCGCCGTCCGGCTTGGCATTTAAAAACAAACTAAAACGATCTTTGTGAGTGATGACTTAATTTTTAGAACCACCACGACGTAACCGGACACTGAGTACAGATCATGGCGATAGTGGCACGAGCTGAGACTTTTATCGTACAACTCTCTTTAGTAGTAAGGCCTAAGAATAGACCCCTCCGTCTCCTCCCATGGATGTCGTAAAAGCCGTCTATCTGGACTTGTTGATAAGATTCGTTGGTATAATATTTGTTCTGGCTGCTAGCTTAGTTATTACTGGAAGAAAGCGTTAGCCGAGTCAGTCGTGAGAAGCAATGGCAGCGATGAGCTCACCACTTGCACGTCTTTATCCCACGATGGTGCAACCCACTGTGAAAAGAGGCCCATTTAAGTTCTGCCTACCCCTTCGGGGAAAGAGGCGTATGTCTATGTATGTATGTAATAGTAGTAGTAGTAGTAGTAGAGCTTTTTTGTGAAAGAGTTCGTCCGGCGAAGAATATTTATTTTCACACCACCTGCTCGACAATGTCCAATTACATATCATGCAACCTCAACGTAAACTACAACTATTTTTTACTTTTTTTATTTGTAATTTTTAGATTTAATTTATAATAACGCAATTTAAATTTTTAAATTTCCAGTTACTAATAATTGAATTATTGTTGTTTTATTGTTCTTTTACGTTTTTGTTAATATTATTTACTCATTGTTAATTTATATTGTACTCTATACTGCATTATAGGAAATATATGAACGTGTACGTCTAATACTCTCACCAAATAAATGATTATTGATTATTATTGATTATTTTACTTAAGGGATATAAAGTTGTATGAAACTCCCTGGGGAATAAAGTGATTTGAATTTGGAACGTCAAATTGGAACAAAAATGCCCATATGGCATTGTCAAGAGGTTTGTTCGAAAATCGAACTGGCCAAAATAAGCAGAACAGACGAGGTGCGTTTACAGAGAATGTAAAACAAAAGACGGTGTTTGGTGCTGTGATTTTCATGATTTTTATTGTCAGAAACAGAAGGTAGATTGTAGGTTGACAGAAATTGTGAAAAGTAGAGTATGCTCCTCTGGGATAAAGCCTGTCTTCGTCTTGGGCAGCTTGAACCCCTCGTTACGCTTAGGGTTCAATATGCCGCCCGCGACTTAAGACACTGCTTTATTCCCTTAGAGCATAATCTACTATTCTAACTACCAGCCCCGCAATTTCACCCGCATACGTCTCGATCCCGTGGGTATATCGGTATAAAAATGCCGGGAGTCCAGTTATCACCATTCCGAATTTCATCCAAATCCGTCTAGCCGTTTCAGCGTGAAGAAGTAACAAACACACACTCACACACTCACATACTTTTGCATTTATAATATTAGTGTGTTAAAAGCTTAAAAAAATTACATTAAACCGACGATATTGATCTTCGTTAAGACGCACGAGCTTAAAAATCGCGACTAAAGTTCCCTTACTTACTCGTCTCGACGTCGGTGACATACGTGAAGCTTGCTCACACTGTATGCCGATGTCGTTGTGAGGAAGCTTAGTGATATTTACGAATTACATACATCATATCACTTTGATAACCAAAAAAAGAAGACAACATCGGCGAGTGTGGGTGAAGAACTAGCTTACGAAAACAGCTGAATATATAGTTTATCTGAAAATAAACAATTTGGGCAGCATTTGGAAAACTTCGTCAAGTTTTCTCGTCGCCCATCCCACAATGCCTAAAGACAAAAGTCTTTAACCAGTGCGTCCTACAGTTATGACATACGGAGCTGAAACGTGGACACTCACGGTAGGATGGATCCATAAACTTAAAGTCGCTCAGCGGGCTATGGAAAGGGCAATGCTTGGAGTCTCTCTGAGGGATAAGATCCGAAACGAGGTTATCCGACAGAGAACCAAAGTTCTAGATATAACCCAGAGGATTAGCAAGCTGAAGTGGCAGTGGGCCGGTCATGTCTGCAGAAGAACCGATAACCGGTGGAGTAAACGAGTTATTGAGTGGAGACCGCGTCTTGGCAAACGCAGTGTCGGGCGCCCTCTGGCTAGGTGGAGCGACGACTTGCGCGGGGTGGCTGCCAGAAACTGAATGAGGAGAGCCTCAGACCGGGCTCAGTGGCGCGCCATGGGAGAGACCTATGTCCAGCAGTGGACTGCAGTAGGTTGATGATGATGATGATGATTTAGTTTATATTGTAAAATATCAAACCTGTTGGATCGCCAACGAACTTACTCGTCGGTTCTAAAGTACGCATATTTAGGGGACATACAAGCGAGTAAGCTCGGCGAGCCACAAGTACGCGTACTTACTCGCACGTCTATCACCCCTGTTAGAGATCAGCTCCGCCAGCGTCCGTACAGTCCTGTTATTGAACACATCCGTGATATGCGAGACGCCACAGAGCACAGTATTAACTTACTGCTTATTAATTACACTGTGACATCTAGAACATTCACCTTTTCAACCAGCAATGTCAAATGTGAGCTGATATCATCTCATGGTGATTGGCGTGCTAGAATAATTGTGTTATTATTTGGCGACCTCTGTGGCGCGGCGGGTGAAGCTTGGCCTGCGACGCAGGAGGTTGCGGGTTCGATTCCCGCATTGGAACATATATTTGTGCGATCGCAGATATTTGTTCAGGGTGTTCTGGGTATTTTATATGTATTATAGAAATATCTATCTATGTTATGTATTGTATTAAGTATATCAGATCCAGTACCCATAACACAAGCTCTGCTTAGCTTGGGGCTAGATAATGTTGAGTGAACTGTCCAGCATTATTTATTTATTTATTTGCGAAAAGTTTGCGAGTTTGCCACGCTACACGTGATGTAAAAAGGTTTTCTTTATATACGACTCCAAAATATTTTTTCGTGAAAATATATTTTTAATACAAGCTTTTATAAAATTTGTGATTGTAAAAAATAAAATAAAATAATGCTGGACAGTTCACACAACATTATCTAGCCCCAAGCTAAGCAGAGCTTGTGTTATGGGTACTAGATAACTGATATAGGTACCTAAAACAATACATTAGGTAGTTACATAGATAGATATTTTTGATTATAAGTACTGACATAGAAAATTCCCAAAACACCCTGAACAAATATCTGCAGATTGTAACAGTGTGCTGATCACAATGAGCCTAAACACGGTCAGTCTACTATTATCCATCGAGGAGTTCCGTTGTCCACCTTCCCTTTCCATCCTTTATGTCTCAGGGTGGCGGGCGCAGGGCAATGCCACATAGGGTGCGTCCTAGGTGGACGTGACCTATGAGGTAATGCACTGTTCATAGGCAGAGGTTACCGCTTATCATCAGGTGGGCCATTTGCATGTACCGTCACTCAGTAGTATAAAAAAATAAAATAAAAAAAACACTAATGTGAATCTAGTCATAGGTAATAAACGTAACCGATTGCGTTCTGGCGCGCCACGACACACCCCGACACAGCAGTATGAAGCTGGCTTTAATCAGGGCCAGACTTAGAGACCTAGGGCCCCTAGGCACTAGACGTTTAGGCCCCCCAAAAATTATTAAATATATTTCAAAAAACAAAGAAACAAAATACATTTTCATACCACCTGCTCGACAATGTCCAATTACATATCATGCAACCTCAACGTAAAGTAAAGCATTATCTCCCAAGGGATATAAAGTTGTATGAAACTCCCTAGGGAATAAAGTAATTTGAATTTTGAACTTCAAGTTCGTGTGGAAACTCGTGGAAAACTCTAAGCAAAAAGAAGCCCATATGGCATTATAAAGAGGTTTGTTCGAAAAATCGAGCTGGCTACCAAGAACTAAAAAAATAAGAAGAAGGTACGTTTACCACAGAAGAAGTAATACATTACAAAGAACACAGACCAATAGTGTACCTACTACAAAGAATGTGAAACAAAAGACGGTGTTTGGTGCTGTGATTTAGAGTCATTTTTTGTTGTCTCGCAGAAGGTGTGACAAGTAGAGTATGCTCCTCTGGAATAAAGCCTGTCTTCGTCTTGGGCAGCTTGAACCCCTCGCTTTACCCAGGACTCTGTATAACTCCAGAGTTAACTGTAGAGTCCTTCGTACGCTCAGGGTTCAATATGCCGCCCGCGACATAAGACACTGCTTTATTCCCATTGTGTTGGTGTTGTTATTCCATCTACTATTATTTGTCCCCAAAAAACACATGACATTTAACTGTGGAGTCCAAAAGGTTCGTCTCCATCCTGTAACCACGTGAGCGAGTGAACGGGTAAACTATCTGGTCGGGGTAGCGGGGTGGTTGGGGCCCCTAGGCTAGCTGGGACCCTAGGCCCGGGCCTGTAGGCCTATAGGGTAAATCCGTGCCTGGCTTTTATATCATTTTCCAATCATAACTAACGGATACCATCACTCTGAACAGCAATAGAACACTTAGCCCATTCCTATTGTTAGCAGATAACCTCAAATGCGGCACGTTGTGACATTAATTTGACAGCTGTCAAAGCTTCGGGTCGCACCGTGATTAATGGTTTATTTGCTTTTACAGGTGAACTACTTTTTAGGCCACTGATGTTTTATTTGTTGAAAATGAAAGGGCAGTGGCATCATTTATCATCATATCACAGTAATATAAAACGTGAAATTGGTGAAATTGTGTTCTATTCCGCAAGGGCCACTTGTTCAAGAACTGAACTCTGCGATCATATTTCATCGAAGACTGAACTGAACTGAACATAAATGTCAAACTTACGATGTCTCAGTCGCAAAACGTTCACTTCTCTTAATGCACTTTTCTCAATATGACCACTTCGCAAAATATACACTCAATTTTTTCTCTAAATATGCCTACACCAAAAGTAGCAAAATGTACCTACTACCTACACTGGACTTTTCATAATTTATTTTTACTTCTTTTACTATTATACTTTTTCCTTCTTTTTTTTGTTACTTTTCTTTACTTTTTTGTTATTTTTATTGTAAAGCTGTTTTACATATTTTTTAAAATTTTCTCTGTTTTTATGTTTGCTTGTTTGGATGTTTGTTACTCAATCACGCCGAAACAGCTGAATCGATTTTGATGAAATTTGGCACACATATAGATCATAATACGTAAATACCATTACAATTTCGTCATTTCCGAAAAGAGTTTCATTTTTTATTTATTTAATTTAAATAATTGCGTGACTTTTCAAATTAGTAAAAATTGAGTATTAATTGTATTAGTAAAACGGCCACAAAACATGACTTGACTTGACTTTGACAACAAAGAAGTGTAACGTTGCAAAATAAATTGAAAATACAATAAGTATATAAAATTAAAAATAACTTGAAAATGGCAAATGCACAATATTATTTAGGTAAGTACTTATTAGATAGTTCAGTAAGTGTTTTGGAAACCAATTATTATTTTAACAACAAGTAGGTCCCTAACTACCTAATTGTTATTTCCATCGTCCTATTAAACTCAATAATACATAGATACTTCAAATACTAACAAAGCTACAATTATGTTTCTACAAAATGAACGATTATTTGTTCCAAACTTGTAATTTGATGGCAAAACAAATAACCAATTAACCCACGAAAACTTTGAAAGAGGATTACTCAACGAACTCAGTGAAACGGAACGTAACCACAAAATATACCACTAATATAGCTTTTATCGCTCTGTAATTGAGTCAAAAATAGACCAGCGACAGCTAAAGCACATATCGGTTGCATAAATACGTCGACAAGAACATTATACTGCACTAATCACGTCTTAAATGCTTCCAAAATTATCTGAGAACAAGTGATGCGTGAAATGGAACGGTGTGACAGCCCGCCTGTTGGCGCCAAATTCCCTGTCAGTGTCAGCTTATGATTTACGCGGCAGAAAATAAATATGTCGAGATTGGACATATAAAATATGTTGTGAATTAATAAAATTTAATACGCGCGGCCACACATCGCGATGGCTCGGATTGAGTGAAGTCTTTTAAGAAGTTTATTATTTTAATGGCGTCCTAAAATAGAAGGCTAATTGGTGACGAATTTAATAGCAGATAAAAATAAAAACGCGTTTGATTAAGCGTAACGTTGGCTAATGTAATATTGTACGGGGATATAATGTTAGGATTTCAACACGACTTGACTTTTATTCGTTATTTAATAGTAGATTATGCACTATGGAAATAACGCAGTGTCTTACTTCGCGGGCGGCAAATTAAACCCTGAGCGTAACGAGGGACTCTAGAGGTATATAGAGTCCTGCCTGAGTGAAGCGAGGGGTTCGAGCTGCCCAAGACAAAGACTGGCTTTATTCCAAAGGAGCATACTCTACTTTTCACACCTTCTGCGAGACGGTAAAAGTTCACTGAAAATCACAGCACCAAACACCGTCTTTTGTTTCACATTCTTTGAAATTGAGTCCTGCTTATGGTGGCCAGTTCGATTTTCGAAAAAACCTCTTTACAATACCATATGGACATTTTTTTAGTTAGAGTTTTCCACAAGTTTCAACACTAATTTGACGTTCCAAATTCAAATCACTATATTCCCTAGGGAGTTTCATATAACTTAATATCCCTTAAGAGAAAATGCTTTAATTTACGTTGAGGTTGCATGATGTGTAGTTGGGCATTGTCGAGCAGGTGGTGTGAAAAAACATTGCATAGTCATCATTCAGCAATGTTCTCTTCTCTCTTCTTATAAGTAAGTTGCCTTATTTTGCCAGTGTCAAGTCGGTTATGCTATTTTGATTAAATTAGGTCGTGTGGTGTGTCTGGCTTGAGAATAGACAACTCCTTCTCCGTTGGATGTCGTAAAAGCCTGAGTACCTACTCAACATAATACTGCGATCACCAATCCGCCTGCCAAGTGTGGTGTTTATAAGGCATACATACATAGACATAGATACCTACGCCTTTCCCCCGAAGGAATGAGGCTGGAATTGTAATTCTGGCTGTTTTAATTTCATATTAGGAACTCCGTCACTGAATTCAGAGCGGCATTCCGGCTGTATGAGGGTAGCCTTAGAATTGTATGCAATTCTGGCTGTTTTAATTTCATATTAGGAACTCCGTTACTGAATTCAGAGCGGCATTCCGGCTGTATGAGGGTAGCCTTAGAATTGTATGCAATTCTGGCTGTTTTAATTTCATATTAGGAACTCCGTTACTGAATTCAGAGCGGCATTCCGGCTGTATGAGGGTAGCCTTAGAATTTTATGCAATTCTGGCTGTTTTAATTTCATATTAGGAACTCCGTTACTGAATTCAGAGCGGCATTCCGGCTGTATGAGGGTAGCCTTAGAATTGTATGCAATTCTGGCTGTTTTAATTTCATATTAGGAACTCCGTTACTGAATTCAGAGCGGCATTCCGGCTGTATGAGGGTAGCCTTAGAATTGTATGCAATTCTGGCTGTTTTAATTTCATATTAGGAACTCCGTTACTGAATTCAGAGCGGCATTCCGGCTGTATGAGGGTAGCCTTAGAATTGTATGCAATTCTGGCTGTTTTAATTTCATATTAGGAACTCCGTTACTGAATTCAGAGCGGCATTCCGGCTGTATGAGGGTAGCCTTAGAATTGTATGCAATTCTGGCTGTTTTAATTTCATATTAGGAACTCCGTCACTGAATTCAGAGCAGCATTCCGGCTGTATGAGGGTAGCCTTAGAATTGTATGCAATTCTGGCTGTTTTAATTTCATATTAGGAACTCCGTTACTGAATTCAGAGCGGCATTCCGGCTGTATGAGGGTAGCCTTAGAATTGTATGCAATTCTGGCTGTTTTGATTTCATATTGGCGACCTCTGTGGCGCGGCTGGCGATGGTTTGCCTGCGACCCAGGAAGTTGCGGGTTCGATTTCTGCCTCGGAACAAATATTTGTGCTATCTGCAGATATTTGTTCAGGGTGTTCTGGGTGTTTTCTATGTATAATAAAAAATATCTATCTATATAATATATTGTTGTAAGTATATCAGTTATCTAGTACCCATAACACAAGCTCTGGCTTAGCTTGGGGCTAGATAATGGTTGTGTGAACTTATTAGCATTATTTATAAATTTTTTATTTTATATTAGGAACTCCGTCTCTGAATTCAGAGAGTCATTCCTGCTGTATGAGTCTAGCCTTAGAATTGTATGCAATTTTGGCCGTTTTAAATTCATAATATGCATTCCGTCTCTGGATTCAGAGCGGCATTCCGGCTGTATGAGGCCGGCCTAACACATTGCCCGTTCCCACGGAGAGAATTCACTTACAGTTTTAAATCCTTATTTATTTTGTTTGATTCTTATTTTGTCTTGCCTTGCAATGACAAATAATGTGAGGTAGTATGGAGGCAGTGTGTTTTTAATGTTGCAAAATACATGCTCGCGTGGGTAGAACTTGGGATTACGTTTTACGATTCTTGTACAGGGTGTGGGGCTTATGGTTACAGAGTGTGAAGTCATCAAATTTTGCTGCAATTGTGAAAAAAATACTTGTGAGATTCCATAGAAGAAATCAGTGTTAAGATTACGCCAACCCAGACGTAAATCTTCATACAAAAAACACGTCTCGCGCCGCACGAAAATGCAGTATTTATTGAATATCACGTAAAACATTGATAATTTTACAAAACCCCTACAGTAAACCTTTGGCTTTGTTGTATTGATTTTATTTATCTAATTTTTTACCTAATAATATGCACCATTTTAATTAACAATTGAATCTAGCGGAAAGTTAGAAGTAACTTTGTTTTTTTTTTGCTATCGAGATAATATATTATTGTCCTATCGTGTTTCTGGTACAGTGATCCCTTGGAATTATAATGTAATATCCATGCATATTTATAATTTGAATATTTAGTCAGTTAAAAAACAATACAAAGATTGGTAATTTTGCGTTATATATCCCACCTTCATGGTTTCAGCTAGAGGCCCTTTCGCGCACATCTAGCAGAGATAAAATGAGCTGCTTTAGATCGAATGGTGCTATGCTTAGAGCATTGCGGCCTCCCGTGTTGCTCTATGGTGCTTTGTGTATACGTTCTTGCTTATAGCCAACCCGTCCCTTTTACTTAGCACTTTTGTTGACTAAGAATTGACAATGCTTTTGAGTATCCATAGTGGCAGTGGAGTATCCATGGTGGCATCAGCTAGATTTAGATTTAGTTTCTTTTTTACAAAAGATAGTACGCTAACAGGTTACACCAAAATGCTAACTACCTTAAATAATAACTTAACAAGTAATTAATTTTGTAAATATTAAAAAAAACCTCATCGCAATGAAACGGCTGAACCGATTTTGATCAAACATAGCTAAGAACACTCACGAAAAATCCACAATTCCAACAAAATAAAAAAAACTAAATGGGTTCATCCGTTCGGGAGCTACGATGCCACAGACAGACACACACACACACACACAGAGACACGTCAAACTTATAACACCCCGTCGTTTTTGCGTCGGGGGTTAAAAATACTCTTAATGCGTTAACAATACAATAAAAGCTGTCATTAAAAATATCAATATGTTCAAACTAGAGGACCGTATTTTAAGTTCTTATTCACTCTTACCGCACTTTTCGAAAAGAGACGTCTTTTCGAAAACGGCGGAAAGAGTGAACTAGAACTTTATAGGTTTTGATCTTTCAGATAATTTATCTCTCTCAGTTCTGCGTGTACGGGCCACTAGCTCAATTAAACTCTATCCGCCATTTCCGAATAGAGACGTCGTCTACTTTTATTTTTATTTATTTTCCTATTGTTTTCTTGAGTTATTTTGTTTTATTTTGGTGGCATTTTAACCAATGTTGCTCGTTTAAAGAGCACTGAGTGAAATGAAAAGGAAGTGAATTTCGTGACTTTTCAAATTGGTGGATATTGTTTACCAAAGTTTTAGTACAACGGCCACCGTTTTACTCCTTTTTACATAACAATTTATTTAGTGACAAACCTCTAACCCTCTATCAAATCTTCAAGGATTAATGCAAATGAGGGCTTCTCATTTTCGAATAAAAAAAAGTATAGAATTGAAACTATCGTGGTTGGGAATCATATTCAATAAATAAATAAAGGCTTATTACCACTGTATTTCGTCGCTTTGCTGACGTTTCGATACTGAATTCAGAAGCCTCTTCATAATTTTTTTATTTAAAAAAAGTAGTTCGATTTGGCTTGATAGATGGCGCTGACTCAACTGTGGTTGTCAAAATTAACAAATGCATTGTCTGTGCTTTTGTGTGATAGTAATAAAATACCACGAAAATATATCACTACGTTGTTGACTTTGACATTTTACTTTATTTTGACAGCTAAGTACAGAGCTGGCGCCATCTATTTACAAGGGTTTAAGCATGATATGAAACGGCCGTGAAAACCCCTCATTCCACATAACACCCTGTAGGTACCTCAGACACCGATTGACAACTATATCTGTGCGTCGTGTGAGGTCTATAAAGCCATTGTGCCCACGCTCCGATCGCGCCGGACTGAAGATATACCCAAGCTATAAACACGACAAATTTGAGTACCTTCCACTTGGGCGGTATGCCGTTACAGAAATAACTACGTTAGGTAGGTTACATACGATGTTACACTTACAATTTCAAAGGACAATAAAACCAGATATACCCACTTACCCACATTTTTTTTTGTAATGTCTCTACAAACTGGCTTACGGCCCGCCTGATGGTAAGCGATTACCGTCGCCTATTGACATCTGCAACACCAGAGGCATTGCCAATGCGTTGCCTGCCCTGAAGGACATTTTTTTTTGAAGTGGGTCATGGTGATATTTATCGGAAACACCTCAGGAGGAAGCTCATTCCACAACTTGCACGTATGGGGGACATACATACATGTTGTTTCCTATATGATTTTTTATTTAACTTACAATGTTTATACTACATATAAGTATGTATGTCCGGGTGGAATCTTGTCAACCGATTGAGATGAAATTTTGCATACCTGTCAAGTTCCGATGTCAATACAATATGATGGTGACAGCGAGCTGATCTGATGATGGAGACGGAAGGTGGACAACGGAACTCCTCAAGGGATAATAGTAGACTAGCCGTGTTTAGGCTCATTTTGATCAGCACACTGTTCCGATTACACATTTTCATTTTATTTTATTTTTATTGTTAATATAGAACCACCCCTTTTCTTATCTTATTTGAATGTAGGTACTTGTGTAAATACCACCATTACCTGGTACCATTAACTTAACATTTTGTATTTTAATATTAGCTTGTGTGGGTACCTAAGCTTATTAGGTACCTAGTATCTATCAGTTACGAGTTCTCGGTGGTTGTCCTGCTGTTCCTTGTTTTTTCAATCATTGTTAAATACACACATCAACACGGTCTAGGGATATTTAAAAAAAAGCGAATTACTATCAATGTGTTAATTATTTATATGACATGTATATATTTAAAAGATACGTTATATTAATATTCTACCATTTTTTAATAATGATTAAGCTTCGATTAAAATTTCAGGATTTTATGGAAAAAAAATGAAGCATGGAAACCGTATATAAATTAACTTTTAATTTATGAGTAAAAACTGAAAAAAATAGAAAAATCATTTAATTTGTGTTCATAAACTTGAAGTTAGTAGTCTGAGAAAGCGCCCATGATGTTCATAACACATCGGCAACGATTCGGCATGCTCAGAACAAGGTTGTCAATGTCTTGCTGCGGAATATTGTCCCATGTCCTTCTGAGGTGCGCAAAAAGATGATCTTCTGTAGCCAGATTTTCAGGAACTTCCTTCAGAGCTCTTCTTTGCAGCATATCCCACGCATGCTCAATGGGATTTAGATCTGGCGATTGAGCAGGCCAGTCTAAGGCCCTAACATTGTGTGTATGTAACCAAGCTGCTACCGTTCTCGCCGTGTGTGCCCGGGCATTGTCGTGCATGAGCAGGAAATCTTGCCCCATTTGTGTTCTGTGGGGCAAGATTACGGGCCCCAGCACCTGTTGGACGTATCGTTCTGCCGTCATATTGCCCCGCACCCAAACGAGATCCGTCCGTCCTCCAAGACGAATTCCAAACCATAATTGTTCCTCCTTGGTATGTGTGAACTACCTGAGGGTTCTGAAGACGGCTCCATCGTCCAGGAACTCGCCAAAAATGCGTCCTTCGTAAATCTGGATGGAAGCCGAACCTGGATTCATCCGTGAACAGCACATTGGACCATTGCTCACGGCCCCAGTCCATGTGGTTCCGAACCCATTCTAATCGTCGTCCACGATTGCCTCTCCGTAAAGGTGGGACCCGGAGTGGTCTACGAGAGCGTAGATTGCTTTCATGCAGTCGCCTTCTTACAGTTTGGCCACTCACAAGCACTTGGTGTTCCACTCGCAGCCTTTGGACCAATTGAGTCGCAGTTGCATTTGGTTGAGCTCGCGCAGTAATTTGCAAAAATCGGTCTTGTCTGGGGGTAGTGATGCGACTTGGCCCCCGGTGCCTCTCCGCTACTTCACCTGTGGCACGATAGCGTGTCCACAGTCTTGAAATTACATTTTGGTGGGTCCCTATGGCCTCAGCAACATTACGCTGAACAGACCCAGCTTCCAGCATTCCCACAGCTCGTAACATCTCCGCCCTCGTCAAATGTTGGCGTTGCATGGCTACAATACCTCAATTTTAACTTTATATTTCGTTTAAAAATGAAAAAGAAACTGTAATTAAACGTAATTCGTATTGTTTTCTAAATTTCGCACAAATGATAATTCCCTCTCCTACACATCAAGACATTTTTATGCCACCGAAACAAAATAATTTAAAAAAAATTGAATTTGGAATTGGTCTGAGATAAATTACAAACAAATCGGTGTATAAAAGATTCCAATGCGGCCAGTACTTTTCGAGTTATTTAATTGAGTATGAAATATCCCTAGACCGTGTTGATGAGTGTAGTTTGGTTCTCTTTTGTTTGAGACAGCGGGTAGCTACCGAGTATCATGGCTGCTGTGACTACAGCAGCATTCTAAGGCGAGGCTGACAAACAGCGTGGCTGAGCCCTCAACCTTTTGTTTGTGAACAGCGGATAGCTACCGAGTATCATGGCTGCTGTGACTACAGCAGCATTCTAAGGCGAGGCTGACAAACAGCGTGGCTGAGCCCTCGACCTTTTGTTTGTGAACAGCGGATAGCTACCGAGTATCATGGCTGCTGTGACTACAGCAGCATTCTAAGGCGAGGCTGACAAACAGCGTGGCTGAGCCCTCGACCTTTTGTTTGTGAACAGCGGATAGCTACCGAGTATCATGGCTGCTGTGACTACAGCAGCATTCTAAGGCGAGGCTGACAAACAGCGTGGCTGAGCCCTCGACCTTTTGTTTGTGAACAGCGGATAGCTACCGAGTATCATGGCTGCTGTGACTACAGCAGCATTCTAAGGCGA